>CM073759.1:171222201-171612201 GCA_037127475.1 Arma custos
TACGTAATATTTTTCACGGATTAACTGCTCGAGGTGTGAAACATAATATTATCGAAGAACATATATTATCCGGCAACTTTCGCAATGACGCATGCGAATTGCCGTTTCGTGACATGAAATATTTACTGCTATAGAGGAATAATTATAATTGATAGTAATCTTTATTTCCCCTAATTCAATATATTTTAAAAATAAAATACACATTATTTGTAACTAAAGGTTTATCACGTATGTTCTCTTGTAGATAAAAATTCAACTATATTAAACGGAACCTTTCTTTGAGAGATTAATCTTACAAAACGATTTGCAAAAAAAAAAAAAAACAATAATAAATTTAACAATATGAAACTTTTTTACTTTGATAATTATTATTTTACCGTATAAATATTATGGAGGAGAAAAAGGGCCGGTTTGTAATAAAACGCTATATTTCTAGATTTTTAAAAGTAGCAACTATTCATTTGAATAGAAAAAATTCTAATGTTATACCTCGTTTGTTCATTAGTTTTGAACAAGCAATATATAATAATAACTTGATTGGAATACTCTACAGAATGATAATATGTAAAACAAAATTAAGTAATTGGACAAAAAAGATACAAAAAGAATTATATAAAATATAGCGGGTGTCAAAATGTTAGATTCAGATAATTAAATAAATAAAATACTCTTATTTAAAAAAAATATATTTGATCACTACCCGGGTCATTTTTTTCTCCATTGAATTTTTTTTACAGAACTTTAAGCTGAGGACAGTAAAATAAATTATATTAGAAAAAGTACTTCAACATTCTCAATAATCACCCTATTGTAAGTCTATTCTATACTTAAAACATTTCATACACCTCATCATAGAATGAATCAATCTATATCTACTTAACTAATGGTTTCATGTATTAATGCACGCCTTATTCTATATTTCTTCTGATTATAATATTTCAGGGTGTAAAGCGCTGACTTGTTATGCAGAAGTTGTCTGGATTAAATCTAGCTGTGGCAGATAAATTCTTTAATCTGTTATCAGCTACAAAAGGACTCTGTTAGATCTGCGCACCGTCCACGGTATCACTCAGTCTCTATAAAGTGAGAACACTTTATTGGGATAAAACGTGTATTATAGTAGTTATGCGTCATATACTTACCACCTCCCTACACAACCGTTTATAAACAGAACTGACATTTCCCGAACCAAAGACCCTTTATGAACTTAATTGGTACACATTTATTTTTTTATGTGAGGCCGTAATAGCCAATAATAATTGGGGCGAGTGTTCCATGATTACTGTTCTAGGACTGTAAATAATAAAATCTTGGCCCTTCCGAGGAATGAATTTTGACACTTCCTCTCAGATCAGTTCTCTGTGGGGACCTAAAGGTAAACCTTGCACCATTACTAGAGAGAATATACGTATATGAGTTAGAATGACTCCTATGGAGAATAGGAGTTTCCATTTTTATATTTGTCCTTGGGTGTTCTATTGCGATATGATACTCCACAATAATTGTATTTAAAAAAATATTTTTAAATATTTAAATGAAAAATACTTATTCGATGACAATGGAATATCATATGCGATTGATGTGGAAACTTTTTGTTCTGTGACCTTGTGTAGCAGGATGTCATTACCTTCAATTTTACTACAGCAATTTAAACTATTAAGAAGAGTAATCTTATATCATTACGGTTCATACAAATCATCAAATAAGACATGTAAAATTTTATAAATCATTTTGATATCTTATAATTCTTTTTAGTTTGTTGACATGCGTCTTAAAGTTATGCAAAATTTGTACCATGTATTTCCAGACTTTGTTTATGATACATATGTGCAATTGAACATCCTTCTTTTTCATCAGAATTAGTTGTGATAATTCCAAAATTATTTCAATAATGGATTAGTTGATGCCGTAACACAATGCAGAAAAAACTTTCTCTATTATCTGCAGCGGTGAATAGGTGATTAAGACGAATCCTCTTCTGCATAATCAGTCCATGAATGCTCTCAGTTTTCCGCTTAATTTCTTTTATTTAGTTTATAAAATATTTATTAATTAATCCATTTTTAATTATTCACTGAGTTAACGTACCTGAAAGATCTCGGTCGAGCCAGTCTCCCTCTTTAAGACCCTCGCTGCCATGCTCTCCTTCAAATCCTGCAACTACCTCTTCTTTTTCAACTTTGTATTTGGCGATAGTCGTTATGTCTTCACTGTTTTATACCATTGTCCGTTCGACTTTATCTTTAAATTACCCTACCGTTTCAATCGCTTCTACAATGGTGTTGAAGATAGTTTTTTCTGCTCTATCAGGAGCCTTTCCGTATCGTTAGGGCCATGGATTCCAAGGCCAGTGATTCTGAAAATGGAACAACTTCTCCAAAAGTCCATTTCCGTTTCCAACAAAGTTCTTTCCTCCTTTTTTGAGTTTTTCATCCGTAAAGGGTGAAATTTTCGATTTAGCATGATCTCGCCCAAAACTTTGCAAAAGCTCCTTGCAGAGAAGGCTTGGATACCGTGCGGTCTCTACTGTTTACTTAATCCAATACAGTTCAAGGGTTGTATTGTTACAAAATGTTTATTTATGAGAGGACAGTATTGAGAAATAAGAATTGATATTATGTTAAGAAAGTTACGTTCTAAGGTAAATTGAAATCAAATACATATTTAATTATAAGAAGAAATCTGACTTTCACCTAGCTTCATTCCTCTTGAAGGATGCGTTGAACTTTAAACTAATAGAAGACAGACAATCCGAAATAGGTGCTCTAAGTGCCCGCTGAAACAAGATAGCATTCAAATGAGATCGCCATTAATTCGGATAAGGAGAGGATTTAACGGGACATTATGAAGCAGTCAATTTGATGACATTTCCATAAAGTTGAATGTTAATATTAATGAACCGAGGCGGCTGTATAAGTCTTCTGTATAAATGAATGGTTAACTAATAGTTAGGCCTCTCTAGCTTTTACTCACAATCCAGGTTCGTATCTACTTACCTATTGGTTAGGTTTCAAGAAGACTTATTTATCTTATCGTATATTATTTAATTATTTTAACTGCTTCTCTGCCCGCAGGTATTCTATGTTGTTATCTATGTGGATGAAAAAAGCTGCCATCAATAGTTAGATTTATAGGAGTTATAAATTAAGCTAATGAGCTTGTTATAAGCCAACAATCTGCATCTTAATATTTTATTTTAGGCAGCATTTCTAATGCTATTATGCTATTTTTTTTTTTATTCATATATTCCATATGAATAAAAAAAAAATATTCATATAGATTCATGCAGAGTAGACCCGATACTTAGGACTACTTCTTAACAAATATTTTTGGAAAAAGTTGAAATCCTCATTCCAGACTGAAAATACAAGAAACTGCTCCTCGGTTGAGGCTACTTCAAAACTTACTCGACAAATGCTCTAAGCTCCCAATTAATTACAAAAGACTCATATGCATGACTGTTATAAGACCGATTTTGACTTATGAAGTTGTACTTTGAGACTCCATTAAGCCATCGAATTCCTCTCTTATCCAATCCTTGCAATCCATATTCCATGGTAAATTCCTGAATGATCCTTACTTTATCACTAATAAAGTCATTCATTTGTTGCTTATTTGGCCCGAATCCGATATTAATCATTTAAGACTAATCGGTTATTTGTAGAAGGTGTGTGGCAGTGCCTACAGTAAATCAATGACATAGAATACTTATTATTACCATAATTTAAAAAAGAACATTAATTTTTTTTTCACTAAAATCCATGAAGGGTCTTGACTTCAGTATTTTACTGTTTATAAGCCAACTTTAGAGCAGGGAGGTGATTTGATCGAAATCACTCTCAACCGCTAGATTTTATCCATTTTATAGAGGTTAGTTGAATAATTTATATGCCATATTAGGATTATGGAAAATTTATTGTAGCGCTCTACTACCTGAGCTACCCCGCTTCGCTATTCTTATAATAAAAAAAAATTCTCAAGTTATTAACATTGATAATAAGTGTGTATAATTACTTCTATTGAGTTTTACGAATGTTACTGAGTTTTCGGCAAGAATAACACTAACAAATCGCAAGCGTAGCACACCAATGCTGTCTGTCCGATTTTTTTATGAAAGCATTGCTAAAGAAGCATCTTCATTTCAATTCATTTTTCTCTAATGATGTACAGCGTGTTTATACGTAATATTTTTTTTTTTAGAATAATTTATTGATATTTACTACTGCAATAATATTACAACATGTAAATCTGCTAATATGAGAAAATGACATGAAAAAAAACACTAGTGGAGAAATTACCCATTAGTAGCACTCCAATAAAGTTCTATAGTAAAAGGTCTCGAGGCCATCTTCTTATGTAATATTTAAAAATTAAAATACCTATGACGAATGACTTTAATTTTTAAATAACATTTTTGTATTTCCATACTATTTAACTGTTTTCACATCAGTCGTAGGAACTCGAAAAGCTATTACATATCCTAATAGGGTTAGTAAGAGAGTAAGAGTCGTGATTTATCGCAAGTGGCCAAAGCCACGGTTCGATTATAGACTCCGAAGTGGCCTATAGCCAATTCTTAACTCTCTGGATATTTTTCTGTTTGAGGAAAGTGCCATAAGAAAATATCCTTCTTCCTAATGACTGTACTTTCTCGACCAGAAATGGCAGAAGGACTTTTACTCCCGACCTTGAAGGCTTTTTCTATTGATTCTAGCTCGAGTTTAATATTTTTATAATCGAGAATGTAAGCCAAAAAAGTTATTTTCTAGCAGTTTAGAGTTAGCAATAATCCACATGAGTGTTTTGGACTAAGTGGATGGTAGAGACTGTTTTTAGGGGGTGATTTGTACCAGCTCTCGCTTGACTTCCAAGTTGTTCCCATCAAGAAGCTGGATGAATCCAAGGAGGGTCAGTAGATTGCACAGGGCCCATTCCTGCTTGTCAACAGATTAAATAATTTATCTGTCACAGAAGGATTTGAACTAAAATAGGACGGGTGTTCTTTATACCTTGCTGTCCGAATGCTATTTTAGAAGCTATGAAAGCTTGAATATACTCAAAGTCATACATGATTTTTCATGCATCAATTTCCTCTGCAAAAAATCATTTTTTCTAGCTTCCTTAATTTATTTATTAAAGCTCAGTAAACTTCCATTGTCCAGTAGGTTTTTCAATAAATATTTTAATATTATTATATTTTCGGTACACTTTATAATGCCAATACTTCAGCATAATAATGTATAATTCTAAATGTATATGAATAAATAAATATACAAATTTATTTTTAAATAATTTTTTTTTAAAATATATTTATTGAAAGTTAAAACTGTATACAGAATACATCAAGTAAATATAATGAAAGATAAATCATGTCCAGAGACACAGGCCAGTAGAGAAACTACCCAGTGGTAGTACTCAAATAAAAAGTTCAGCTTGGAAGGTCACGAGGCCATCTTCTTTTCAGACGCCTCGGAGGATTATCAGGAATTGAAGAGGTTGCGAGGTTTGAAACTAGTGGGTTAGAGTGGAAATGAAATTTGTCATGAAAAGATTGATATCGGATTCGCGCCAATTCAGCAATAAACGGTACATTAAGGTCATTACGGATTACTTTGTTCGTAACAAAGTAAGGAGCATTGAGGATTTTGGACGAAGGATTTTGGATTGTAAGGATTGAATACGAGAGGAATTAGATGACTTAGTGGAGCCCCAAAGCTCTATTCCGTAAGTCCAGATGGGTCTAATGATTGTCATGTATATGAGCCTTTTGTAATTAATTGGGAGCTTAGAGCGTTTGTCTAGTAAATGTTGAAGTAGCCTGAAACGGCGAGCTGTTTCTTGTCGTTTCAGTCTAGTATGAGGATTCCAAGTTAGGCGTTTGTCAAGGTGTAGTCCTAAGTATCGGACCTGTTCTACAGGAATCAGTGGAATGTTATTAAACGATGCGGGAGGGCAGGAAGTCGTTGGTTTACGACGGAGTAAATTTATTTAAAGAAACGAACATAGTATATTTAAAGAAATATAGTATAAATAGAATATAGTATATTTATTAACTTTACTGGTTGTTTAAAATTGATGTTAATAGTTAAATCTATAAATGTTAACTGATAAATCTATCATTTGCAAACTGCCAAAGTATATTAAAGATCCCTCGATCCCTGTAATATGTAAATTACGTAATTATTATTATTTTTCTTTGCCATACTCACTAAAAAATAGATATTTAAAATTAAATATTAATTTAAATAATAATTAATATTTACATGATCTGAATTATTAATTTGTTTACCATGTCGATTCTTACTTATATTATGGATTATTCTCTTGATGACATCTACTTAAAAGTATTGTAATGTGTAAACAAAATTTAAAATATCGCTGTGGGATCTCTAGACTCCTTAATATGCAGGGTGATCACTCCATAAGGTTAGTACCGTTCATTCGATGAAAACCAGGCAATTGAGTGTGATATAGGACAAATCATCTTCCCTGCATAACCCTCTTATAAAGTTGTAATGGTACCATTTTTTACTTTTACAATATTGGTGGGCTGGTAATGTAATTGATGTCTAAGAACATTGAAACTTGGTGTAGTCGGATGCCTTCTACAAGAGAAGGCGATTTCATACCCCTTCATTAATGAATGCATTAATCTACTTTCTTTATTTTCGCATGCACAAATGCAAGGCGCTTTCTGTATGCTGACATGCACAGATACGTGCATTCAGGATGAGATTTGGGAGTTTGTATATTTTTTCTATACAAATACATTCTGTACTTCAGATTACTAATAAGTAAATTATATAAGATCGTAAGATATAAAATTTATATGTTCATTCTTGGTTTCTATTTTTTGTTAAATTAAATTTTAATTTAACCTTTCTGGTTTCTTAAATATTCATTGACATTTTATTAAATTATTAAAAACATTCACATTATTTTATATTCACATAGCTTGAAAAAAAAATTAAATGCCAACTTTAAAATTATTTTTGTCGTTCTCATATAAAACTTTATATGTACATTATAAAATTTACTTTTATTTTAAGCTGAAAATGTTTCGAAACATTCACAAATATGAAAAGTTATTTTAATTGATTGAACTATCCCAAAATCTTTAGAAACATATGTACTATTATTACAATTTATTTCTATTATTTAATCGCAAATTGCGAGAACACGGAGATATAGGGTCAGTGAAAAGAAAGGATATGTCTGACCGAGAAGCCAACCAGGATGGCTGAGGTGGCTAAACACTACGACGGAAACGTTGGAGACCTGGGTTTGAGTCCCGGTCTTGGTCATATCTTATCTTTTCAAATCAAATATTTAAAAATATGTACTATTAGTTGAAGCAAGCCTAAATACATTCCTAGCCGTAGTATGATACTTTTTATATATTATCGTATTTAGTTATTACCATATTAAATAAAAAAATCTTTTTTTGACGTTTGAGTAGGAACGCGGAGTTTTAATAGCTCTTTTAATAGCTTCGTCTGTATGCAGGTGCCTATGAAATGGAAACTTGGAATTTGTTTTTCAACACTTCAAACCATCAAATTTAGTTGAAACTTTGTACACTTCTCAAAGAAAGAAGACAATACAATAATTTAATATTTCTCTCTTTTAAGCTGGTCGTGGTCTTCATGATTACCGGTTTTTCGTATCCGAAGATACTGTAATGTCTTGTGTCAAGTACTAAGACATTAACGGCTTCATCTTGGAGGCAAGCTTATAATTAGTGATAAGATCTACTGGGTATTTCGTGTATTTTGCAACGATAAAATAAGTTTAAAAAAATTAAAAAAAGGTCGCCGAACTGTAATGAATAAATAAGAAAATGAAATTAGTTTAAGAAAACTAAAGAATGCTTTTAAAGCTAGTCAAACAAACGTTGAAAAACAAGGTGTCATAGGAAACAAAAATAAAAAATGCATAAAATAATAAATAATTTTATAATAAGAATAGAGTGATGAACAAATTAATTCATTTCATATTTTAAAAAATGTGCTTGATATTAATCGTTTTAAATATTTTATCGACTGACATATTTTATTGGCGTCATTACGAAAATATCTTAAAACCCATCCCCCGCTTTTTTACGACAAAATGATTTTTTTTTTGTCTGTGATTCTATTCTCATTTTAAACTTGTCGAAAATCAATTTCTACTCTTTAGTTTTGTCTTCTATTAAAACTTTTTTTTAAAACTATTATTTACTTTAAACTTTTGATTTATGTTGGCTTCAAATGCGTTTTCTTTATTTTGTTTTATACTAATATTAATATTCAAGTTGTGAACTTCCCAGATGATTCCGCCATTAGAGTTTATTTTTTATTATATTTAAGTTACTTAGATTCATGATTTTAATTTGAAATTTTAAACTCAACCGCTGTACGAATCGCGATCCGGGACAGTCAGTCAGCGATCTTAGTTGGGACACTCTAGAAATAATGGTTTTCCAACATTCTCCCGTTTTCCTTCTTCTTTCACTTAAGACATGAGATTATGGCGATCCCTAGAGCCATCCGACCCGCTGATGACTACCGTCCGACCAACTTTCAGATCCTATCTTCCCTATCGTGATCCCGGGATTATCCTGACACTGCAGATCGTAACACCCCCACACGCTCCGGCCCTCCAAGTGCTACCTCTTTCGTAAGACCGTATGGTTAGCAGTGCAAACACTGGCTTTAGTTCCACACTCCGGGCCGATTATCGGCTATTTCGATGAAACAAGAGGGAATTCATCGAGCAGATGGCTTGCTTCTAACTCCAGTTCCTCTGACGTTTAAAGCCACTCGCAGATTACAGGGGAATCGAACCAGATGATCAGCAACGATCTTTAGAACTGTCTCACATTACTAGAATACTTTCTCCTCATCACATTTGTAACCTTCCCTCTTAGCGCTTGTCCGAGATGAAAGTGCAGCAGTCAGGTTGGTTATGTCTTCGCGTCCTAGACTATATAAACACACCATATTGTATATATGTCTGGAACTTTTTTTTTGTTTATTTATTTAACTTAAGTTTATGTTGTTATGGCTAATAAGACGATTCTACAGTGGGAGACCTAAATTTAACAATCTATGTATAATTAAGGGATCATTAACGAATACCTGACGTTACATAGGCTCAGAACCGCCATTTTATGTCTTCTCTGAAGGGTGGCATAAACAAGGATTTTGTACTGCCTTTAAAAAATCCTAAGGCCATAATAAAACATCCGGCATTCTAAACCTGCGACCTTGGACATAATAGGTTGATATTCTAACCACGGCACACTATTTTTTCAAATATAGTTTTTTACTACATTCTAGTTAAAAGTTTATGATTGATTGAAAATTCACTTTTTATTGTTCTCAGTCCAGTCTTCATATTCGCATCATTTATTGAATTGGCTTGTGCGCTAAAAATTCGAACTTCAAGTTTTAATTTTTTGTGATGTGTAATTATTTATTTTTTGCTTACCGTTTAAGGAATCGGAAAAATAAATATTCTTTGACTTATTACACTTCTCTTAAACACATATTTTTCCCAAAAAGGCAGTGATATAATTCGTGAAAAAAAAAGTAATTATTTCTCATCTTCATCTTTTTGAAATTCTAATTTAATCCGTCTTATCTTTGATTTTATTTGTCTTATCTGGAGATGGATCCTATGTGCTCTAGAACCCTACTGGAGCTCACCCAGCCACTATACATCGGGTAGTCAAATTAAGAGGGTAAATCTGACGGTTGAGCGTGATCTAGGACAAATCACCTCCCTTCACAACTGTTATCTAAGAACCCCAGACCTTTCCAAGGTTGAAGTGGAACAGGTATTTCTTTATGAAACTCTTCAACAAACAGAATATCGATTCGTTTGTATATGTTGTGATATATTTATAATTCATTTCTGAACAGGTTTATTTAAACTATTTTTTTAATATAATTTTTAATCTTAGAGAAGAATTCGTTGACTGGATCTTCTATTGTAAGGAAGAAATAGTTGGGGGTGCAGTCAATAAAAACACCTTAATAAGTGTATACTTATTTATTTTGTGCCGACGTTTCGACCTACAATGTAGACCATCTTCAGGCCTATGAGAGAGAAACAAACAGAACAAAAATATAAAAAACGTTGCAGTAACAAGAATATGGTGACATGTAATGTGGAAAATTAAAATAGTGACTAGATATGATAAAATAGTGAATAGATATGATAATTAAAGATAAAGAATATTAAAGTGGATACAGAATATACTAAAAATAAAATAGTGACAGATATAATAATTAAAGAAAACGAATATAAAATACAGAAAATAAATGTACAGAAAGGATAAAATGTAAACATAATATAAAGGGAAAGAAAAATGAGGAGGTAAACAGAAAGAGACAAAATGAGAAGATTAAAATATAGAAAAAGGGGTGGAAAATGAAGGATTTAGAAAAAACTAGTTTAATTATAGATATAATATATTGGTCGATTTTGCAAAATTATGAATACAATTATTGTTATGTTAAAATTTAAAACCTGCCTACTTATTAACTTAACATGTTTCGATTTCTCTTATTTTACTCTTTTAGGGGTCTATTCTCCAGAAATAAAAAACACATATTTCTATATCACACATATATAATATGTATATCAATATATAATTATTAATCTGTAGCACTACAACCCATGATAGGTCTCGGCCTTCTCTATAGTTCTTCATTGGGCTCTATCTTGTGCAAATTTCCTCCAGCCAACTTTTATATGACTCTACTACTAAATATCAAATATTCTCGTTTATTAAAGTTGCTAAAAGTCAATTTGGATTAAAATCTACGTGAGAATTATAAAAACAACAAGTTTTTATTGAAAATGATATAAATTCATTTAATAGTGAAATGCTCAACGGTCAGCTGAATATTTTTATATAAATCATAGCCGTTAACATTATCTTTCAGAATATAACTATTATTTTCTTAATTTATTATTCATTTTAACTATTGATATTACTTAAATATTATTATTGATCTTATACTTTAAAGTACTGAGAGTGATATCATTTTTTTGTATTCGTTTTTCTGTAGTTCATTTTTGTTTCTTTAACTTTTTTAATAAAAAAAAAGGGAAATAAGATGTAAATATGAACGAGTGGTCAGCTGTTTTAAATTAAATTTATGTTTTTTCATTTTGGTAAAAAAAAAAATATCGAAAGTGAAGTAAAACTTATGTAATATGCTTCCAGATGGTGTTTTATTTATTAAAGGATTTCCTGGAACCGTGGTATAGTCTGGATGAGCATATACGAATCCAAATAACGTTTTTAAATTTCCGAATAAGGAATAAGGACCGGCTTATATAATCTTAGTATTAGGCATAAATTTTGGTTTATGATATAAAATATACAGTAAAGTAAATATAACATATAACCGTACAATATATAATACTTGTTCTGGATAATAAAAGCAAATCATTTTAGATAACTCGTTCATTTTCTAAAAACTTTTATGATTCTTCATCTTCATCTTGCCTGCATTCAGGGTAATAGTAATTTATATATTTTACAATATTGATAGTAATAATTGTTTTAAGATTGGTAGTAAAATTCTAAACAAGAATTTTTGTAAATGGTAGTCTTATAAGTGACATACAAAAATTTAAGCATCAGAAGAACAGAAGGAGAAAAATAAATTTAAATATATATATATATATAAAAATGAGAATGGCGTTAGTTACTGACCTAATAACTCATAAAAGCCTGGACCGATTTCGATGATTCGAACCGTTTAGGACTGGTCTCCGGCCAAAAAAGAAGAATAAAGGAGTTCTTGAGTTATACTCCTAGTTATCTTCTTTTTTTTTTTTTTTTGAGTTTGCTCTAAGGAGGGAAGGCTTAGTTACCAGGTACTGATCAGTCATCCATGCGCCTACCGTACTCAATTCTTTGCCCTCTATTCCCTGGCCTTTCATCTTCCCTAATAAGGTGAAAAAGGTGCAACAACGTGAACGCACCATGAAATTTTAGATTTAGCTTCTACATTGAAAATAATTTATTATAATTTATTTATAAATTTAGTTTTATAAATTTTTATAATTTGCATAGGCCCTTATTACTCTCATCGTCAGAATGATTCGCCATAAGCAATAAAAGAAGGCCTATATTACTTCTTTGGTTTTTTAAAGTTTTATTTTCAATAATAAAAGTCGTCTTAATTCCAATCAATTACTCACAATAATAGTTGTGAGAACTATGTTAAACCATCATATTTTGTACAGAAATTTTTAGAGATCCTGAATCCCAATGCATATTTCAAAAATACAATATTTCAATAAATATATATTTGTCTTCCTTAATATTTTATATTTATAATATTTTTATTCAACATAACTTGGGAATTTCTCCCAGAATAAGTCAAACCACAATTTGTATTGGAATGCTGAGTCTCAATTATACTATCTTCATTCAGATCCAACCACTTTGAAATCGTAGAAAGCTTTTCTAAAGACGGAATTTAAACAACTCAATTAAGTCCTGTAAGTGTTAGATTTTGCGAATGCGAGAGTAATCTTCGATGGCAGGAAATTTGGAAGTGAAATGAGGATTCTCAAGTACTGTAGATGGATAATGTTGGGCGTGAAGATTCAGTTACGAAGAGGCTAGGGTTACTTCTTATTGGTCTTGGTGCATCTTAATGACTGCAAATATTCTTCCTGCATTATCACGTATCGATTGCACCTATCACCTATCGTATCGATACTTAAATACAAATCGTTAATAATTAATTGTTAGGTAATTTTTTCTAGCAACGTACAGGAATATATAATAAAGACTTCCTTGAACTAAATTATAAGTTTGTTTGTTTGTTCATTTAACGTCACTTTCTGCTGCTATGGCTAATCGGTAGATGCTACAGTGGGAGCTCTAAATTTTGCCTATCCAAGTTTAATTAGGATTATAAGTGAAAAATATATTTCAATTTAATTGAGCGCTAATGGATGCACAATATTTTTATTTAATATGTCCTTTGCTAATATAAATAGATTAGATGGTTTACTAACACGTGAGCATGCAACATATAATTGTCCGTGGGGGAGACATGGATGTTCTAGGTCCAAACCGCAAATGGACATTGTCTGACCTTGAAACTTGTTGATGGTCATAGCAAAAGCCAAGGTTATATCAAATTGAAGTCTTGAACGGTATTATGGGTTCTGATGGTATCATTGGAATACGTGGCCACAGGACGACTTCTCCTTTTAAGATTCCAGTCACACATTGCTGCTTCAATAACATTCCCGTTGATATTTTTGATGAACAAACGTATAATATTCCATAATTGGTGGATTCCTATTACACATAATCAATACTAATGACCGACACTTATGACTTAGGAGTACGAAAAATAGTTTACATCCTATTCTCAGTCCTACTGAATATAGAAACAAAATTTCATAAGAATCGGTCGAGTCGTTTTGGAGGAGTTCTGTTACAAACACTGTGACACGACAATTTTATATATATATATATATATATATATATATATATATATATATATATATATATATATATATATATATATATAAACTAAGTTTAATATATACATATATTAAATAATGACCTTAAAATGAAGTGCATAAGTAGATAATATAGTAGTCATAACTGCAAAATTTCAACAATTTCTGTTGACTATTTTTGAGACGTACCATAGACGAATTAATGAATGATCAGAGGTACAGACTTCTCATCGAAACTGGTAAAAATGTATATTGTACTATCGAGGAAATGACACTTTACTAATAGATGACGATTGGAAACTTAAAAAATATATTTGGGAAGCCTTCGAATTATCAAAATTTTACTTGAATTTCTTCAACTATTCAGAAAGTGTAAGATACTTTCTGCTAGTTTCCTCGCTAAACTGTCCTGCTCGAATAAATAACATTAGGGCAGTATCAGGTTACCAGGCAGCGGTACCCTGGCAACCTTATCAGAGGTGCCAGGTGCCTTATCAGTGGAACACCATTTTACGTGCCTCCGGGTCTCAGCTGGTCCAAGATGTGAGCTCTTCAGCCTTGATGACTTTATCTCCCAGGCATCCGCTCCCAAGTATGCGCTCTCCTTTGACCGTTAGTTCTTCAGGTAGGTGGTCCTCCTAAGAGTATTGTTCGGTAAATATGAGAATAGGACTTCTGTAGATGTAGTATGGGATGGTGTTTGAAAAATCGTGGTATGGTACTTAAGTAATCTAAATTTTTAAAAATTAAAAACAATAAAAACATTAAATAGAATATACAATTGTGAAGAAATTTTAGCCTGTGGATTAATTCAAGGAAATCACTCATATATATATATATATATATATATATATATATATATATATATATATATATACACATAAATCAGATTAAAAAAGATTTCTTATTGTTTAGGAACTGGAATGGGAATGTCAATTGTAAAGATAAAATAAAAAACGGTAAGTTAAAATGATTATCTTTTTATTGTAATATGTTTATCTTCTACTATACAATAGCATACAGAATAATGGGACAGTATTTTTATAACATTGTGCTTCTTGATGACGAATAAGAACTTCAAAACATCAATGCAACATTGAGATTTTTTAGTAATAAAGAGAATTACTAAGTAAAGTATTTTTTAAATAAATATATACATGTCGAATCTGGCTTTGGTATTATGAAATTAATTTCGGTTATACCCTCAAAATAAATCTCTAGCATCTCACTCTGGATAGAAAAGTTAGGAACTTGTTGGAATAGAACAGAAAGAATGAAAAAGGAATTAAATAATAAGTGTGTGGTAGTACAGTCCTGAGCCCTTAAAGAGAAGCCCCTGGTGCAAGATCTTGTCGAATGTTTACATGGCATCCAGAAACACTTCACTTCCATATTACTTCTACTGTAATGTTGTCGATATGTAGTAAGTTACTCTGTGTAATTGTTGAGTGAGTATTTTTGTACACCGAATTGATGGTGTGAAATCATGACAAAAAAAAAAGAAGTAAATATTAAAAATTATATTAAAACAACACACGAAGGATAATAGGTGGACTCAATGATGTTTCTAAGCCAACTTTTATGCAAGAAGCTAAAAAATAAATAAATAGAATAAACAATTTTTCACAATTATCACTCCCCTATTAAGGATACCCGTATTATAGAGACTGAGTGACCCCAATGAGGGTCTCCAGATTCCCAGAGGCGTTTCATGGCTGTTGTCACAATAAATATTTTATAGACCACAGTCGTTCTGGAACTCAGGACCAACAGTTCATAGAGACTATTGTCTTTCGCTTTTTAATATAAAAAAAAATATTTCCATATTGAAAATACTAAAAGGTGTGACGGGGAGAGGAATGTTTTGCCATTTTAATAAATTAATTAGTTCAAAGACAATTTCAGATTCCAAATTTCGTTTAACATTGATTCCTCTGTAATCATAGGCCTGGTATAAAAATCAATCTAAAATAAACTACAGATAAGGTTTTGATGTCTATCTTCACTCAATGAATAGAATTATGTTATGTTTCTTTGTTAAGAACATAATCGGGCAGTTGTTTTATTGATCACTAACCTTTTATGAGTTCTCATGGAGTAGCCTTAGTGTTGTTGAATCGTCGTAACGATTTGACCTGCCTATAAAAATGAACTTAGTTTTACGACTTCGTTGCGTGATGTACAGAGGACAATATAAAAATAATCTCCAGATAAGTTACAAGTTTATTACAGAATCATGACTTACTCATAACTTCTGAATAACTGTCTTTTGCTAGTGAATATATGGATGAGATAAGAATGCATAAAATCATCCTAACATCTTTACAAAGAAATCTACATAAATGCAAGTCGTTTCCTGTCATATGATTGGAATTTCCTTCAGACCAGCGGGCGATATATTTGTCTGAATTCGCTTTGTTTATTCAGGAATTTCCTGGCTTATACTTTTCAAACCGTTAAATGTTTTGTTATAAAATCAAACTTTATATTTAATAAAAAAGATAACCCTCAGTGGTTTGCCCCTAACAGCATTCGACCCTTATATATATATATATATATATATTTTTTAAATTTATTTATTGATATTTACAACTGTATTACAATTATAAAACAAGTAAATAGAATGCATGTTACATAATGACATGAGAATGACAAGTAGAGAAACTACCCACTGGTAGTACTCAAATCAAAGTTCAAATAAGAAGGTCACGTGGCCATCTTCTTTTCAGACGCCTCGGAGGATTATCGGGAATTGAAGAGGAAGCTAGGTTTGAAACAAGAGGGTTTGAGTGGGAATGAAGTTTGCTATGAAAGGATAGATACCGGGGTCGGGCCAAATCAGCAACAAAAGGGACATTAAGGTCGTTATGGATGACTTTATTCTTAACAAAATAAGGAGAATTGAGGATTTTACGAAGGATTTTGGATTGTAAGGATTGGATACGAGAGGAATTCGATGGCTTAGTGGAGCCCCAAAGCTCTACTCCGTAAGTCCTAATAGGTCGTATGGTGGTCATGTAGATGAGTCTTTTGTAGTTAATTGGGAGCTTAGAGCGTTTGTCTAGTAAGTGTTGAAGTAACCTGAAACGTCGAGCGGTTTCTTGTCTTTTCAGTCTTGTATGAGGATTCCAGGTCAATCGTTTGTCAAGGTGCAACCCTTAGTATCGGATCTGTTCTACAGGTACCAGTGGGATATTATTAAAGGATACTGAAGGGCAGGAAGTCATTGGTTTACGACGTAAGGTAAAAGTGATTTGATGCGATTTTTGAGAATTTATTTTAATCCTCCAGTTTTGACACCATTCTTCAAGATAAGTGATATGGGATTGGAGGCTTTGGGATGCAATAACTGGATTGGTGTTGACTGATAATACACGTGTATCATCAGCATACGTGGTAAGGATAGTATTAGGATGAGTCGGTATGTCAGCTGTATAAACTGTATTAAGGATTGGACCAAGGATACTACCTTGAGGAACACCGGAAGATTGGGAAAAGAGGAATGAATAGACATTGTTATGGTTTACTTGGAAAGTTCTATTTGTGAGATAGGATTGGAGAATGAGAAAGTATGTAGGGGGTAGGAATTTACGGAGTTTGTAGAGCAAGCCCGGATGCCAGACTCGGTCAAAAGCCTGTTCTACGTCAAGAAAGACGCCCGAACAATATGATCCACGTTCTAATGCAGAGGAGACCACATCCACCACACGATGACATTGCTGAATGGTGGAGTGTGATGCTCGGAATCCAAACTGGTGATCAGGTATTATGTGATTTGCATCAAGGATAGGGTAAAATCGTTTAAGGATGAGTTTTTCTAGGATTTTACCCATGCAAGATAAAAGAGAGATAGGACGGTACGAGGATAGGTATTCTGTTTTTTTTTAGGTTTGGGTATCATTTTTACAATGGAAACATTCCAGAGGTCAGGAAAATATGTGGAGCGGAGTACAGCGTTATATATATAGGTAAGGAATAGAATGGCTTTTCTAGGTAGGTGTTTTAAGATATGAATTGTGATGAGGTCGTGCCCAGGAGCTTTGCGGGAAGGTAATCTGTGAATAATGTTGGATATTTCTGAAGGATGAAATGCTTTGGGTGGAAGGGACATTTGGAGGGGAACATCTAACGCTTCTTTTATATATTCAATTTGAGTTGGGTTAATGATGTGGATGAAAGATTTTGGAAAGGTATTGGCCAAATAACTGTGATTTTTCTCCATCAGATCTTGTCCAGTTATTTGATTCAGTAAGGAG
This sequence comes from Arma custos, assembly GCA_037127475.1. Classification (NCBI taxonomy): domain Eukaryota; kingdom Metazoa; phylum Arthropoda; class Insecta; order Hemiptera; family Pentatomidae; genus Arma; species Arma custos. Next base: position 171,239,946 of record CM073759.1, read on the forward strand.
TGGATGATTGAATTCTTTGAAATTTAGGAGTTTTTTGGTAGTCATCCATAATGTTTTGTCGGTGGTTGTAAGATTTTCAGTCCAGGTAATTAAATTTTGAATTTTGAACTTCTTGATTTCTGCTTTTAGTTTGTTAGATAATTTTTTATAGATAGTTTTATCTGCTGGATATCGAGTTCTATGCCACTTCGATGCTGTGGCAAATCAGTCTGTTGATAGTTATTATTTGTGTGATTTGTGATATTGTCATGTAAACTGTTTCTGATTGATGTTGTAAGTTTTTCTATGGCTGTATCAATGTCTTGTTTTGTCTTTCCCTTATATATATAACAATTTTAATCGATTGTTAGATAATTAAAATACTTTTCTTAGTAATCCCTCCATTATCTGATATGAAGCACCCCGACTTCCTTGAACGACTATTTAATTACAAATAGCTGACTCAAAACCAATTCTGGATCCAAGCAACACAGAAAATATTACTAACTTAGTAAATACAGTTATGCTAAATAATGTTAAAGAGCAAGTAAAAACAATATTTAAAAAAAAAACAACTGTAAAATAACTCACCAAATGTCTTGAATACAATACTTGATTGATGTACTGCCTCAGAAAATATGTCGGAAAACTACATCATGGCTAGTTTTAGTTTTCTTTACTAAATCAGTAAAGAATTAGATTTAGATTCGAATCATGCCGATAGTAGCTGAAGCAAAACTGGGTATGCCTCAAAGTTTTCTCCTAAGAACTAATCGTTCATCCACCCAATGAACATTGAGTTTATCAAAGAAATAAAAATCCTATTTATTGATTACAAGCTATATCAGCATCGTCTTGTTAAAAAATACAGAATGTTAGCGAGAAATATGGACTAACGCTGAATATAGCCAAAACGAAATGGATAACAAGTAAAGAGCAGAATCCAAAACGAAAAATTACCTCTAATCAGGGGGCGACCTATGGTCTAGTGGTTAGCGTAACAAACAACTAAGCCCAGGATCGCGGGTTCGTAGCCCGGCAGGTGGCCCTAGGATTTTTTAGAGGGAGTAAAATATCCTTAGTTACGTCGTCCTTCTGAAGGGACGTTAAACGGGGTTCCCGAGCCTGTCCTAATCCTAATTAAACCCCTAAAAATCCCTATCCTAATTAAACCTGGATAGGCAAAATTTTGAGATTCCAATGTAGCATCGTCGTATCCATAGCAGCATAAAGTGACGACAAACAACAATACCTCAAATGATCAAATTATAGGGTACTGAGAATTATACAAATACTTAGAAAACGTAATAAATTCAAAATGGTATAAAACTACCGAAACAAGATCAAGAATAGTGAATGCTTGAGCATCATTTAATTGCATTAATTAACTTCTCTTATTAAGATTGACGAACTGCACTGTTGTTAGACGCAAAAGCGTGTGCAATAATCGAAATACCTGTGAAGAAAGTAAAAGCATTTAAATATTTTATTTGAAAGGAAAAGATATGGCCAGGACCGGGACTCGAACCCGGGATATTCACCTGTAGGATGTGAGATGTGAGATGTAGGATCAAGTGAAAAGAGGGGATATGGCTGGCCGGGAAACGTGCCAGGGCGGCCGAGATGGTTGAGGCGTCACCACGGAGAGGTGAATGTCCCGGGTTCGAGTCCCGGTCCTGGCCATATCTTTTCTTTTCAAATAAAATATTTAAAAAATTATATAATATAAAAATAAAATAAAAATTATAATAATATTACCAACTTAAAGTCAACTAGATCCAAAATAAAATAACGTTCAATTAACATTCTCCCCGTGTATACATCGCAAATTGCGAGAACGCGGAGATGTAGGATCAAGTGAAAAGAGGGGATATGGCTGGCCGAGAAACGTGACAGGGCGGCCGAGATGGTTGAGGCGTCACCACAGAGAGGTGTATGTCCCGGGTTCGAGTCCCGGTCCTGGCCATATCTTTTCTTTTCAAATAAAATATTTAAAAATTATATAATACAAAAATAGAATAAAAGCATTTAATAGCATAACCAAATGTTCAAGAAATTGCATATAAAATCAAAAAGCGTGAATTAGAAGGCCTGGTCCACATCATACGAAATAACAAATATCGTTTACTAGAGCGGATAATGGAGGAAAAGTAGTGTAGTAGGAGGGGACCAGGAAGGAGGAGGCACTCCTGGCTGCAGAATTTAAGGCAATGCTTCCATCACAACTGTTTAATTATTTAGAAGTACCTAGTGCGAACAAAATTAAGAACGGCATGGAATGTTGATAGCCAATCTCTGAATCGGAGAAGGCACGGGAAGAGGATAAATATCACAATAATCAACTACGAAACTAACCTCCCCTGTTTACCCCTTTATATATATATATATATATATATATATATATATATATATATATTTATATTTTATATTTTATATATATATTTATATATATTTATATATATATATATATATATATATATATATATATATATATATATATATATATATATATATATATATATCTATATCTATATATATATATATATATATATATATATATATATTTATTTATTAATTTATCCATTGAAATTGACGACTATATTAAATCAAAAATCAATAAATAGTAAAGACAAGTAGAGAAACTACCTAAATGGTAGTACTCACATAACAAATTCAATTTAGGTAATGAGGCCATCTTATTTTCAGACGCCTCGGAGGATTATCAGGAATTGAAGAAGTGGGTTTAAACATAGTGGGTTTAAGTGGGAATGTAGTTATTAATGAATGAATTCATATCTGGTTCGGGCCAAATAAGCAATGGGACATAGTCACTATGGATTACTTTATTAGTAACGAAGCAAGGACCTTAAAAAAACCTTATAAAGGTAAAACCTTATAAAGGTTTTACAAAGGATTTTGGATTGTAAGGAATGGATACGTGAGGAATTTGATAGGCTATTGGAACCCCAAGCTCTACTCCGTTATATTTTTTAATGCGAAAAACTCTGTCATCAAAAATAAAATTCCTTCACTTGAACAATCTGAGTTTGGTAGAATTGAAAGGCATTTTCCTGATTAACTGCTCTCAAGATAGAGCAAGTTCTCAGTTTAATTGCCATAGAAAGCTAAGCAGGTACAGGTTCAGGTAATGAACAATAAAACCTTACCTGGAGGAAGTGGTTAAAATATGAACAGCTACTCCAGATTGAATGGCTTCCCTTTATTTTATCTGATCTGGTTTTCAGCTAAAAATTTGCAATAAAAATCCCTATGGATGCCCTTATATTCCCGAAACTTATTGAATGCCATTTAAATGGGATATTAATTTGGAATTAAAACGAATATTGGAAATGATCCTAGTACCTTCACCAATACACTTTCTAGAAACAAAATATTTTAGACTAAACTCCAAATCAGTTTTGCACGAAATGAGGTTTCTCTTTCGAAAGTAACACTTATTGGCAGCAGTTCATTTTTTTATTTTTTTATTTCTTTTGCGATATTATCGTCCCAGGTTACTTCTAACACCAAATAGGTTATTTCAGAAACCTGCTCAAACATATTGGAATACGTTCACCTTTAATTGCCTGGGAATGCATCCAAAAGATTTTTTTTTTTAATATATCTTGTTATTTTAATTTTGTAGTTCTCCGTGACAGTTATAAATTTGGGGCGATATTGAAGAAGTCATTCATTGAATATAATATTAAGGAAGCCTGGTTTGGTTTAGATTGTTGGAACACATGGCTAGCAGCGATCTACAATTTAGTTACTGCTTTCTTTAGTACCAGTTCCAACTTTCATTTTAATGAAATTTGAAAGTCTCAGAAATTTCGCTTAAATAACTAGTGACACTGGTGGATTAACCACAAGAGCAATGATATGAACCGTCTATGATTGCGCTTTATCGACATGATTGTTTTGTTTTCAGGGTTGAGAAAGATTTTATAAGAAAAATATCTGCTATCACAATTTTTAATCCTGGGAATATATATATATATATATATATATATATATATATATATATATATATATATATATATATATATATATATATATATATTTAAAAAAACAAACTGTACCACTACCACAGAACATAGAACCAACTAGAAGCGGCATGCCAGGTACAGCGAGTGAAGCCAGCCTCCCACTGGTCCCCCCACTCTTCCCGCCCCAACCAAGTGGTGCAGCGCTCAGTTTACTTCTTTTACTTAGCTCGTGTACTTCTGTTTACTTAAATATTATTCAACATTGTGTTATCTCGTGGTGTCTTTGAGTTTTGTATACTTTTTGATCTGATCACTGAACGTGTATTTAGCAAAATGCCTTGTTGTGTTGCATTTGGATGCAGTACAAATAATGCTGACAAGTCTTTCAATCCTCCTCTCACCTTTCACCTGTAAGTCCGAAACCTAACTGTTAACTATATATAATAATTAAATGTACCACAAAATGTAATATTTTCATAGTTCACTTAACCTTCCAAGTACCATGGGGTCAATTTAGGTCCCACATGTTTCTAATTTTTGAAACTTCGTTTGAAGAAATCGATTGATCTGTCACATTCAATGAATTTTAATTCAAAACTGTCTGGAATAATTAGGAACTGAAACGCAAGTATTAGAGAGCCTTTTCGAATTTTCCTTCTCTCAAAAATGTGGCTGGGGTCCTTCCGGGACTCCCGTGGTATCCGACGTCACCTTTTTAAGTTTTCTCCTTAGTTATTTAAAAATCCATAGCCATAATTAAACTAATTTTAACTAGGAACTGTTTCTAAAAATAGATAAATTTTACTGGAATGTTTCTTATTTGAAGGATTCAATTCAATAGAAACAAAGCCATACATTGTATAAGCACTTCCTGGAAATTTTTTTTGTTGAGAATTATGTTACTTGATTTATTTGTTTCATCAGGCCTTGGTACACAGAGGGTTAAAATATTTCTATATAATGTATAGCTCAAACACGTCACAAGATGTTGTAAAATACATTTCAGGTACCTATCTAATTTTCCATGTCCATTATTTATTGATTTGTTTACTTTACAAAGAATGTTGAATAAGAATAACAATTTTTATTAATAATAAACGCATTACCTCATTAATAATAAGTACATTATTTTAATCATATCGTTACCTAATGTGTCATTCAGATTTTCACGCGACGATTTATTTCTATTACTGGATTTATAGTGAGAAGACTGAATTTGACATTAAAATGTGAATAATGTTTGAGAGCTGTAGAATCAAACCCGAATGCCATTGGAAATTGACGACTTATTGTAATAAAGGACCGAGGGGGGTTGATCCTACCAAGTGATGATGTCACTGAAATTTGTAAAATAAGTGAAAAATTGTTTAGGTACATGTCCAAGCATAAAAGACTCACCAAAGTCGGGGGCTTTCGCATCACTCCTAATAAAGCATTGCATTGGCAGAAACTTCTTTCCTAATGTAACACATTTTCTAGAGGACGAGTCTCACTACTCATCAATCATCTCTGCAGTGGGAATATTATATTTAAAAACTAGAATGTACCACGAATTGAAACGTTTCTATGACAATCTGAATCTGAAAAAGATACGTGCGAAGAATAATACACTTGTTTTATTTAAAGGACAATAATATTAAAAGTAATGTAGTTTACAATTAAAATACTCTATAAACCGAATGAGCTTCATCTTTCCTGCTTTGTCACCCATTATTTTTACTGTATATAAAAAGTTACCACATAAAGACGAACAGTAGTGGTAGTGCAGGTGCTGGAAGTATTAAAGTAACTAGAGCGGTGTGGAGATGAAATGTACTATATTGGCTGCCGGCAAGATAAGATTGGTTATTGTTTGGGGTATCAGGTCTACAGCTGCTCCCCAGTAATAGCATTACTAAGGAAATAACCAATTGGAACATTCCACGGTGTATTTACCCCGACAAGATAAAACACGAGGAATTCTTGGGCTAAATAAACTGAGCGCTGCAACACTTTCTCAGCTGTAAGGGGGCGGCAGGAGTGGGGGGACGGCTTGGGAGCTGGCTTCACTTGCCTCCCTCCAAACGGGCCCTGATGCCGCTTCTAGTCAGTTCTATGTTCTGTAACCACTACAAACCGTGAATGGGTCTGGGTGAATGGGTCAATAAATATTAGAAACTACCGTTTCATGGACAATAGCTGTGCAAGGAGGTGATTTGCACTAGATGACGCTCAACCGCCAGATTTTCCCCCTTATATTTGGTCCCCACATTATACAGGCTGGGTGAGCCAAAGGAGGGTCTCCAGATTCAAAAGGATCCATCCCCGGCTCCGAACAGATTAAATAAATGTCTTGCTAGCAGCTGGATTTGAAGCAGGATTTTCGGCTTGGCAACTCAGTCCTCTACCACAGAGAGCCACCCCGCTCTCACAATCTCAGATTATATTAATATATAATTTGTAAAATAATCCATCAACCTAACTCTAATTACTTCAAAATAAAGACTTTATTTATTTAAATAATACTATTCATTAAGAATTATTAATTATTAAAAAATAATGGAATTCATAAAATGAAGAAAGGAATCCATACCTTTTCACAAATTTACAAACAATGTAGTGTTCCTTTCTCGCCTGTTTCGCCACCATCTGGAACCGATTCCCTCCTATTATCCGTCATTCTTCTCCCCATTTCTCAAAAGGATGCTCTCTGAGCAGGTCATTTGCTTAATTGAACCAGTAGTAAATAATGTATTTTTTTTTAACTCTTTTTCTTATAACTTCTTTATATTTTATACATTCATTCACTGCTATTTATTTATTATCTTTAGTAGCTCAAAATTTACTTTTATGGTTCATCTGTAGATACCTTGTGACTTTTCCGTTCTATGGATACCATTAATCACCAGTAATTATATGAGGATAGATGAGACATTCTCAGTACGAGCAAACTGGTCCATCAACGTCGTCATTTTCTATGAAGGAGTCTAGGAGATTTAAGACCTGAATTAAAGCCTATCTGCATGCAGTTACTCTTGCAGGCGTTGGAAATTTCTTTTGGTATTTACTATGATCCCAAAATATTTATATTTACAATATGATGCTGGTTGTGTGTGTGTATAATTATATAAATATATTCTCTTGAAACCATAACATTAAATTTTAAACCTTTCCCTGAGGTACTTCTCTATGCATCTGCTACTTGGTGTTTCACTATCGCAACACCTGAGTCAGTAAATAACGAAGTGAGAAATCAATTCGTATAATAGATACCCTCAGAAAAAAAATTATATCATTTTAATGATCGCCCTATTATATGCTTCAAGATCACATCAAGGCGCTATAAAAATTATCACTGATTCCAATTACGTATAACTATTTCTCGTTATTGCTTCAGATTGTGAAATAACAAAGCATGATCTCGCCTAATAATGATAACGTAGCTCCACTTTTCCCAATGAACAGCCGTAACTGATCGACCTTCTAGAATTTTCATTATCTGTTTAATCCTTATTATCTAATAATTGATTTGTTTCATTATCTATTAATGACAAGGTATCAATATAATATTATTTCACTAGTATTATTTATTTCCTAGTGATGAAGTTATTATTTCAGTAATAAGCTGGTATAACTAGTCTGTTGTTGATAAAAATGAATCAAATCTTGTAATAGAATTCTGATGACGTGTGATTTTTAATGATCAAAGAGATAGTTGCAAGATATTAACAATTTTTATTTATTAGTTTTTATTTCTTATGATGTTTTGTCTCGAGATGATATAATTATGGATGGTTGAATTCATATCTTATAAATATATGATTTCATGATTTTGTCCTGGAAATATATATACAGTAGTTAAAACAATAGTAGCAGATACAAGTGAGACAGTTTCATTTAATCGAATACTAGCACCACACTAAATTAAGAAAGAAGGGAAAATATTTTCAGGAAAGTTTTAGGGCCACGACTTAACAAGAAGGTTACACATTACAAACCATAGACACAGCAAATAAATTACGTAACATTGAAACAATGTGAGTTCTTTTGAATAAAACATCAATACACCGAGTAAGCGATGTAAAGAAAGCATGATAAATCAAAAAAATGAAATTGTGCCAATAAATAAACGGTCCTTTCAATGGGTTACTTTGAAAGGAAAAAAAAAACATTTCTAGATAAAGATACATTGAAAAAATGTTTAATGCACTAATTACATGGAATTAATTACTATAAAGATAAACCAAGACGCTGATAGAACTGACCCTGTCGGAGACCGAGGCCAAAGTCAAATACCTAGGAACATCGCAAACCGTTCCGGACCAAAAAGGGGCCCAGGCAGGGAGATAGATTATCCCCGGTAATGTTCAATGTAATACTGGATAAGTAAGTTTATAAATATCTTATAAATAATGCTAATGCGTTAAGTAATGTATAAGCTGTAAAAGTTACCACCAATACTCTACAATTTTGAATATAGTCTACAATTACCGAATGTTAAATCTACTTTGCTATATGAGGCGTTAACGGCGAAATTGACATTGAATTCCATAATCATCACGTGTTTCGCAAGTTCAGTCAAGCAATTTTAACTAATACGACATTTTTTAGCCTTTTTTCTCATCGTTTTGGACATGTCCTAACCTAAAGTTTCGGGAGCAGAAAATTGTTTGACAAAACTATAGAAAAAGGAGAAATAGTCAATTTTTCAAATTTCGGAGTTATCCGTTGTTGGATCATGAACACCTCAGATAGGCCATCCCAGTTTACTTCAAACCAGATTTCGTTCTATTTTAGTATTTAAGCTACATGTCATACCTACGCCATATTTTGTGGTGTTGTAGTATCCACATGTGGATACTAATCCTAATATTTATCTGTATATAACTTAAATTATATGTTTTTTGAGATTATTATCCAGTGCTCTGAGTACAGAATCGTGACTTAATTTCATTGCACACGACTTAAACCCGAAGATTGTTCGCCCACTCTCACAGCCTTCACAATTTCGGTCCCTGCCCCAGTTCCCAGGGTTATTATGTTTGATTTCAGTTGTGTCCGTACAAGTATAGATGCTCGTACTCTGTAAAAATTTCCGTGTTCCGTTCTGTCCTTACCAAATTTATGACCTACTTCTAGTTTCGTTCTCTAGAAAATAATCCTATGTTTGATCATTAGATGAAGAGGGTTTATGGAAACATTTTTTTCCTAATCATTCCAATAAGATCTAAAATGCGTTTACTTCTATGAGTTTCGGAGGATAAACAAAAATAGTGCGATCTAATGACATTGAATCCTGGCAGTTGAGCGTGATCTAGGACAAATCGCTTCCCTGTACAATCGTAGCCGAAGAAACAGTAAAGTCTCTACCACGTACAGAACCCAAGACTCTCCATCCTCGTCACCAAAAGATAGTATATTTTAATTTAAAATTATTTTTTGGCATAAATTAAAACACATACAAACATTCATAACTAAATGCACAAATATTTGTTGTTACAAAGCACAGATCACTGTATACACTAAACAATTTGTTTATAAGAGATAAGGTATATAAGGTGGGGGAAGGTCTTATAAGAAATAAGAAAGCAAACATATGGTCAAATGCTGTTTGAGGACACTACAATATATGTATGTTTTTTTAAATTTATAATCTAAGCATATTTCATGTCGATGAAATGTTTTATTATTTGGCATTGCATTAATGCATGAATCTCAAAACTTTCTTTATTTCTTAATTTGCCTGACTTTACCATAGGCAAATTCAATTCTTGAACAACCGTTTACTTACTTTCCCTATGAGTCTGATCGAATTAATGAACACAAAACCCATGAAAACTTGTTAATCAAACGTCAGATGCTAAGTTCAAGGATAGAATTTGCCTAAGGTAAAATCCGATTGCTCTTGATGTCTCCTCAAATAAAAGTACTCATTTTAGTGAGTGCTTGGTGAACCCTTAGGTCGCCCCAGTTCTTGGATCGATCAAGAACTACTTCCAGAATAAATAATTTACCTTCAACAGCCGCTCTTGAACCCGGAAAGTTAGGTCAGTAGCTGAGTAATGGCATCTATTATCGATATTTTAAATTCGCTGTGATTAGTGAAAGTAACTATCGTGTTTAGAGCAAAAAATACCCCGTCCATACTCCTACTTACAAACGTATATTAATACATGTCCTCCTAATGTAGTTATTAAACCTAGATTTTAGTTGCGATATATTATTTATTGGTGCGAATAAAATACATTGAATGTAATCTAGTCCAGTTACAAGAGACCCCAAGGCCGCTGGGTTCTCCTACGCCAGGGAACATGTGTCCGACCATATCATTCATAATGCATGACATGAAACGGCAAATGGGCCGGATGAAAGTCCTCATAGAGTTCCTTACGCCACGGCCTCCTCGATATATATTATCCAGTCCTAACCTGATCCCTGATAGAATCCAGTAGGCGGTTGGATTCCTGTCTAGCTCCATGCGTTGCCTTGGTACTTCGAATGCACTCGGAGGTATTTGTCCTCAATAATATGACATGGTCGTCTGTTCGAGGAATGGGACTTATGGTGCAATTATAGGTGGGCTTAGTGACACCCCGTTAAGTGACGGTTTAAGACCCATGTGTATGCTCCAAGTTACACTCAACTGTCAACATAAAATTTTCGACTTGAATAATATTAGTTGACCTTTATGTATATATATATATATATATATATATATATATATATATATACATAGCAGGGATATACCCGGAGCTATTAGTTTCAAAACCGGTTACATACATTTTCAAAATTTTTTTAAGAATATCAAAAAAGATTCAATTTTAAAAAATAATGAATTTAGCAAATCGTTTTTATTATTTGTCGTCATTTTTCTAACAATTCACTTCAAACAATAATTACTGACAGAATAGAAAAAGTTTTCTATGATCACTTTTTTCAAATAACATTTAATATAAAAATATGTCGGATATTATTTTTGATCAGAAAATATCGATATCTGGTTGGTTTAAGGTTGATAAAAAATAAATAAAATTGACATTTTTAAAAATAAATAGTTTTTTTAATTTTTAGTCATCATTATGAAACAATATCTATACATAGTTTTGATTTTTCATACATATACATTTTCATTTACATCTTGAATTTGGTAAACATCCATATCAGTAATGATGGATTGAATTGGCCAGGATGTGCAGTCAATGATAACAATTAATAAGCAGAATTTATTTTGTGGTAGTATCATTGACTGTACCCCCTGACCAAATCTGTCCATCATTAGAATTATCGAGTTAACTATTTTCCAATCATCCATACTAGTAATATGATTATCAACTTGGATAGGTGACAAATTATGATCTACGACCTCGTTGAAAAATTCCAGAATATAAATTGCTCTCCAGTCTTCCCCATATTATCTTTTCTTTAAGCCATCAATATCATTTAATTTTTCTCTAACTTTAATAAGAAGTGAAGCTTGGATGAAACCACTTTAAATCAAGCACATCTAATACATCACTTCTGGCATTAAAACTTGAAAAATTATTTTTAAAAACATTTTTTGAAAAAAAATGGATGTACTCGATTTTAAATCCAAACGCCTTTTATTTGTCATTTTATTATATATTCTCCAACATTTCTACTAGTTATTTTTTTTATTATTTTGTTTTCCAATACCAATACCATTCATTAGATTACTTTGCATTACTCTATTATTGCATCACTTGATACTTATATAATATTAAATTAAATTAAATTTAAATATTAAATCAAATATAAAAATATCTTATTTAAGATATTTGTTTCAGTCCTCCACCCAGATCATTTTCTTTCTCATAAATTTTTCAACTTATCTCACCGTCGTACTTTCATATTTTCTTTCTAAAACTTGTAGAATGATGCACAATTCGTTTTCTTCCTCTATATAAATGTATATACAATGAAACCATATACAAAAACAATCTAATTACAAATTAAATCCTAAATTAATATTGTGCATTTCTACAGCTGGTCAATAGAACTTTATGTTACGCTCTGTACAAGGTCATTTGAAGGGCACCCTAAACTTTTAGAAAAATATTAAAATGATCATTAATATATGCACAAGCTGCATTGGAAACTGGTATTTGATTATATAATACTACACCATTTATTCATCAAATTTTTATGATACTCCAGCACATATATTGTAATAGTATATTAATTTTTCACATCCAATACATATTATAAAAGTGTAATAACAGTAGTTTTATTTATTGTCTTAAGTAAAATAATTTGAAAAATTATCCAATTATAAGAGTATCATTTAATAATAGTTACAATTTCAAACTCCATAAGGACTAAGTATTGTCCTTTTACTGTAACTCACCTAAGGACCTCTTATAAATATCACATAAATTATCCTTTCCATATTAACACGACCTCAAGATATAAATCTAATATTATTCTCCTTAAATAAAGTTCTCACGTCATTCAGCTATTGTTGACATTCACTTTCTTCTTTCCCTACAGCACTTATTTTACAGTTTATGCCCATCAATGTCAACTGAAGCCATCGGAAATGCATTTGCGCAACTCATATGGGTTGAAACTTCACCAATTAAGGAGCGCACTTCCCACTTGGGAATTTTATCCGTAAATAATAGGTTTTGTGATATCCATCCTTTTTTACGTAACAGGTATATTTCTCATTGTCTTTTTTTTAACATGAATATCTTACGACCTTGCATTACAAAAAAATCTTTAAAATTTAACCTTTCTTTTTTCTTTTTGAAGAATGTTAGGATAAAATTTCTAGCTCTAATAGGTAACATTACTGAAATCCAGAATATATATGCAGATTATATATATTATAATACATTCTATTTGGTTTATCACCTCTTAGTCTCTAAGTTTACGATTCATTTTCGTAACTATACTATTAACTAATTTTAAATCGTACTTAATTATATGTTACGCACTGTAGTATACTACATTATGTGTCCAGCAGTCAGAAATGACTACGAGAAAGTACCTTCTAATAAATATGTCCGTTACCGGACTATACTTGTAAAATATACTTAGATGGGACGTATATACAAAATTAAAAATACAACGACTGAAAAGACGCTATAAATAACTATCACATCTTCTGAACAGATGTTCACTCGACTTAAAAATAATAGTATACTAAGGTCTATTTGGTTCTACTAAAACACGTCCAAATACAACCGCCCAAAATTCTAAAGAAAATGTTTGATGCTTTCTCATTTATTTCGAGTCACACCATTCACAAAGGCATGAACATTCCCACTATAAAATCAGGTATTCACAACATTCCTAGTTGTGTGATACCGGTGGTCTGGTTATAATGGTCAGCATAACAACCTACAGCCCAAGATCGCGGGCTCGTAACCCGGCAGGTGGCCCTAGGATTTTTAAAGATAGAAAAATCCTTCGAGATCAGCTCGCCGTTTCAGGGTACTTTAGCATTTACTAGACAGACGCTGTTGGCTCTCAATTAATTACAAAAGGCTCATATACATGACAATAATTAGACCCATCTGGACTTACCGAGTAGAGCTTCGGGGCTCCACTTACCCATCGGATTCCTCTTGTATTCAATCCTTACAATCCAAAATCCTCAATGCTCCTTACTTTGTTGCGAACAAAGTAATCTATAATGACCTTAGGTCCCATTAGTTGCTGATTTGGCCCGAACCCGATATCATTATTTTCATGACAAACTTCATTCACCCACTAGTTACAAACCTAGCAACCTCTTCAATTCCTGATAATCCTCCGAGGCGTCTGAAAGAAGATGGCCTCGTGGACTTTTAAGTTGAACTTACTATTTGAGTACTACCACGGGTAGTCTCTCTACTTTTCTTTATTCGTGCCAGTATGTACCATTCATTCTATTTACTTGTTGTATTAGTGTAATACAGTTGTAAATTTCACTGAATAAATTATTTTAAAAAAAATAAACTTAATTATATAACACAGAATATTACTTACACATCCTTTGGTTAAGGATAACTTTTGATAGGAGACCCCTGGAGGATTGACCCGGAGGTAATTGTGCCGTGGATTGAGTACTCCTGAGGATGACCTACTCGTCTTGCGGTCATGGTCACTTCTGCCGCAGACAGCTCATTTCTTGGATTCGCCAGAGTATCATTTCCACTTTATACAGCCTCATGCCCTCATTTCTCTGACCAAAATTATTCTTGCTATGCAGAAGTTCCATTATTTTTCATTATAAAATCCTATTGCTAGATATATAATTTTACAATTATCCGTTTCATTTAAATTATTCCTGATTCCTCTTTGCATTCTATCCTCAATAATTATATTTCCTTATTGGCTTAATATCTTTTGAATACCGTTTCCAAGGAATAATATCCTCATATAGTTTTATAATATCAGTCAGTTTTTACTCGATAAGAGATTACTTAATACTTAGGTAGGTAAGAGATCTGTTTCCCACTCGGTAATCATTGGTTGAAATCTATAACTCTGTACTAATTGGAATCGAATTCCGATTAGTTTGAAACATGGTACTTCTCATGAAACTTGTAAACTTATTATGAAACCTCTTCATGATTTTATAATACTCACACACTGACTACTTCAACACTTACTAGACAAGCGCTCTAAGCTCCCAATTAATTGCTGTTATAGGGCCAATTGGGACTTACGGAGTAGACCTGTCGGGCTCCACTAAGCCATCGAATTTCTCTCGTATCCAATCCTTACAATCCGAGATCCTCTGAGACATGACAAAGGAAGATGGTCTCGGGCCCTTCTTTGTTGAATTATTTATCTTATGCTACTTATCATTCATTTTATTTATTTGTTGTATCATAATAATTATAAGCTGTAATTTTCAATAAGTATTAATTTTAGAAAAACATATAAAATGCTAATTACAGGAGCCCGTTTAAGAATACATTGGCAAGAGAATGAATTTCGTTTACACCGTCATGTGTTGCTTTATGTAGAAAGAAACTCACTAAACAAAAGGAGCTCTTATTTGTGATAAATCTTTTAATTTTTTTAATATAATAGATCGTGATAATAAGAATATAATGCTGAAGATTGATAAGAAAAATATAATAATGCCGATTTGTTTGGTATACAAAAGTATGTATATTTTAATTTACTTTCAAACGACCGGTCGACCAACTCAGAAATTTACAGCCAACAACTTATGAAATCAGAAGAAGCAATAAAAGAGAAAAGGCCAGAACTGGAAATTCGCAAATAAATCGTGTTCCTATACGATATTGTGAAGCCTCACACATCTCTACCAACTCTTACTTACTATAAGAGCTTGCTCGGTAAGTTACGTCCCATCCCCCATATATCTCCTTCTGTTTATCATTTACTTTGAAGTTTACTAGACTTAAGGAAATAATAAAAATTTTTGTAATAATAATGATGAATTCAACTTCCACTTGGTTGACATTTCTATCCTATTAAAAACTCTTTTACAACAAAATTAGTTATAATGATTTTCTTATTCAACCATTATCCCTCAATAATATCAGAGCAAAATTAATTTCTCGTTTCAGCCGATCTGGTTTCGGCTTCAATTTATTTTACTTCATTAATCTCGCTAGGTTGCATTCTGCGTGATTCGTTATCGTTGGTCCTATTTAACCACTATACTAAAAGCGGTAGATTTATTTTTTTTATAATTATTATTTTATTTTTTTATTTATTATTGAAAAAACTTAAAAAGGTGTATACACAAAAATTCCGTTCAAGCAAAAAAATTAATAGGTTCAAAATTAATTGGTATTTCCTGATATTTTAAATTTAATGGTACTATTGATGTTTTTGTCCATATCCACAAAGGTTTTAAAATCCTGCCGTTTCGCGCTGTATATATTCCCACTATAGTTTTACAATTTAGAAAACAACCAGCGCAGAAGTCACCTCGAGTAATAGGAAAGCCACGCCCTTTCTAGCTCACTTCGTTCACACTTCACATCCTCATAGTGGCAATAATTATATAACAATAAGGTACAATATTATATGGTTATAATTGACAATACTGTAGTAATACCTAAATTTATTTGGCACCGATCAGGAGAGCATTGCCACACCAGTTATACAGAAATATAACCTGGATAATCGGAAATACATTGCAACATTCGGTAACAAATGGAAATTCCCCACTACACCTTCCTAACGCCGCCTCTAAATTCGCACAAGGTCATTTTCTAAATGGTCGGGCAATACTGTACCTAGCTCTCTCCTTAAAGTTATGAAGCACTGTTAGTATTTAAATAGTGTCCACATTGATTTCTCTTTGTCATCTGGTATTCGCGGGTGCAAGGAAAATGCTCAACACCTATCTCTTAACCCAAGAGAGGTGTCTTCGTAAGGATTACCCTCACACGTCATTTTCCAAGTATAAATATGGAGCAAATCATCCTATTCCATTGAGAGTTTGTCTTGCTGGGCCTGATTATAGGCAGAGAGAAATGATTTGCGAGTCTCAAGTTAGCTTCAAGATCTGTGGGGGGATAAGGAAATACGGTAATTCACTCATGACTACTCTCTTTAAGAAGAGACACTATGCTTGTTTTCACTGCGGCCGATTGTTATTTGTCAATAAAATGTAAAATATTGTTATATATTTAATTTATTGATTTTCTAATGATATTTATTTCCTATTTATCCCTGTGAATAATTGTAAGTTGAAATTAAAAAGAAATAATGATGGAAATAAGAATATAAGAGAATTGCTCATTAGGACACCTCCCTCGGTTAATTAGACAAGTTTATGAGCACGTTAAGTCAATGATTAATATTTCAAAACTAATTGGATTAACTACTTAGCTTTGCTCCCAAGCTTATAAGTCGAATAAATTTTCAAGCAGGCCAGATTGGCTGTGGAACGAATTAGTTTATTGAGCTTATTAAAGAAATATTTACAATATGTTAACTTATTTAATTACTCAAACTTCTGATAAAATATAGATGTGTTACAATGATGACCCTGTTTCTCTTCCTCTACTCGGATTCCTCCTCGACGGACGCTTCCTCCTGCCACCGAAGACATCCTCATTCCTCTCACGTCTTGGAGGACCATTTGAGATGCACGGATGTCTCACTCCTGTTTCGTTCTGCATTCCGGTACGTTAATCGTTCTCAGACGGACCGGGGATCCTCTCGTTGTAGGATACGCAACTTCTTCTCTAGTGCAGCAAACCTATGAATATTGAACACCAATCGAAAGTTTATTATTTTTAGCTAACGAATCGGTTAACATTCAATTGTATTCGAAACCTACGAGGTAGTAGATAAGAGGATCAGCACACAATGTTATCAGCTGTCCATCGGAGCCGGGATATCTCTTATGGTAATGGTGAATTAGATCTGTCCCCTAATAAATTAAGTGGAGGTCTTTGAAGTCCCGAGACCACGACCGTGTCGCTATCTCTCGTGCCTTCGCCACTCTCCATCTCGACGACGATAAGGCAACATTATCACGAATGAGCCGACCACCTCCCTACTAGGCTACTCTAGTTTATATTATGCGTGATCTATCTGAAATAGATGAATATATGGCTTGAAAGCGATTCAAATGAATCAGTTGCTTATGCTGGAATACTCTTGCTTTACTTGGTCATCATTTGCCCTTTCAGTTGATCACATGTTTCCACCAATTGTATCTATTTAATCAGGGAGCCCCACTTTAATTTTATTTTATTACAAATAATATCAAAGCATATAACGATATAATAAAATAAATATTATGGGTGAAAAAGGTAATGATAATTGTCCACAATTTTAGCTTTACTGTATCAAAGCAAGGCATCTCTCAAGTTCAATACAATAAGGAACAATATTATTTCGCTTGGTAATACTGCATGTTTTCGCCACAAAGTAATAATATAATGTTATAACTTATTTCTTCCTCTTTTTTTATTTTAAAATTTAATGCAATATAATTTATTTATATGTATTAAGCCTTAGAAATATACTCATAGTAATTAAAAAGTAACTAAAATTAATTTTAGTTATTCATTTATTACAGAAAATAAAGACGAACGAGTTTACTACATATCCAGAAAGTATATTTGGAAAGACATTTGATATATAAATGATGGGTAAATAGACAATGAAAGGGAAAAAGAGGGAGAGAATTATCTCATGGATAGGCAAAAACATCAGAAACAATATATCAATATTTCAAGTGATATGAATAAACCCCTTACTTATAATCAAAGGGTATTTTTGGTTTCTTAAAGTGAAATTCATCACAATACTTATTTTTTTCTAATAAAGAAAAAACATGCAATTTTTTAATGATCCATATAATTTATTATTCAAACTTTTAATTTTTTTAAATTTAAATTGTATAAAATAATATTATAAACTATAATATGCAGCCATATAGGAACAAAATAATATGAATAAACATATTTAAATTTTGTGTACATATTCCTGAAAATCTAAAAGTATTCATCAAACTAATATTATTATTTTTGTAATTAATAAAATGTAGGAAGTAAGAAATAATGTCCAATATTTGATAAAGAACAGAAATAAAACATTCCAACTTAGTTCTATTCTCTGTTATATTTTTCTTACAAATAATAATAATAAAATCCGATATTTTTAATAGTTTTGGTGTGGATTATTAATGTTCTGAATAGTTTTCTGTTAGTTAACTTAAGTTAAAATATAGTTCTAAATATTAATTTTATGTAATCAAAAAATTATTTAAAATAATTAATGTTAAATGACAACTAAGAACAAATTTGAGATCCTTGTGTTATATTGACAAAATTGATGCAAAAGAAATAACTAAACATTATACACTTAGTTGAAGAATATATGCGCTGTTATTTTTAATAGTAGTATAAGTCCATGTGGATCTAAAAAAAATTGTTTATTATTATAAATGACCTTGATGTAAATTATTTCATCAAGAAATTTAGAAGGTTTAAAGGGTTAAAAACACCACTATTTGCCAGTGCTAATTGATAAAAGCATTTTATCAATGCTTGCTACGTCTTATTGCTCGTTTGCAAATAACTAATTTAAATGAAAACCCTTAGAAAATAACAGCTCATACAATTACCTATTGGTATTAGAAAGAAATATCTTCATTTTTGTTAAAATCTTAGATCTACTTAAATGCAAATTTTGGATTAATTATAATAAACATTAATACTTGAGATTAGGGTTAGCAATAAATTTTGTGAAATATATTTCTAGTGAAGAGGTGATAATCATTCTTTTAAACGCTAAGCTAAACAATCCATTCAAGCTAAGTTACGTAAATCTTGCAAAGATTAATGACCTCCTAGTCATTAACCCGAAGTGGTTCAATCATCAATAACTTTACGGCTGGAGAAAGGAAGCCGTTCCATACAGCACCAGGAAGTGCGAGGATATGCAGGCGGATTTTTCAGGTGGGATCGTTACGCTAAGAGCAGTCTAAGTATCCTTCGGAGGACTCTAAGTAAAAGGACCTCTTATTAAGGAACAGGATTCGAGTACCGAAGGATGCGGCTTGGCCTTCATGGAGATTTCTCTTTCGTTAGATTGGCCAATTTCCTTAAGCCAACAGAGTGTCCATTGTGCCCCAGGCAACGATATACTTTCACGAAGCTCACAGGTACTTCTGTAAATAGATCTATGAACAACTGATCCCTTTGTCTAGGATTCTTCTAGCAATACATAAACGACCCCTTACAGCAGTCATGAAGTGGTTTCATCTCATAGCATCTTATTTAAGTAGTTCATCGGGATGACTTGATTTAAAACTATTTTCAAGAATATAATAGAGTTTATTTATAGTCATAAAAATAATGAATCATACAATTACTAATGGAACTTTAATTATTTTCTATTTGCTAATGTAATGTAAATGTTAAATTTGCTTATTTGCTAACTGCAATACTTCGAATCTGTGGTGCAACAAAAAATCCCCCTAGGGCTCATCCAGCTTCTATAAAGTTGGTACCTAATTTAATTAGAGGGATAATTTGCAGTTTGAGTGATCTCGACCAAATCACCTCCCTGAGATTGGTCACCTATGGTGTAGCGGTTTGAAACAACTACCTAACAGAAAGCCTTGGTTTTTATTTAAAGGAAGTGAAAAATCCTTAGTTATGCCATCCCTCGCAGGGAGCATAAAATGGAGGTTAGGAACCAGACTTATGTCAAGTACTTGTTAAAAATCACAATCCTTCTACCTGCATAGGTAAAATTTAGGGGACCTGTCGTAGCATCGTCATATTACCATGAAGTGACCTACACTACAAAATCTCCGTAAACAACCATTGACATAGAAAGAGTGAAGTGCATACCTTGTACTCAGCCCATAGCAACTCGTGGAAGATGGAGAAACTGTTTTTTTTTTTCTTTTACATTCATTCTTTTTTAGAAATGAATACATTTTTACTCTCGGACGGATAATTTTAGGAGCGAAAGTAAGATTTTTTTTTTCAATACACAGTTTATACCACATGGTATGTAGTAAAATAGTTATTTTCTGGAAAGTCGGTTCAGTTGACAAGTAGCATCTTGTACATTCTCCTCCATTCATACGCAATAACAGTTGACAGTGAGAAACAGCTAGACTTTCTCTGTAAGTGTGTGATTTTCCTGTAAAAGCACATTATAAGAGACATGTCTGTCCTCTTACACGAGGAAAATATTAACAAAGATTATCTGTTAAAATATCCTTTTTTTCTAATTTGACCTGGAAAACTAATTTATATATATTTTTTTCTGTCTTGTTCTGCAGATACCTTGAAGTAAGTAAGTACATTATTATTTAAGCTCAAAAGAGACATAATTTATTTCGTGGTAGAGGAATTTCATAGAAAAGTATAGGAATTTTACAAAAATCTGCTAGTTTAGTTTGGTCGGAAATAATAACTACGAGCCAAAATTTTGAAAAAAAAATTAAAATTATTAAACAGGATTTCTGAAAACGATACAATAGTACAGATGTGTATCAAGGTCTCTATATCTTCGTACAAATAGAAAATATAACATTGACTTGTATATGAGGCGTTCAAGATCAAAAACGGATAACTCCAAAATTTCAAAAGTTGGCTTTTTCGCTTACTTATATTATATTACATTATTTTTTGGTTTGCTAGTTTGGTAAAGCAATTTCATACAGCACGAAACTTTACTGCCTTATTTTTCATTGCTTCAGTCCAATACTGAACCTTAATATTCCGAAGTATAAAGCATTGCTTGATTAAATGTGCGAAAATGTGAACGCTCTTAATACCGAACGCCTCATATTATATATTAGTTATCATAGTTCATCAAAATTAACAATAAATTTCTCCTAATTTATTATTCGATTAACAAACATCTCACATCTACTCCAAAAAAAAAATAAATAAATTGGCAGTCATAAGGACTGCCTGCTGAAGCTAAAAGTCAAGATTTGGAATAACTATGTTATTTTTTAAGTTCTTAATCAATTATAGTCTTGATTATATAAATTTCATAACCTGTAAATTGAAATTATTCAAATTAGTCTGGTTTTTGTTCAGCTATTGGCACTGAGCAAAAATTATATACATTTTAAAGTAGTTTATTTATTATTCAAAA
This sequence comes from Arma custos, assembly GCA_037127475.1. Lineage (NCBI taxonomy): Eukaryota > Metazoa > Arthropoda > Insecta > Hemiptera > Pentatomidae > Arma > Arma custos. Next base: position 171,261,473 of record CM073759.1, read on the forward strand.
TATAGATGGGATGCACAAGCTCAATAAAAATTATCAATATAACTGAAAGAATAAAAAATATAATGCACACATTCATACCCTATTTACAATTTGCCTGGGGTCCCCGAACTGAGCTTCTTCCCCGGAATGAGGGCAAAGCAGGAGTCCGGCAGGCCCTAGCCCCCTTTTCCAGACGCGTCACTGGCATTAAACGCCAATGGAAGCTGGTTTAGGGCGCTTCACACACACAGGTAGTGAGTGGAGAATCTGGCCAGTGCCAGTACTCCATACAACATTATTATATCAGGTCTCGGGGCCATTGCCGGATTGGACGGCGGGGTGGGTTATATGGATGTGTGGAACTGGATAATGACTGAGCCAGGGGGTTGGGATGACATGCAAGGTTTTGGTGAAAGTTTGAAAATTTAGTAGGGATGAGGTCGAGGACGAAAGGAATGGTGAGATCATTATGGAGGGTTTTATTGAAGACATAATAAGGAGCATTGACAATAGTTCTCAGGACTTTGGATTGAAAGCATTGAATGCGTCTGATATTCGATTTTTTTGCGGTCCCTCACAGTTCCAGTCCATAGGTCCAGATAGGTTTGATGACCGTCTTGTATATTAGTAATTTATTGTATATTGAAAGATGGGAGGTCCTACATAGTTGGCTGAATCGTCAGTAAATTCTTGTATTTTGAGCCTGGTATGAGGATTCCATGTAAGTCTTTTGTCTACAAGGAAGCCAAGGTATCGTACTGTGTCGGAAATAGGTAGGACGGTTTTCCACTTAATATGGCGGTTAAATCGTCAAATTCTTATAAAGACATAGATGACAAATAAAATATTTTAGGGAAAACGAAAAAATATTAAGTAATTATTGATGTTTTAACATACTATTAAAATGAATTACACAACTATTTAATGACCTTTTAATTAAATATTATCATTCATATATCAATCGAATTCTAACATTTAATCTAAAGTTGATTGAAATAAATTGTACAACTCATACACCGCCAATTTCATGCATTATCATGAGCATGTCACGTATATCGATGACGCGAACGTATAAGATTTCCCCGAACAAATACGACTCGAAATGGCTAAAGAAGTTTTCACTTCACATGAAAAAAAAAATCTTACCGACTGATCAAAGCATAGCTGTTAACCTATGTTTACCTTATTACAAATCGTTGACACTTGACAATCACTAACAAAGTAAAAAGATTACAGCTGTCACAACAATTTCAAACACATGTGACAATCACTTTCACTTTGACAATCACAACCGTCCATTTTTCAATTTTCCTTTATCGTAACCGATTCTACATAGGATCTTCCTAGAGCCTCTCATCAAGTCCAGACAAAGAAAAAAACAAAGGAAGATGGGTTCCGAAGAGAACCTGGAAGATGGTGCGGAGGAACCATCACGTGTTGTGGCCGCTTGTTGCGTCAGCGAGTCCTCTGCGTCGGAATCGAACATGTCAAATTACAGGTATTCGATTCCGATTACCTCGGTCGAAGGCCACTTGGAATCGGCGACAGGATAACAACTGGAGAAAGATTTCTTATGTATTCTAATTGACACATGTGCGCACATGTTGTTACATAGATGGACCTGTTGAGAACCATACAGGTGTGCGGTTTACATTTGTTAATATTATTCATTTTGGATCAGAGTAGCTCAGTGAGTAGAGCGCTAAGGTACTGTGCTGAGTTTGCCAGGCTAGATATTATTTAATCTGTGCAGCAGTGGTTTGATCTTGTGGATTCGAGGACTCTCTCATCCTTTATAAAGTGGGTACCACTAATTCGAGGGCAGACACAGCTGAGGGTGATCTCAATCAAACCACCTCCCTACACAAACGTTGTACTAGAAACAGTACGAATTCTACCATGTACTGAGCTCATGATCATGGTGCGTGCAGTTAGAATTAATAGGACGAATAAAAAAAATTGACCGTTTTTCAAATATAAGATTTCAAATAAATGTAATTATTTTAGACATATTTAATACCTTATTATTTCCCAAAAAATGGTATCAGCGTGGGATCGAGCGATTGACTAGCATATGGTTGGTTGGTTGGTTGTTTCAAGTTAGTGGTGTAAAACTGGTTGGTCATCAACGCCTAGTAGTATAATAATGTTTTAGTAACGATAACTTTAGTAACACTAACATAGTACAAGAATAATAATTCATACAGTAGTATAATAATAATATAATCCTACTAATATTATAAATGCGAAAGTTTGTATGTTTGTCCCTCTTTCACGCAAAAACTACTGAACGGATTGGGATGAAACTTTACTTTAATATAGGTTATACATCAGAATAACACATAGGCTACAGCAAGAGCGGATTTAGGGGGGGTACGTATAAAAAGCCCCTCAGACAGTTTTTTGTGTTCTTTGGAGAATCCATTATAGTACATAATTAAAGGCAAACCAGGAACTTAGCATTTTAAAATTTGCAGATAGGTTCTTTGTATAATTTATGAAAGAAATTAGGATAATTCCACCCCCAAGGGTTTCCGCTTTAATATAATAGGGGTTCAAAGATTGTTTAGAATCCATCAGTTTTGGAGTTAGACATCTGAAATTTTGGATGTACGAGTAACTTATAGTTAAAAAAAAAACTAAAGTATTTATTTAAAATGATCTTTCACAAAACTTTATGTGGTAGACCAAATTCCACGCGAGCGAAGCCTGGGCAAAAGTAGTAATATATAATAATAGTATCATCGTGTAGCTGTTTCGTGAGGTTTAATATATATTCTACCCCAGTGTGGTCTGGGTACATGTTAATCAAGGCTTTTAGGGCACTCCAAGAGTCTGATACTACTACCAAATTTTCAACAGGTGATTTGATGTCGCATTCCGATGGCATTGATTTCTGCTGAATATATACAGCTAAGTTGATGTAGCCTACATTTGTAGGTAGCATCGGGTGTGACAAAGGCAGAACCTGTTGAATTATTCGATTTAGACCCGTCAGTGAATATTAGTAATTGCTCTGGTAAAGACTTTTATTTATTATTTTATTGAACATTTCTGTACGGGCATTGTACTTTCTTTTCTAATTTTTTTCAGTTTCAGGTTTAAATTAGGTTTTAAATAGGTCCAAGTAGGAATTTCATTTGAATCTTGTTTAATCTGACCTGTTTCAGCTTTCCTATTTCAGTGGACATTCTTTCAGCTAAAGGGAGCGTGGTGTTGACCCAAATTTGGGTACAAAAATGTACTTGTAAGCAGGGTGTGTGGCTTGTGTATATAACTTCGTCTTATATTTGATGGGGAGGTTTTTTCTCCTGAACAGTAAGGGTGGTAAGCCAGATTCGACACATAGACTTAGTGTTGAGCTTGTTCTGAACGCCCCCGTAGCGTCCGGGCTAGGATATGGCTAATGATGGTAGATAGCAATGGACTAAACTTTGGAATTAATTGTATTTTATATCAAATAAATAATAATACAAACATTTGGTTGAAAAATGGTAATTTTTTTATACATCCTATATTATTTTTTTATGCTTATATACTTTTTTATTATTTTTGTTAATGGAAAATTTACTTCTAAAGTTCCAATGATTTTTATGGTGTGATTCTATCAGAGATATAAAAAAAAATTGAAAAATAAAATAATTTGTGGATTAACATCTAGCCAATTACTTTTTAAATTCATTGCCTGTAAGGATCCATTAACTTTAATTGTTAGAATTAGCGTAAATTTACAATTTAAACAGTTTGCTCTCTCTTTCTCAACCACTTTTGTACCCAGCTCTGTGAGCATTCAGTACTTACAGAGAATAATAAACATAGTTTAAGTATGCATTACTTCACTGGTGCTAGCTGATAATTATTCCTTAGTCAGCTGAGACAGTTCCTGTCGTGTTAGCAACATCTATTTTAAGACTACAATTTCATGGGCAGCTACATTGACATAATTTGTTATATTTGTTAAAACGGATTATTGTTTCACTGACTAAACTCTGAATGAATCATTCACCCTAAAACATTTCTTTATTTTGCCTCACTGTTCTTCACAGACCTTATTTTCCGAATAAAAATTACAAGATAAAAAAAAACTTGTGATGTACACGGAAATGAAATTTCATGACTTAAGATAATTAGTAAATTGTAGCCGATTTAAGTATAGGCATCTTGTATTTCTTTATTTTCTTTTTACTTATTTGTTACAGTCGTGGTCAATTTCGTAACATAACTAGTAAAAACCTCTATAACAACAGCTTGTGAAGGATCTGAGGTGCAGTACTTTGTAGAGACTGCACAGTTTCTTGGAAAGCGGTTGTGCAGGGAGGTGATTTGACCTAGATCACGCTCAAACGCCAGATTTTTACCCTTATTTTTTGAGTATCTACTTTATAGAGGCTGGGTGAGCCCCAGGAGGGTCCCAGATTCAATAGGATCCATCGACGGCCGCTTATAGATAAAAAAAGTCTGCCAGCTATAGGGATTAGAACCCTGTCCCTTCGGCATTGTATCTCAGCGCTCTACCACTGAGCCACTCTGCTCCTAATATAAATAGTAAAACTAATTTATTTTCTCAGTTTAATGGAAAAAAAAAACACCACTTTTATGATAAGGAATACTACTTTTATATTTCCAGAATGAATTTTATATTGATAGAATTAATTTGAATTGTACAAATTCTACATAGAAATTGAACAATAAATGAAGCAAGAGTACTCGCGTTAGCAGTTAGGGAAAAATCTATTATGATGTTTAGTTATGGGCTGGTAGAAAAAAGTTGGGGAACACTTGATCTTAATATTATGTTCTTCTCTGTCAATTATATTATATTATAAATACTGTCTAATGTTATTGTTGAAACCATTAATAGTGCATATTTCTTCGCTTGGTTAATCCTTTTTAAAGCATCTTATTATTTTCAGTCATATGCCCTCTGTTGCTAAGAACTGTTATACAACGCCTTATCTGTTATTTCGATCACATTTTCAAAGTGACAAGTATTAATTATTTATTATGACGTTATCTTTAGAATCGTGAAATATTGGTGACACATAAGTAACCGGACGAAAAATATAACCAGTTACTCGGCCCCGGGCGTGGCCAGTCAGTCCCCGGACCGTGTCCCCGAAGATCGTGGATCTGTTATGTCGTCCTTTTGCATTGTCCTCCGCAGCAAGGAGCAAACAAATGGTCCCTGGTCCTTGCCGCTTTATTCCGGCACTCTCGCACGACCTCGTGTGGGTCATTCCTTCGGGAAAGTATTCTAAATATCCCGCTCACTTTTGTCTCCTCGGACATAGAAAGTATTTTCACTTTTTAGAGGCGTGTAGAGGCCTTCACTCCCTTTTTGGAGGTGATCTGGTCAGAAGAGGTACCTGCTTCGGGCATCCGTAATCCCTATAATGAGAGCGCTTTATCCCAGTTTTATGTAATCCAAGGAGAGTCCAACCTAAGTGATGGTCTTTCAGAGCAGCTACAGAAGAGTAACCTAGGAAACAGCAACATTATCAAAATTATACTATACTTTATATCCAGTGTCCATAACCAATTATACCCTTGTCGATTGCTTGTATTGGAATCGAAATTGGTATCCGAATATGTAATAATACGGTTTCCTTCCTGGTGATCCCATAAAGAATTTTACCGTTTCTCCTGCGGAAATGTACTTATTACGGAAATGTAATAATAAAAATACTTATGAGCAATGAAACCTCTCTCTATTCTAAATTCTACATTAAATATATTTAAATAGGTAGGAAACATGATGAAGCCGTTAAAATACCTGTACAGTTATGATAACTATAAACCCAATTACGGAAGAACTTATTTAGACTAAGTGAGTTATAAATAAATATTTATTACGCCCAAAAAAGTAACTCTGTAAGTAGAATTAATAGGAATTCTTTACATTTATATATCGTTATCTCCAAAATTCTAATAATGATATGAATACAGGACGGCAATAAGAAGTGAATCTCCTGGAATGCTAAAATAAGTCGTAAAAACTGAATGCCTCTTTATCAGTGGATGCCTCACAATGAACTACAGTCTGGAAAATGATAAATGGAAATCATGTAAAAAAAGAATTCTAAGACAAATCGTCAATGCAATTCCGACTGAAACTACGAAACAGCAGAGGAAATTTACCTGGATGTGGAAAGGCTCTCGAAAATATAGATTGATCAAGCAGATATTTCACTATTTTTGGCTGGACATCAGGGAACCTCGCATGTCAGAAGGAAGTAAATTAGGAAGCAGAGTGAAAAATCTGGAAGAGTTTTAGAATGTTTTCATACATTTTACTTACATAACCTGTAGGAGTGTATTATCACACATTTTATATTTTATCTGTAATTAAACTAGGTTTTCCATAACTTTACATCTCACTTTTTTTATATTTATTCCTTTTCATTTTGTATCTTTCCGTTTACCTTCTCATTTTTCTTTCTCTTTGTATTATATTTACATTATCACTCTTCTGTACATTTATTCTGTCACTATTTTACTTTTCTTCACTCTATATGTTATTATATTCTTGGTACTGTAATGTTTTTTATATTTTTTTTTGTTTTTTCTCTCATAGCCCTGAAGATGACTTACAAAGTAGGTCGAAACGTCGTAACGAATAAAAATAAGTCTTGACTTATTTGGTATTTTTTTTACTGCACCCCCCAACTATCTCTTCAATCAACTATGTCTTCCAGTCAACCATTTTCCTCTCTAATATACAAAATATTGATTATTTACCAATAAAACTTCACAGATGCTTACATTTTTTATTTCATCACATAGCCCATCTCTCCTTGTAAAAGCTCCATCTCCATTTAATGAAGATCGGTGATTATTCTGGAAAATTCTTCTCTGTATTGTGTTTTCAATAATATAATGAAATCATATTGTACACAGAAAAGGACCTTTTGCGAAATCGAAGGTTTGGGCTGGTGGGATACAAATGCGGTACGCATGCCCTCCTGCATTAATTAAGGTATAATCTGTATTAGAGTTTCTCAACAGAATATGTTGGTGTAAGGCAGTTCAGTAATACACAGTAATAATAGGCCACTTGACGGGGTCCTTTTTTATCACATTGAAAAATCGAATAGAAAAATAATTTCCTAGATCTTTTTTAAGGATCACTTGCTCCAAATTGCAATACTCTAGTTTTTAGGAAAGTGTGAGAATCAGGTGCGAACTGGTGAGAGCTTTCGGTTTTACATGTTTACTCAATACTTATAGTATGAAGATGTCTTTACATTATGTTTATATTGGAGTTAATGTTTCGTTTGTTTCCAGGTGAGTGCTATACCGGAGAAAGCAGCGACTCCTGCAGTTCGGGATGCGGGTCACCACAGTCCGGTAGGTACCATCTCAGTCACGACTCCTCAAGCTAAGTAGGGATTCCTTCCTTTTGGACACTTCTGGAAAGTCCTGGGGCGGAGCTTTCCTTATGGCCTGAGGACTCTCAGGAATGACCTTCGGCAATGTTGAAAAGGGTCTAATAACTAACCTCTTCTGATCAGATCATGAAGGATGTTCGTCTTGGGTAGATCGGGAGTCCAGGTAACTGGATAATAAGCGACTTCGGGAGTGTCGTGGGTTCGGTATAGGTTTAGAAACTTTCTTTCGGGGCATCCTGGATGATGTACGGCATGAGATAAGGCATACTTGGATTCGAGAAGAAAACATGTATTTTATATTTCGCCACGATATTCTTCGAGTATTCCCACGTCAAGTTTGAAGTATTAAGTATTCTCTTTATCTGACACAGTCATTATCAGCTGTCCCGCAGAAGTAAGCCATCTTTAAAAGAATATTTCTTGACCTTCTATCAGCAATAATTAACATACCACAACTGCATTGTTAATCGAACAAAAAAAAAAACATAGCGGTACACAACTCGTGAATAGCCTTGGGTTCAGTACATGGTAGAGATTGTACTGTTTCTAGGACATCGGTTGTTCAAAGAAGTGATTAGTTCTGGATCACGCTCAATCGCCAGGCTTTTCCTCCAATTGAGGGTACATACATTACATAACTTGGGTGAGCCATAGAGGAGTCTCCAGAACCCACAGGGTCCATTCCCTTACAGTTTATAGAATAAATGAATTATCTTCCACAGCTTGATTTGAATCCGTCACGGCAACTCAGGGCTCTACCACTGTGCTAGCTCGCTCGCTGGCTATCAATCAAAACAGAATAGAACAATTTCTTATTTAAACAAATGAATACCTCTCTCCCACTTCCTAATTGGGTAGTATCATTTTCCTAATTCTAAAAGTCTAGTTTCAACTTTGATGTTGCCTCACAAGTCTAAGCAGAACAGTCGTATTTCAGAATAAACAATATTACCGCCTATGTATAGCAGCGTACAATTCGATCAAGCTGTCACCTCTGTATGCCGGGCATTAGCAGGTAAAGAATACCTAACGAGGCGCAATAACGCCGCAAAATTCATACATCAGGCTCTGGCTCAAAAATACTAATTCACAACCTGCCATCACCGTTTTATAGATACCAGCCGCAGGCAATGTTAGAAAAAGAAAAAAGAATTCAAACTGTACTGGGGTCAAACTATGATGACTGGCCATAATATCCCCCACAACAGACCAAACACACTGGACATAGATAACAAAATTTAGAAATTAGAAATCATCGTTGGGATTCCTGCTTATGGTAATGTTTCCAAAACGTTGAGCGAAAAAAATCGAAAATACCAAAAGCTGTGCGAGAAATTGAGGTATCTTTACCGACTGTTGGGAGTAAAAGTACTGCCAATTATTGTATCCAGCAATGGTTTAATTCTTGAGGAAATTAATTATAATAAAAGTATAGGATGAACCATACCCTTGACCTTGGTCCGGGGTTTATTTATCTTATGGCATAAGCCGAGAAATCCCAAATAAATAATAATAATGAATGGATGTAAATTATTACAAGGTTCTTAGAATGACAAAATCAAAACTAATTTCTTATTCCGAAAAATTCGTATATGACTTTAACCAGAAGGTATTCATGCTGTATTCAGAGAAACATTATATGTATATATCATATAAAGTATATGTATATATCATTATTTTGTTTTTTGTAGTTTTTAAATTTAGTTTGCAGTGGCAGTTTTAACTTGAACAAGGATATAGGAAAGTGTATTTCTTTTATGTCATTGCAGTTCTTTAACAAAAATCGTCTACTACTATGCAAAAGACATTAAGGTGGACCTGCGCCTTATCTTGAATTCGATACGCGGAAGGGCAACAAGCTAACATAGGTTTACTTGTGTTATAAAATAGTTCCTGTTAAAGAATAGACGTCGTACTCGAATGAACATAAAATTTTAAAAATATATATATATTGGTATATAGCAATACATCCGGACTCAAAATCGATAAAATGATAAGATGGTTCATGGTTGTTGATTATAGTCTACATTCACTTTCTCTAAATATGTTTCGTATACGTGAAAGTAAAAAGTTAATAACTACTTCGAAATACTATTTTCTGCTAACTCTTCTAGAGAATAATCGATTTATAACAAGAACATTCCTGACAATCGATTTCTGTTGCGTAAGGTACTAATGCTAAGTGGAATGCCAGATATTTCAGTTACGAAAGTAATATGCTTGGTGCGTGGGTCGGAGCATCCGGACCGTACCTTATACCTTGAAGTATTTTTTTAAAGTTTTTATCTGCTCTTAACTTTTCGTGTTGAACCGTTTTTTTTTCTTTTAGGAAGATATTTCTAAGCTAAATTTGTCAAAATTATCTTTTTTTTAGTACATTACATCGAGCAGCGTTAGCTAATCGGTCCATTATTTAAGAAATTGTAGTTATAATTTAGATTTAACTCAGGAAATTATTAAATATCCGTAAAGCCTCTATTATGTACTCAACATACAAGCATTTTATCATATGAACTGATAATAGTTTGACAAGGAAAACAATGTGAACCTACTATATTCGTTTCTAATAGCAGATTATTTTAGGTTTTTGTTAATCCAGTTAAGTGCAAAATGCTGTTAGCGATATTACGTGCTGAAGAATATGAACGATGTTCAACAGCTGATGTTATAGCTGATGTTATCGCGTCCCTTCCCATTTCATTCCGTACGTTCAACTTTTGTTATTTACTTGACACCATAAAATCTTTTTATTGCATTTTATGTATTTAATTAGCTTATACCTCTACAACCCATGAAGGTAATTGGGTTCAGTACCTGAGAGAAACTATTCTATAGGACAACGGTTGGGCAGGGAGGTGATTTGTCCAAGATCACTCTTAGGCGCTAGGGTTTCCTCCCAACTTTATATAGGCTGAGGGAGCCCTATCAGGTACTGGTGATCTCAAGATAACTGCAGTATTCATTAATTGAATACGAATTTATACCTTTTCATTTTCTTAAAGCTATTAAAATGATTTTTGCAAGTGGAGATCTTGCTTTGAAGCCTTCTTTCCTGTCTCTAAAAGAAGGAATATATTAATACATATGTTATACAGGGCGACCTAGGAAGAGCTGGGAGGGGTGAGGGAGGGGGAAATTTACATGTACAGGGGGAAACTGGGTGAAGAAATAAACCACACATTTATCTATCACAATACAAACGCTAATATATTGAAATAAAAGTTACATATAGCATCATGAAAATAAAACTCTAATTTCACATAAAAATCACCCTCAAGAATAATACTTAATAATAACATATGAACGAGACTCATACACCTGATTCTCCATCAATACTCATAGTCCTAAAATCCACTAAAATAATAATAAAACAAGTTCCACTATATATATAACAATCATCAACCCCTTTATCTATACAATAATTCTATGCACTAATAATTACAACGTCAGCATTCCCCATCAGCACTCCTTATCTTATAACCATTAATAACCTTAATAATTTACAAGTAAACCTCCATCCATCCTCCATAACAGTATCCTTTATAACAATCATCCTATGCACTAATAATGTTTACAATGTACTCATTACCTACTAGCCGCTAATAAACACCCTAATTCTATTATAAAACATTTTTCAGAATTCCCTATTACACGACAGTTACAAATCAATTATCCACCATCATTGATCCTTATCTCATATTCGCTAATTTGACAATTTCAAATAAAACTAGTTCTATCATTTACAACAATAATCAGAGGCACTAATTACAACTTAAACATTCGCCTCAGTATTCCTTATCTCGTAACTATTAATACTTTTCCAACCAAAACTCTATGCGCATTAATACTTAAATAACGATTCCTACTTGTCTTATGGCCAAACGCGACGATTCTCAACGAAATAATTTACTGGCTCTATCTTCAACTGACCACCCACTGGCCTCACCCCAAGTCTAGTCAGACTACAGTAAATAGAGGACATAATACCTTTCTCTGGCGTCTTGCTCCGGAACCAAGGCTTCTCGCTAGTCCCCGTCTTCTCGTCTCGCCCCCATCCTGCGAATTTCCCCACCTGACGTCGGCAGAGGTACTCTTCTTCTCTCTAGGCCACGAGAGGAAAACCCTCGGGTACTTAAGCTTCCCCGAGCTGTCGTCAGCACTCTTCTTTCTTCGTCTGACAGGTGCTGCCCCTGGTAGTCATTATTTTCCCAAGAATCTAAATAATTATATTCAAAGTGTCCAAGAGCCGTGTATTTTTCGTTGAGAATTGCTGATGCACTTCCCGCTGAGCTGGCCTGCTTGACTCAGCGTCTCCACAAACGGACGTTACCTTCTATTAAGAATTAACTTTTACTTAAATATTATAAAAACTAAATGTTAAGGACCTACATGGCCTTTAACCAAAACCCTATACAAAGAACATGAATGTAATTATTCACAAAAAGAAATACTTAGCAAATCTTATTTGGCAGAGGATATCATTTACCTGCATATTAATGTACAAAATCCTTACAAACTAAAGTCTTTTTAAAACCTATTAATGAGAAGAAGCAAATAAATGCTAATCATTTTCTATAATACGTAAAACTAACAATAAACTTTTGACTTCAAATGATAACATACTTCTTTTAATCACAAAGATGAGAGTTCAAAATTTGTTTACACAGATTACTTTCCTTATATACATATAAATTCGCTAACATTTTTAGCATTGAACAAAAGCTGTAATTAATGCACATTAACTAACTATCTATATAAAAAAAAAAAATCTCAGCCCGTTACACATAATATGACCTATTATTTTTGAAAGTGGCAGAAGTCCATTTTTCATATTTGCGATATCTAAAAGTTTCCATTTAAATTACTTATGGACAATGGCAAATGTTTTAATGACTTAGTATATTGCAAATACTAATATTTTAACCCTTTACACCTTTTAAATTTTATTATGAAATGATATTCAGTAAAATATATTTAAAAGAATAAATTATTTTTTCAGAGTAATCATTTGAATGATTCTTTGTTGGCACAAGATTGGGATTGTACTGTTTCAAAGCCAAAAATATTGCACAGCAGTGAGTTGGCTGATATCAGGCTCATTCGCCAGATTTTCACCCCAATAAACTGTACTTTATAGAGGCTGTTTGAGCCTAAGGAAGGTCTATAGATATTAGATAATCGATACATGGCAGTCTATATTTTACATATCTTTTCTACCAAAGCCAGGGTCGGAATCGAATCATTGAGATCATTAATCCTGCAACCTGTATTCTAAACTATTCCATTTTATTTTATTTTTAATAACGTTTTTCTTATCATATTATAATTTTCATTTATAAAAACATTTTACCGCAAATATATGGAACTAAAAATGGAAAATATCTAGTATAATTTCATGCCACCTAAGAAACTGAGTACGGCAAGCTTTATTCTTGAGGGATTTGTTATGGAAAAGATTAATTTTTTTTTTTTTCTTGTACACACTAATACTCTTTTTTGTTTTCAAAACATTATAAATTCTTCCAGTTTCATTGTAGTACTTGGGTTTATCCCTTTCCGCAGCCTTACATCGGTTACGTCATTAAGGCAGTTAACGGTTTGTGAATATTCAATGCAGTGTTCACCGAACTGTAGGGGAATAAGCCCAACCATATTTCTTCCACATTTCCCTGATCATAACTCATTATGTAACCTGAAAGACAATCGCTTCTAAGACACTTATTTACGTCGCGAGAGGGAACAAAATAAAAACTCTAAACTCATTGTTTTCGAGATGTAAGAGACATTTTAAAATAGATTTTGTATTCTGTCTGTTTTTATGGTAGTGCTTCTTAAATGTTCGGGAAAAATCGAAATAAATCTCTATTACGCAGATGTTTTTAGAGATCTTATCACTTTGGTGTGTAGACCAAACGCTTTACATAAGATTTGCCTTATTTATCTCAATTTAAAATATTATAAAAATCATCCTGTTGAGCGTATTACACATAGGGTAGAAAATACTACATTGGGTCACAGATTACTTAGGAATAAGTCTCTTCTGATTTTATCATTCCTATAAACTGCGTATTTAAATATTTAAGAGTTTTAGAACAAAAATAATACTCTACAGATATGTTACTATTGTTATAAGACAATGAACTCATATCAATAAAATTGTTGTTAGTTTTATTGTTATTGATATTCCTCATATTATGTTATGGTATCGTGCTGAATACACCTTGATCATCAGTATATTATGAAAATTAATATGTATCAATAACTTGTTATACAGAAATGTAGCATATATTGTTTTATTGAAAAATGGAAAAATGGTATTCAAGGTAAAATATGGTATGTTTCCCCTATATTTAACGTCCTCAAAATTTCAGATTATGTTTTAAACTGGAACACTTTCATGCTACACAAAACTGCTAACTTGTGAAAAATAAAACCTAATGTTGTACATAGTTAAAATTCTCTTCTTTCCCGAATCAATAAATATATTGGTAATAAAATCTGAAAGCACTACCCGATTGGATTGAACATCAGATTTCGCTATAACAGAGTTTGGAATTTAGGTATCCAAAATTTTCTAAATAAACAGCTTCGATTTATCATTCGCTTTCATTAACAAATGTAAGATACTCATTAAAATTCCAATTATTTTCCTAATCTTGAATGTGTTTTAATAAATCCGATCATTCCAACTTCCTTAATGAGGATACATAAATTTGTGTTTACTTTCTCAAACATAAGCGTGCCTTTGATAATTGTGAAGGAATTCCGTCATTTCTCAGCCAAAGGTTATTTTGGATTTTTATACGAATCTTCGTTTTCACATTAGTCACAGAACTAATATTCCACTTTCTTATAGGCATGATGAAGATTATAGCTTAGCAGCATGTACGAGGGGGAAAACACATTATAATTAAAGAAAGATGCGAAAACAAATATTTTGAGCTACACAAACTTTATTTGTGAGTTACCTGCGATAGATGTTATATATTAATTTTTAAAGGAATTAAAAATATGTAATTAATGTCATGAGTTCGAAATGGGTTTAGGAAAAGGATCTGAATCCTAAACTGTATATAAAAAAAGGAATTACCACTATACTTATGAATTCCAAAAGACATTTATATGCACACTAGATAACATTCATAGCAGTTAATTCACAAATAAAGTTTGCGTAGCTCAAAATGTGTTTAAAAAATATGTTTTTTCGACACTTAATAAATGTATAACTGATATAAACAGCTCAGAACAGCAGCAAATTTTCAATTTATTTGGTAACGACTTTTGGGCTGTAAATTCATAAGAAAAGAACGAGAACTTGAAGAAACTGATTAAAAAAAAAACAGTATTTTTTACAAGAGATATGCGTCTCTTTACAGAATATGGCCATTATAGCCAAGAAGTATATTTATATATCTCAAATAATATTTATATATATATGTATGTATATATATATATATATATATATATATATATATATATATATATATATATATATATAAAAAAAGTTTGGGAACCATTGCCCTAGAATGACTTCAAATAATTCTTGAAATTCTGAAATTCACACATATATATATTATTTTTATTTATGGTTCTTTTTAATTTAATTTAAAAAAATATAAATATGTGTGTGTATGTGTGTGTGTGTGTGTGTGTGTGTTTGTGTCAGTGATGTTATGTAACAAACAAGGCCCATAAATGTTTATACAATACGTTTTATGATTAATTTAACGGCTTATTAAACTAAACCTAAGGTTCATTTATACAATCCAGTTATTACAAGCTCGCTTTATGTAAATATTAAATGTTGGAAAGTGAAGAATGGTAAGGATTTGAGGCTTGGTTGAACTTCCTCAACTTTCCTTCCTTTTTCTGGGCTCATTTGAAGACATCATCTGAAGATTTAAAAAAATATATATAAAAAGGCAAGTCATGAGGATTGTAGACATAAGTGAAAACTCAAATTTTGGAATTATTGTGTTATTTTTTTTTTTAGTTTATAAATGAACAATAGTCTGAATTATTTAAATTTCAAATTTTTAATTTCTAATTATTTGCACTGGTTTTTACATATACTGACACTCCGTACAATGACATTTTTAAGTAGTTTATTTCTTAATCTAAACATATATGTTGGGCTGCACGAACTCAATAAAAAATATCTACAATTTAATTGAAATAATAATTTTACTATATAATTCTATTAGTTATACCTCGTATTTGTATTTACACAAAGATTACTGAACTTTATTTGGATTATTATTATTAACAATTAAGCTCAACAATGCTTAGATCATTTTTAATTTCAATCATTTCATGAAATAAGACATTTAGTAATGACAAATAAAATTTTAGTGATGCCTTAAAAATCTTAAATAATTATTTTCATTTGCACAACTATTACATGATCTTTTATTTAAATATAATTGAGCGTTTGGTTTCAAAATCAGGTAATATCCATTTTTTATAAAAAATGTTTTTTTTTAATAATTGTTAATGCCAGAAATTTTGTATGAGAGGTATTCGTTTTAAAACCGTCGTTATACATTAAAAATCAATAACAGAAGATCTCCTTTAAACTGAAGTATATATTGAATAATAGGCCGCAAGGCCAGTCTCTAGTCTTTCGCTACACGTCACGAGCATGTCGCCGGTGACGCGAACCCAAGATTATTAATTGGAAGGATAGAAAAAGGACTCGAACCCTATGAGGAATAGAAAGAAAGGAATCGGCAGGACACTTCTTACATGACACTAATTAATAAAGAGGTGTGGTTAGCCACAATCTCACTCCTCGCGGTAGCCACTCTCTAAGTAGCCATTGGATCGTGTCTCTTCACTTCATTAATATTATCTATCTCCTCCTATAGCCAGTGGGCAGGCGTAATAGCGATTATACAATCCTCTCTGTCCTGGCATTTGGCTCCCCATAATGCATTTCAGGTCGTCCTGGGGAGCTGCAAAGGTCTTCAGATCTCAGCTGTTCGTGATCACGGAATCGTAAGCACTATCTAAGTCTGTAGGCTCTGACTTTTCGCCGGGCATGACTTGACAAAAAGGATTAAAATAAATGCTCACGAATGCTCTAGTGGCCAATTTCACTTCACTTTATATAGGACATAACATTATTTTATAACAATACTTCATTACTTTTACTAGAATACAGAGCAAAATGGCTATGATTTATTCAAATCAATTAGTTTTCATTTTTTTTTTCTAAAGCCTCTGATTTTAGGTTTTATTTTTCCTTGAACAAAACAGAAAATCTTCCATCGAAGGGCAGTGAAGAAGTGAACATCCAGGACAATAATAAGAGAAACCATAACAAATGTCGATTTGTCCAAATCTGGCATAATCAGAACAGTTGTTTATGTATTCAAAGGATTAAGAATACATAGGACATCCCCTATCTACAACATCTCCAAATTTAGTTGAACTTGTGTTGCAACACTTCTTATGTCTAATTAGCTGAAGTTAAGATATTTCTTGCAAGTGCTAAATTAATTAATTTTTTTTTAGAGCTTCTGTAAAAACTACAATTCTACTGTATTTTTAATTAGGATGTCCTTCTGCGCAGGCCGTGCTCTAAATTCTTTATCTTCACCAGTAGCATAAAATTTATTAATGAACTTCAAAGTAAATGAGCACGTTAATAAATACATTTATAAAATATTATCTAATAAAATATGTGTAGCTTAAAATGTGTGATAAAAATATGTGTTTTCAACACTTCAAAAATGTTTGTAAACGATTTATAACAGCTCAAAAGCAGACACGTAACTGATTTTTCAATTTATTTTATTCAACACCATTAAAAATCAATTGTTTTAGTGTTATACCTCAAAATTATTACGCCGGATTGCAATAAAAATTTTAAAATTTCTCTTTTACATTTTAAAGCTAATTTTCAGATTTTAATAAGACTAAGGCCTTGCCCCATATAAACCTGGCGACGGAACAATCCTCATTGTTCTAATTACATTATTTTTTCATAAAAACTGACGACAATCACTGTGCTGGTGAGACTATGGAAAAATGCCTCTCTCTCAGCGACATATCTATATTTAGAGCGAGAAGATTTCACTCCATAACACAGAAAATTATCATTCATATAGCCTTATAATATTAATGAAGTTTCACTGGACAATAACTATGCGAGTTTATTATCCATTATTATATTAACATTTCGAGTGTTCCTGCAGCTTTTTCGTGGAATCATCGTAGAAGAAAAGAATATTATAATTTAAATATCATTATCGAATCGACCAAATTAAATGCGGTAACCCAATACAAATGTAACGAAATGCATTCATCTATCTAAAACTATTAAAATAAATACAGGAATGGATATATTTGATAAAATCTGAAATGTTTCTTTGTTTGTTCATTTTAACCTATAAAATCTTTGCCTCGTATGAAGAAAAATAAATTTGAATGTACCGTATTTAACGATTTCTATACTTCGGAGCGGAGTCTCAGTGGTAGAGCACTGAATTGCCATGCCGAAAGTCTTGGTTCAATTTCCACTGCCCCGGAGATGGGATCTAGGATCCTCCTGGGGCTCACCCAGCCTCTATAAAATGGGAACCCAATATAAGGGAGAAAAATCTGGTGGTTGATTTAGGACAAATAACCTCCCTGCACAACTGAAACAGTGCAATGTTTACCATGCATGAATTGAACCCCTGACCCGTTCACGGGTTGTAGTGGTGCAGGTTTTTTTATTTTATTATTTATTTTATTTTTATACTCCATAACTTCAAAGCATATCTGTCAGTATTTTAATTATAAAAACTGATGAATATTATACATATTTAGATATTTTTGGCAATATACTTGTAAAGACTTAAAGGTAAAAAAATATATATACAAAATCCGGTAATCATGTAATGCATATTTACGTAGTTGTTATATCAACTCCAAAATTGAAATTTCAATTTTCTGGGACTAAACTTTTTGAGTCATGCGAAATCAGTCAGGCATATGTTGCAGACGTCATGTTGAAACTGGAGAAAATGGATACAGGGACAGATATTTTTGTTTACTTTAACCAAGGGATTTTAAAATCCGAAAGGGATTATAAAAATAAAATTGTGAAATAGCAGAAAGGATGAGGTTGCATTATAAATTCTTATTGATAAAGTACCATTAAATTGTGAATCAATAACAATATATTCTTGACGTAAGATTACAATTGATGTTCTCACAAAGGAAAAGAACTTTACCACAGGCTACACGCCCTGATATTCTGAAATTTCGTTTCCTAACATATGTGAATGTTCGTTAGGATCTAATAGCGGTCTGTTTCCCCACTCTCTCACTACCTTCCTCTAGCTGTACTCGTTTCAATGGACGTAATCCTCATAGTCTAATTACTGTGAGAAACACCTGATTGCGATTTTAATTCCATTCATGGAATATTCCCATAAACGTCTTGTTAGCAGCTATCACTTTCTCCTCTTGCTCTCTTTCATTGGCTCTATTGACCGGATTTTATAGCTATTCGTTTTATTGGTGCTCTCATTTCAACAGTTTTTCTTTTTTCGTGATGTAATGGTTGTTTGAAAGAACTGTCTATACTGCGACTATTCCTTTTGTGAAACCAATATTGAAACTGTCTCAAAAAGTTGGTTAAAAAAAATACTATCAACTTAATATAAAATTAATTTATAAGTTTCTTCATCTATGAGACTAACTTCCTAATAACATTGAATATAAGATTGAGTATGTTCATGATACTTATTTTTTATCCTGAAATTACCATTTAAATCAAATCATAATGAGTCCCACAAAAATCAATGAGCCACATAGCCTTAACGTCGGGTTCTCCCGCCTAAAGTATTGTACAAATATACAAATGTATTTTTCAATGGTGTAAGGAAGTAAAAATCTGTAACAGATTAACCAGTCTACTTCATTGATACAAAGTTCTTCAACTTATGTAACACTGATACTCTAGTAGGATGCAACCAAGCACTTCAAATCTCCCTGGAACCTAACACCACTTCTTCGGAAAATAGTTAAGTCATCGCTAATCTCCGGAACGAAGGTCGTTTAGGAAAGTTGAAGATTTCGATTAAGTTACATTATGAGTACTGAATTACACTTGGTTATGGTGTATTTCCTTTCCCTGGAGGTGAGAATTCTTCAAAGTTTTGTGGGATTTAGGATGCAGGAACTCCATATGGGTCCACTCAATCATCAAAAATAATTTTTTTTTTACATTATATTTCCAATCTTCAAGTGCTATTTTAGTGAAATTCTCATACAGTTACTTTCAAGAAGAAATAGCGTAATTATATGGAACTTACAACTTTAACCAGGGACAGGCATGACATTCCCAAGAAGGATGGAAACTGGAAAGTGTTAAAATTTACGATCGAATGGTGTCGTAGTTCCGATCCGTCAGGGTTGTAACTGCCATTAATTCTAGTCGTACGGCTTCTACCGGTTTATGGCTTGCTCGTAAACCGTTCCTAGCGGCTGGCGATAAACTCAGTGACCATTTATCGATTTTTGAATAAAGCCAGAAAATTATTATTAGGCAGATGGTACTCCGAAGTCGAGGAGGGAAAGTTCTACTCTAAGCGTTGTTTCTCTTGGATTTGGAATGAATATCTAAGAAATATTCTTTTTTTTTTTGTAAATTAGGACTTTTAGCGATAGTTAAATTTCAGAAGCTTAATTTCAGGTTACAACTTATTCACTTTAGTGCTTTCTCTTGTAAAAACACTGAAGTGCTGAGGCTTGATTTGGCCCTTTCATTGTAAGGGACGAACAGCAGATAGAACGATTATCTACAAATTTGTCATTAGAAATTTCCATTTCCCGATATTACGAAAAATCCAATGTACGACTTTGCCACTAGCGAGGGTTCATATTCTCAATGGATTTGATAGTTTATTGGGTATTAATGTTATAATGAAGGTGTTAAATTGTCAATTAATATCTCATTACGTATAAACAGTTCTGGATTAACGGAGATTTCCCTGATGAATCTATCAAAATTGATTCATCAGGGAAAGATGAAATGTCCTACTGTATTAAGAAGAAAACTAATACACAGCAGCTCCTCTTCCCAATTTGGAATTAATCCCTTAACTCTAGAGATCTCTCACCCAGCTCCTTTTTATTCATTCTCCCACTTATATGGTAGCCATGGCAATAGCCTTCATCAGTCAATTGTGACGTTTCGGGGACAATTATAAAACGATACGGCAACGTTTGACACGACTAATTCATGAGTACATTTCGGTAATAATTTATTAATTATAATTATTAAGTAATTTCATCAAGAAATAAAAGTTTCAACTAACTTTTCGAAGTATAGATGATATACTTTTGTTGAAACATTCATTTCTAGATAAAATGGTTTACCCAAGTATACATATTCCCCTTAATCACATTCTCTTTTCCATACTAAATCTCAAGATAACTTGTATTTTTGGAAATTATTAAAAGCGAAACGAATGAAAACTTGTTGTGACTCAACTCGAAGCGACAACCTGCGGAATCATTACCGAATAATCCAATATACCATTATCGGGGTACTATGGAGTGTTACAGATGGGTCTTGCAAGATGCTGTGGTGAGTTTCGTTGTGAACGTCCCAAATAGGTTCTGTTAAACCTGTAGAATTTCGGATGCAAAGGATTGTATTCTTTTTTTTTTTATTAGATCTAATGTGCCCGAATAATGCGTCTTTTTGTTAATCAATAGATCGCATTTTTAAGCTACCAATATGGCTTTAATTAGGTAAAATTGTAATCAAGAATCTAACACCTATATATTTTTTTAATTTGACGATTTGGAAAAAAGAAAACTGCTCTTTTTTCAAACAATTTTCACTAGTTTATTCAAAATCATAATTTTAAAAATAGTGTGTGTGCGTTAGGGTAGAATTTAGTTCAAAGTTATGCACTTTGTCCGAGAATTCGGTGCTCATTAATCTGATTTTAAATTCTGTCAACTATTTGTATATAGTGGAGAATTCTTAAAATTGTTGTGATCTCATTTTTTTTAAGACACAAGCTTTGAAAATATTGATATAAAATTTATTATTTGTTATCAGACTACATTTACGGATTTTCGTACACCGTTTATTGAAAACAATGTGGAGATGGCCAAAATATAGTCTCTTGGTGAGGCAGGTTGATGATTCTTATTTGTCATTCAGATTCAATAAATTCCTTTGTACATAAAGGAAATACATTGAAAAAAATAAATTTTTATTTAGAGAAATAAGTTTCATGTGTTTTCTATTGCGCTTTCGCTTTTTCAAAACTTCTCGTAGATATTTTAAATAATAAATGAGAAATATGACTGTAAAAAGTAGTTAAAACCAAGTAGTAAAATGCATTAATATTGTGGATTACATAGTATAAATACATAATATAAATACTTAAGTATTGAATTATTTATAACAAGTATTTTTTTAATTTATGGTAAAATAAATAAATGATTTGTTAATTATGCATAATACATTATTATATTATGAATGTAATATATTTATAATATTATAATAAATACATACAAATATAGTTGCCATTGAAACTAATGCGACTTGAATAAAGTATTCACTTCTAATAAATTATTTATTCTCACCACTATTAAGAGACCAGCAATTTTGAAGGCAGGAAAATTTTTCCAATTTCCTTCGCTGTGGTTCATTATTATCGAGATGAAAAAAGACACAAGTTCTTGGAAGCAAAACGTAAACTTGCTGAAATTGCCAGTTGCAATTGACCCGAAGTGGTTTTCTGGGTGGTCTTCTTCTGTCATCATAGTCAATGAAATATGATTGTGGGAGAGCTCATTCTGTGTAGCGACGAGTTGCTTTTGCAAAAGGTACCTGGTTCAAAACTTGCAGGGGCAGCAAAATTATTTAATCTGTTAACAGTGGATCGAGCCTGTAGGATCTGCAAACCATCCTTGGGCTCACCCAGTCTCTATAATCTGGGTACCTTTAATTGGGGGGGGGGGACCTGACGATTGAGTGAGATATCAGCCAAATCACATTTCTGCACAATTGTGGGCATAGAAACAGTATCTAGCATGTACTTAACTCTGTACCCTCCATTATATTAGGTTTTAGTGGTACAAGATATCTTCTGCTATGTAATATTTAAAAATAAATGTAATTCTTTATATTTGTTTATATATCAGTATTTTTTTAAAAAAATATTTGGAATCGTAGTTAGGTAGATAAGCTTGGTTCATTCCAATGCTCAGAGGATTGCTGATATGCCTTACTAAATTCTCTCATGGATTATTACATTCCATTGTTAATAAGTCTATTTATTTAGTTCATATAAGAAACTCTATAGTATATCTATCAATGTCACATTAAATTTATATATTTCATACAAGTCATCCGCCATTTGTTAACTTGTCCCTAGTACCTTCATGAAGTAATAGGGTGCATAAAAAAAAACAAAAAAACTACACTGACATTTCTAACAAATTACTAAACCGAGGTTTTTTTTAAGAAGTCGAATGGGATTAAACAATCATAGAGAATGCTCTGAAAGGATTATTAAGTATTGGTAAGTATTAAATAGGATTCAAATATTTACAGTCGTTTGAATTCTTGAATTTGTAAAATGATCTTTTTTTTATACACCCTATTATTATCAGAATATCTTATTTGTATTATTATTTTATTACAATGGTTCATTTAACAACCCTTTAGCCATTAGTGTTTCATAATACATTGCCCATTTATAGCTGCGTGGTCTGCTTCCATTTTCCATTTTGAGAATAGGGTGTCTCATTGTCTGCGCGCCTAGCCAGCGGTTAAGGTAACGTCCCCAAAAGAGTCGCTACGAACTTGTATAACGTCTTTTGCGGAACTCTCCGAGCGCCTATTGTTCTAGGTCTGGTGGCCGCGGCCGTATGTGGGCGATTGCGCAGGGAGGTCGAGTTCTTCCCATGCCTAAACCCAGCGACACAGCGTATCCGATGACACTCGTCACATCGTGCAGAAACATTCGGGGTCGCGGGTCATCCCTTGTACTTCCTAGATCGGACCTCTTGCTCTTGCAGGGGGACTTTC
Source organism: Arma custos (assembly GCA_037127475.1). Taxonomy (NCBI): domain Eukaryota; kingdom Metazoa; phylum Arthropoda; class Insecta; order Hemiptera; family Pentatomidae; genus Arma; species Arma custos. The sequence continues at coordinate 171,284,891 of CM073759.1, forward strand.
GAAACTTCTTCCTCGTTGTTCTTTGTCGGTTTGTCGTCGTATCCTCGACGTCACGCTTTTCTACTCTCCGGTAAATATTCTGACATAACCCTTCCTAACTTGGTGGTTTCCTCATGTAGTTTTGTCCTAAGTTATCATGCGCAGTTCATACGTGAGGAATTTTGTACTTCTCTTTCCTTAAAAGTGCATTGTATCCTTAATATATGGAAGTAGGAAGAAGATAGCTAGCCACGTTTTTCGACCCACCAACCTAAGTGTATCCTGAAATTAGCATGATGAACTCTATATAATCATTACTATTACATTATTTACATAATAATAATAATAATAACTTTTGAAAAAATAATAAAAAATTCTTCTACCATTACAAGAAATATTTAAAATTATAAATATGAACATAATGAACTACGACTGTTCGTTGTTTTGTTTAGAAGTTTATAAATTAAAAAAAAATATTAATCGATAAATTTATTATTACCTTTTTATAAATCAGTTATAAAAAGAACTCTTTCCGGCCTTAGTTAAGCATTAGTTTAACATTTTTAGTTAGGAAGTTGTTTTTTGGTAATTATTCCGCAGGTTGACGCTTCAAGTGGAATCGCAACAAGTTTTAGTTTTCATTCGTTTCCCTTTTAATATTTTCCAAAACTACAAGTTATCATGAGCTTTGGTATAGAAAAGATAATGTAATTATGGGTAATGTATATACTTTCGTAGTCATTTCAACTAGAAATGATTACCAAAATGTAATCATGTATTGGTTTTTGACACGACCAATACCGTTCTATAATTGTTGGCATATCTTATTATAATTGTCTCCGAAACGTCACAATACAAGTTATTAATTATATGCTTTCATGAAGTTAAAGTTCTAACTAACAATTCGAAGTATACTCTATACATCTTCCATAATCTGCGCACGGGTAATTCTGATACTGATAAGACCTACCTTCTTATAAGTATCAGAATTCCATTTTTATTTTTATCCTTGTCAAAATCCATTTGATGACCTTTTTCACATAATTTCATCTTTCGAATTATTCCGAACTTTTGGAAGTATTTCACGACGTCTATTCCCGAAGTGTTATTCTGTATATTTTAAATAGGCAATAACAAAAGGAATAAGAAGACAACAGAAACTTAAATTTAAATAGATAAACAAAATTAACAAAACTAAAAAATAACACAGAAAGCAATTTAATAACACACAGCTAGATTTCACAGAGACCGGCTAACAAACAGATACCAAAAAACATATTAAGTTTGTTGTACTCAAATAAAATAATGTAGTCCCTAATTATCGAATTTGCAAAGAAGGGTGATAAGAAAGAATAAGGACTAATTGAATGCGCCTAACCTTTATTCTCACACGTGACCGATCAGTAATGACTCACTCAGTCGTGAATAGAATAGAGCAACACCGTTAGAGGATCTTTGAGCCAAATCTATTAGGAATGGCGCGCCTCGATTCCTCTGCCTGCCAACGCCTACACTTTCCATCTCGACAAGTTGAGGCTTGTTCAAAGGAATACAACAGAGCGAATTATAGCGATGACACCACCATTTCATTTATCTCATAAACTTCGAACTGCTCTGTTGCGCTAATGCATGAGTTATCTGTGTAGGATGTAATGATGACCAAATGCCAAAGACTTGAAGGATGTTGCATAATATCGAGGATTTTGAATAAAAAAGCGAGTATCGTTATTTAAAATAATTGAAAATGTTTTTAGCAACGTTTGGTAGAATAGAATAGAAAATAAACTTTATTCTGGGACCAAGTCCCTTTATAATAACAATAATGAACAAATAAAAAAAAAACATAAAATTCATCTGGCCAGAAGGCTACATAATAACACAAATCATGAAATAATCAAGTGTGACAAAGCATAGTAAAAATAGAAATAGATAAGAAAATAAATAAATAAAGTACGAAGAACTTGACAGGTTTTTAACTGATTGTCGAAAATAAATATATTGATATTAACAAAATAATAATTAATAATATTAATACAGTAGTTAATGACGAAATTGCTAACTAAAATAATTGATTAGCATAGCATGCGACATTATATTTACAAAGTCGATATCATCTTTTTTGTTGGAAAAATAAATAAAACACAAGGGTAGCGAGATCGAGTTTACAATACTAATATATTCAAGCGGACGTTTGACCTGCTTGGAGAGCGACTTTTTGAGATGCCAAGAGATGATGGAAAAGCAGGGATTTAAATGAAGCTAGTGAAGAGGAATGGCGAATGAAAGGAGGGATTGAATTCCACACAGTGGTGGAGCGGGCAAGGAAGGAGCGCTCGAATGCCTTAGTTCTGTGGGAAGGAATGTAGAAATCGGAAAGGCGAGATCTTGTTTTGTGGTGCTGGACAGAGGATTTGAATGGGAGGAGACTATAGACATATGAAGGGTGTTGCGAGCTGATGGATTGGTATAGAAAAACGCTAAGGAAATATTGTCTACGGATGGGAGGGAAGAGCCACTTTAACTCATCATAGTGTAGTGACACCCGGGATCGCCTCGGAGTACCGAGGACAAATCTTAAAGCACAGTTCATTATTCTTTTTAAGCGGCTCTCAAGCATTTGTGAGAGGCCCCCCTATACCACACTACAGTAGTCGAAGTGGGGGAAGATGAGGGATGATACGAGCAGCTTCCGAGTTGGTTTTGTAAGGAGATGCCGAGAACGATGGAATAATTTTAGGGAACTAATTATTCGTCGGGATATTTGGGTGACATGTGGTTTCCAGGAAAGGTTTTGGTCAATGGTAATGCCTAGGTTTTTAACTGAGGAGTTGAAACTGGTGGTTTAGGATTAATATTGGAAGGGTGGGGATAGTTGCAAGGAGGGAGTTGGAACCTAGAACAATGGCCTGGGTTTTCATTGCGTTCAATTCCAGTTTGTTCAGCTCTGCCCAGGCACTGATCCTATCTAGGTCTTGCTGAATACTGGCGAACGCATATGATAGCTCAGATGGAGGAAAGGATAAATAGATTTGGAAGTCGTCAGCATATAGATGGTAGAAACAGTGGTAAACAGATTTAGGAAGATCATTGATGTAACAGTCAAAAAGGAGAGGAGAGATGCTTGCGCCCTGTGCCACACCTGAGGATAGAGTAAGGAAAGAGGAAAGGGGTTGGTTGGGCATAGAAACCGCTTGGGACCTATCAGAGAGGAAGGATTGGAACCATAGAATAGAGCTGTAGGAAAAGGACAATGACTTTAGTTTGGAGAAAAGGATAGAATGGTCCAAGGAATCGAAAGCTCTAGAAAAGTCTAGGAGGATTAGCACGGTTAGTTGTTTGTTGTCCATGGCTTTATATATGTCATTGGTGATTTTGGTAAGGGCAGATTGAGTGGAAAAACCTGGGCGAAAGCCTGATTGAAGCGGAACGAGGAGTTTGGACAGTTCGAGAAAATTTGATAATTGAGACTGGACTATTCTTTCGAGAGGTTTGAAAAGGTTGGAAAGTATGGAGATTGGCCGGTAGTCCTTGAGAGATAATGGGGTTGGGGTTTTATTTATAGGATGGACTAGGGATTTTTCCCAGGAAGTCGGGAATACTGCTTTTTGTAGTGAGAAGTTATAAATGAAAAGTGGGACAGGTAGGATATCGATGAGGCATAGTTTGAATAGTTTGACGGGTATCTCGTCTAATCCGGTAGAACTGGAGCGGGATTTAAGAACGAAGGAAATAATGTCTGTAGGTGATATGTCTAAGAAATAAAAATTGTCGGGGTTGAAAGATGGCGTTAATGAAAAGACGGAGGAGGAGGATTTTGATGTGTTAATTGAGGCAGACAAAAAATATAAGTTCAATTCATCGGGAGAAGCAGGAAAGGCTCTGGAGGATGTTGGATTGCAGAGGGCGAGCTTTTGGAGGAGTTGCCATTTAGATTTAGGATCGGGAGCAGTGGAAAGGGCTTCGTGGAAGTATTTGGATTTTGCTTGTCTGATTGTAGATTGTGTCAAATTGCGAAGAGCCCTGAACGCTTGGTATTCATCGGTAAGCCTAGTGCATCTAAAGCGTATACGTGCAGCATCACGTTTCCTTTGCAGCTCTTTAATTTTTTGACACATCCAAGGAGCAGGATGGTGGCGGAAGGTTAAGGATTTGAGTGGGGCGTGGGTATCTCGGATGCTTTTGAGATTGGCAGTGAGTATGTCGACCATTGAATCGACGGTGGTACTGTAGTAATGCTAAAAATGAAAATAAAATCAATGATAATACAAATAAAAGTTATAAATAGAAAAATATATACTTCGTAATGTTAATATATGTGAAAATCGGACTGATACTATTTTTTTTTTAACTACTTTATTGAAACATTACAATCTGCCGCTTGAGGGCAATAAGTAATGGTGCTATGTAGCTACAACCATTCCATAACAAAACAATGATATAAACAAAATAAAATAAATAAAAGTATAAATAAATATATAAATGCGGTAATAAAAAGAAGTTAATGCGAAAATGATAATAAAATAAAGTAAAAAAAAATAAATAAATAAAAAAATAAAAAATATATATAATTATGTATATTTCGAATCACACACTATACACAACCTACTATAAACATTCCACTCTTCGACAAAATGTCATCCAAACCCACTCGTTCTTCCGCTTTCCTACTCCTTGTTACCTGGACTTGATAAGAATAGATTAAAAAGACATTGGCCAAGAGACCCACTCAACTATTGATATTTTAATTCCATGTAGAAAAAAGAAGAGAAAGACACTTCGATCAAATTTGCTGGATATGCAATTGCACAGGTAAAATTAAATAATAAATAAAATAAAAAATAAATAAATAAATTATAGTCTGAATTATTTAAATTTCAAATTTTTAAAATTTAAATTATTAACATTGCTACTGTTTTCACATATATTGACGCTCCAAATAATACATTTTCAAGCAGTTTATTTATTTATCAAAACATATCATGTGCTCCACAAGCTCAATACAAAATATCAATATTTAAATATTTTTATTTTTAAGAGAAAAGATTGCCCTGGCCGGGATTCGAACCCGGGTCGTCCGTCTCTACCATTTGAGCTACCAGGAGTCGCCTCACAGTCAGGACAAATCCGTTCTCTTCACTGGTCCCTTATCCTCGTGTTCTCACAATTTTGCGATGTATGCACGAGGAAGAATGTTCGTTAAACATTACTTCAATTTTAGGATCTTGTTGACCTACGTCATATTATTATGTATAATTTTTAATTAATTGTTTTAATTTTTAAATATTTTTATTTTGGAGAGAAAAGTCTATGGTCCCCGTGGGAACAGCAGACGCTGTTGGGACTCACCCAGCTTATGCAATAGCAATTTATTGTAACCTCGGTCAAATCATCTTTTCATTTCAACCGTAGGCTTAGAAACAGTACAGTCTCTACTCTGTGCTGAACATGACCATTTGTGCGTTATAGAAAAGTAGGCTCATTTTTTTTCCTTTCTGCCATTCTTTCTTAGATTTAAGATTTTTTACACAAAAACGTCAGATGGGTTAATTTTAGGGGTTAAAGTAATAAAATATCATTTTTTTGGTACAGTACATTCAATAATATATTCAGCATATAGGGTTATGAAGAATCTTAAACTTACCTTATCAAAAATAAAATCTTGATTTTTTTTTTTAACTGATCTAAATTTATTTTTTATTTATTACTGGGCTGTACAGTCCTTGGAGAACCTTGGCCTCTGCTAATTTCTTCCGCCATCTGCCTCTGTCAGTGAAGGCGCCTCCAGCGGTTTATACCCATCCCCTTTAAGTCACCCTCCCATCGTGGAGCGACCTGAGACGGGGCCTCCCTCTCAATTATTGAACTATCAAATTAATAAGAATTTATTTTACATTTTTTCAATTACATGCACTGATTCACAATTTTTTTTTTCAACAACGATATGTCAATGCTGTGCATGCATTGAGGTTATAGTTTTTTATGGTATATACAATAATATACATAAATAAAAAATATATTAAAACGTGTTCGATTAAATGAACTGAAACACTTCTAATAGCAGAACAATACTTTAGGACTTACAAAAAGAACTCCTATTTTTAATTTTCCTTTATTAACCCTTAGAAAAGAACCAAATTTGCTTTAAATGTTTTGAAAGTTGATAAAGTTAGTAATTGATAGAATTAAAACTTTGACAGAATATATAATAATCATTTATTCAAAATATTTAAAATAGTATTAAAATAATAATAATAAAAAAAAAATTGCCTCCTTAAAGTTATTACGGTAATTGGTGTGTAAAAGTGACAGTATTAAATCTCATAAGTCAACATTATTTGTTACATTTCGAGATAAATATCGAATGAAATATCGAATATATAAATGAAAGATAAAAAAACAAAAACATTATTTAATGATCATTAAATTTAAAATACCATCATTGTACATAATTGATCATATTTAAACTATAAATGTATATGTTCAAAATGTGACTGCAATTTGAAATTGTAAAATAAAAATTAAAAGTCTATATGGAATACATTGATCTCAATCAAGCACACACTATGCTATTGTCTATTCTACTTTAAACTAACACATTATAGACTTCGTAGAAATTTACACTATAATGATCAACATTAATTTTTTTTTATTTTAATATACTTATAACCTCAAAATAAGTGTATAAAAGTTCCCCCATCAACATCATTAGTTGAGGGACTTTAAAGTTTTATAGATTTTTTTAAACATTTGATTTCGATAAAAAAATTAAAAATTATTCGGTTTCATTAAACAACAACCGCTTGTCATTAATAATTAATTATTTTAACTCAATCTTATATTATCTAATTTAAAATACTTTATTACAAAATAAAAATCTTTGTACAGTTTTATTTTTCTAATAAAATACATTTGTACATCCTTTATGTGGATAATGGAAAAATTGTTATGCACATATTTAAGGAAACTCAATTCCACTGTGGAATGGTCGATGAAGAAATTATGAAAATAAGCACATACAAAAACACATACATAAGTCTTTATATATATACAATGTGTATAATTTTCAGTCATATTCATTTTTTTTTCTGGAACACATTGGTTCGTTTTGGATCATTAGAACTAGAACCCATCACATTCCTTCTGCTTGTATTCTGGGAAGGATCTAAGTAACGTTCTGTTTCAGTTCCGAAGATGGCGCTCGAACTTGTGTGACCGGAAGCCCCTGTCAATTGATGTCCAGGTTGACTACTGTCTTGTTGAAAAGGTACCCTAGTATTGGGATTGTATGGAACACTATCTCTTGGTAATGATGGGTATCCCATTTCATAATATCCAGTGTTCATTGGAGAAGGAAGTCTTTGTTGCTGCATTAGCTGCATGTCCTGGTAATAGATAGGAGGCTGATAGTAAGGAATGCCGCCTTGCCCGATGAACATGGTGTGCTGAGGTCCAATCATAGGAGGCATGTTCGGTAGGACAGTACTCTTCGGTGCAGTCGTGGGTTTGGTCGAAGACAAAGATTGGTTAGTGGTAAGCATGGATGAAGCAGTTGTGACGGCTGATCTTGTGGATAAATCTTTTCGCGAATCAAAACTCTTTGATGTTTTAAAAGGTTGAGGCAATGTAGGTTTATGGTGTGCCGTGCTGCCGTAAGCTTGATAAGGAGTGGTATACGATGACATTGCTGGAGTGTTGCTTGCATAGATACTTTGACTACCTGAAGTATAAGACTGAGTTCCTAAAATATTCTGATAGGGATAGTTAGAGGCCACAGGGATGGATTGAGAAGGTTGAGCCACATAGCTACTATGGTACTGTGGGTAGATATTGCTCGTCCCAGTGCTCATTCCTCCAGATGAAATAGAATATTTACTCTGACTAAGACTTGTGCTTTTAATGTGTGCTGTGGTTATGACGAGACCACCTGTATACTTTGAACTACAAACTAATGGTGCCTGGTCAAGTTTTTGAGAACATCCAGGAACTGGACAAATATTATCATTGTCCAAAGATAATGATGTAGGGGGTAAAGAATCAGCAGTACTACTTCCACAAAAAGTAATAGGGAATGATTCACTTTTTTTCAAGTTAGTTTTTATATTTTCGGTTAGTTTTGATGTTGGAAGAATATTCGGTTGCAAAGAAGAATTTACTGCATCACTAGAACTATCCTTCAAGTCCAATGATTCAAACTGTATATCCAATAGCCCTGCACTATTTTTTGCAGAAAAGGGAAGCATTTCAACTGATTTAGATGGCACTTTTGTAATGCTTTCAAGTTGCTTGCAGGTCACATTATCCACAGTAGTTTCCTCTGGTTGATCGACTGTCGGAGGTTTTTTAGAATTGGCTCCGAGTTGTAAAAGTCTGATGTTAAGAGCTTCCGGCGGCACAGATGTGCTAAAGCATGGTGGGGACATGGATGTTAATGGGTTGCTTTGAGGCACAACCCTAAGTATTGGAACACAATATTCTTTCGAAGGGGATGGTATACTGGGCAATGTTGGTGTATTAATAGAATCATCATAAAGGTTTGGTGATCTGGTTTCCCGTCTTGGAGGAATATTCATAATTGTTTGTTCAATTTTTTGTTTACTTGATCCAGATGAAGTATACACTAAACTGCTTGTTAAAGAACCTGTGTATTCTTCTTCTTCCAACTCATAGTTACGCTTTTGGTTGAGCATCGTGGCTATTGGTCGTTTGGGATCCCATATGTCAACTGGCCTAACAGCAGGAGGATTAACTCTTTCAAAAGTCCTACTTTGAATAATGCTATCATTTTCTGATTCACAAGTATTACTTGTGTTGCTGGGCCTGTTAAATCGCTTACCACGTTGTCCAAAATCAGATTGTTGAAAACTACTTCCTCTACCTCGGGCACTTCGACCACCTTTTCCTCCTTTAAAACTTTGTCCTCTGGTCCCGATGGAAGGCTTAGCGTCCAGAACCCATCGAGGTTCCCATGATTCATATTGGTGTGTGAACTCTTGAGCATTGTCAATTTTACTTTTTGCAGGTTTTGCCTCTCCAGGAGTTCTAGGCTTCTTTTTCTTTGATAATGTCGACCACTCTGTTTCCACATCACCTTCTAATAATAAATTCACTGCTCTGTTAGCATCAAATTCATTATCATGTAATGCTACATAAGCTTCTTCCATTGTCCTTTGAGTTGCATCCATCACCTGTTTCAATTTTTCTTTCAATTTAGGATCTTCTTTTTTCGAACTTATCAATTGTGCAATTCTCAATTGCTCAGCAGTCGGTTGGGACTTGCTATCACCCTGTTTTGTTGGAGTTTCTTTCTTGACAGATTTTGTTGATGCGGGATCGGCGCCATCCGTTCTGGATTTAGCAACTTCAGTAGCCGAACTCATTGTATCAGGATCAGTTAAATAATCAGAATCTTGGTGAAGGCAGTCCCCTGAAAAACATATATGCATGAATATGGGTTATTGCAAACATATAATATGAATATGAATAAATTGTAAATGAGAGTCTTAAATATGCTATAAATATGCACAAATTTGAGATTATTCCCATCCAGCAAATCCAGTAGTGAAATATTCTGAAAAGGAATTAACCTTAAAGTAAATTTGTCGTTATGCTATTGAGAAAGCAGATAGAGTTGAGGCTGGTAACAACGATTACAACAAGGTAACTAATCAGGTTGCAATTTGGAAAATAACTTATCTCGAAATGAAATTGTCAATATTGCATTCTCATGAAGCGAGACCATTTATTGGGTTGAAAGGCTTATTTTAATGATTCAAATTATATTTTTCTGAAATTGCTGTGTCATTGACAAGACTAAAAAGCAAAAGGGACAAATTTATTTCTCAAGCAATAGTTGCAACAGCAGCGGTCCTATATGAAAATAAAAATAAAATTGACCGAAACGATACACCCAGTTAGTCTCAGATACCTAAGGAGACTCAAGTGGATTTGTGACCGAATGATAGCTTAATAAATTATTGAAATTTGTAAACATTTTTAAGTAATTCAATGGCTATGTAATATAATTTAGACAAATGTAAATATTAGTATTGTAGTAGTGTTGAATAAATCACACCAACACTCAGGTGTTCAGGCTTTTCATTTCAGACAAGTTCAGTTAACACGTCATTCATTAAATGTTCCAAAGATAATATTTTTATCTGAATAACAGTTAAAAGTAACACGGGTGGAGGTAAAAAAATTCTGTTATATACTGGAGTCTAATCCAGTGTCAAGTCTGATCCTAATACAATAGCCCTGAAGAAGACCTGCAATTTGGGTAGAAACGTCGGCTTCCAAATATACAGTTCTCTCTGTATAAGAGAATTTATCGTCCTCCACCCGGACCATTTTCTTCCTGATATATATATATATATATATATATATATATATATATATATATATATATATATATATATATATATATATAAGGTCAACTAATGTTACTCAACGTGTAAAAATAATATATTAATTGAATGATTAAACACCAATAGTTTTGGGGATAACACTAAAATGTTTAGTATATATGTATGATTAAAGAAAAACCAAGGTCTTTCTTTTGATAGACAAACTAAATTATGCTAATTATTTAAATGAGGTTGGAATAAAAATTATCTGATATAGGCAACACATGACTTCTTTGAATACCTGATAAGCAATCTAAATCTCATTAAAATCTCCAAGTCCCCCTTTCGTATTGCTAACTTTTCTCTTATAACTTATTATAAATTATTTAGAGAAATCTATGATAAAGATATGTATAATTAACTGAGAAAAATTCGCGAAGGTAATTTTTAGCTCTATTCCTGCACCTCCTGTGAGATAGAGAATTATCCACTATATTTAGAACTGAATTATATTTTAATATTTCTATCGATATAGAACTGTTAAATACTAATGTTTGAAAGGATTTGTTTTAAATATTCAAGTATATTTATTTATGAACCTATGATGGTCAAAAGAAAAAGCTTCGAAATACTTCCAGAATGTGTAAAAAAGGTCATCAAATAGATTTTGACAAGGATAGAAATGGTGATGTTTTTGCCAAAAGTGTTGGGAAAACATTTAGTCATGAATTAGCATTATATTCATATTATTCATTTTTTATATTTCAATTTCCAATAATATGAATGCGAATGTAGGTGCTATCAGTATCAGAATTATAGGTGTTCAGGTTACAAACAATAGCGGATAACAGTCGGTTAATATACAAGTTCCCGGATTTAACTCTTAAATAAGTGATAATAGCAGGTAGCTTTCCTCGCAATTAAATCATTAAAAATAATAGATGATAGAATAATTTGATTTTTCGCATGCTATATATGGGATAAAGCTATCTTAAATAGCTTGGGACTTGCAATCAAATAGCCTTCTCACACAACAATGGATCCCTTATCCTTATCGTATATAAGCAACCGTAACGTTTTTCTTCAAAGTCCCTTTCTCAGAGATATCAGTTCAACTTATGAGATTAAAAAGAAACAAAAACCAAATAATGAATAAATTCCCATGAAGTAACGATTTGGAAAATTTTAAAACGTTACAAGGGAAACTTGAGACAAGCAATAAAAAGATCATATTTATGCCTAAAAATAGTAAAAGCCAAAAACGTGTATTTTTTTTCTATTTTCAAGCAAATTAGGTTAAGAATTTTTTTTAAATTAATTTACATCTCTCTAATTTTAAAAATGTTGTTTAGTGATTTTGATTACCGTGTAATATTTTATTTTCTTCCCAGACAATTGTATGTTTTACGACTATTTTAATTATTCCACCTTATATGTAACAATTGAATTAATTGGGAACCACACAGACCCACTGATAGAACAAATGGCGTCGAATATCATGCTAGAGGACACAAGGAGACGACTAAAATGAACGTGGATGAGGGATCTGCTATCATAATAATAGTGAATCAAGACAAGGGAGATGTTCCCCTGGGTACTGTTCTTCTTCATGCCTCTCATGTCATTTTGTTTTATTTTTACAAACCGAAAATCTACTGATCGTCATATTATTTTATTGGCATGTGTGGATAAAAATATAAAGAGGATACAAATTGGGAACTAATATTCAAATTAATTATTTTTTTATTGATTTCAAATTTAGCTTCCTAAAAAAGTCGGATAAACTGCTGCGGGTAAGTACCTGAAAATAAGATGGCCTCGTGACCTAAATTACTAAAATTTCGTTTTCTTTAATTCCGAATCCAAAGAACACTCTTTCCACTTGTTAAAATCGATATCCGTGTTCTCCTTTCTACGTATCGAGATTGGACTTCACTGTCCTCTCCTCTTCAACCAACATACTTCAAAGAGTTGGTAACGTAAAGAAGCAGAAGAAAAACTTCACTTGTTGCAGCTCGTTTCGAAATCCGAAACTTATTGTCTCGTCGCAACCACATTAGGGCTTCCTCCTAATGATCCTCGAGCAGAAGGAATCGGTCCAGTAGGACAGAGCTTTCGCAAGGGCGTCACATCAGAAGCGCCGCCCTATTTCGCCAGACCTCTGCTGCGACTTAGAGGTGACACAGGACGGTCACTCGGCCACTTTCTCTTCACCGAAGGCCCAAGAGGTCGCACTGACCATTAGGAGGGTCTCCTCTTCCTGTCACGAGAGCCGTATAGAAAGTCCTATTAGGTTCCTCGTTTCTATTTGAATAGACAGGGCTCGAACCCGCCACCTATATGAAGAATAAAGGCTTCCAAACGAGCTATTCTTCCCTAGTCCTCTGTAGTTTCACGTTTTGTCCCAGATTGTCGGAATCACTTTTCCCTTCGGTTCCCTGAAGAAAGGAAATACTGATCTCCAAATGTAAACAATCATTGTATTCTAAAACTTTCCAATGAGTTATAGCATTGGCGACTAGCAAAGTCATGATTTTCCCATAGCAACATGTTTGTTTTTTCTACAGCTATTTCTATACTTAAAAATGAGGATCATTGAAAAAAAAAATGTTGATTTTATTTCAATTAAAGGTACATATCAACCTAACTAAGTTCAAGATCACGGGATCGTAGTAAAAGGGGTAGGGAGTAAACAATTCTTGGTTATGCCGTCCTTCGGAAGGGTCGTTAAATGGGGATGCTGAGCCTTTCCGTTGTGAGGCACTCGTTAAAATCCCTATCCTAATTGAACTTGGATAAGAAAAATTTATAGCTCCCATTTTAGCATCGTCCGATTAACTATAGCAGCATAAATTGACATTAATTAAACAAACAACGATCAAAGGTACTTCTCTGTTAGATTGCTCTTCTTTGATAAGATTGCTTAACCTTTCATTCCGACGCTTGCGCTTTTGTTTAGTATTTTTCACGTAACGAAATATATCACTGACACATAACATTTATTTATTAAATTAACATTTATGTGGATATTATTTATATTTTATCTACAGATCAATTTATCGCTATAATATATAAAATTTCCCTAAATTAGTGCTCCCGTTTGTACATTTCTCGAAGCATAAATTCAATTAGATAGAATTCTAAATAGTCTCATTGGTTCCTCTTTCGTTCTTATTTCTCCTCTTTGAACTTCCCCACGTTCTTTCAATAGTTTGAGTATGCCGTTTTCCGAGTTAACTAATTGTATGAGTATTTAAAGAACTTATTATTAAAATGTTTTAGAATCGAAAACAGCAAAGACGGCAACTCTCGCCAGCATTCCCTCACATATTGATCGTTTTTTTTTACTTAATATGCAAAAAGTTTCATAAATTTTATAAATGAAAAACAATAAAGATGGCTTACAGAAAACAAACTCAAATACTGATATAGCCTAACAAACCTTCAATGGTTCTAACAAACGCATATTCAACAGTTCTATTATTTAATGTACGAAAATTCTGTAACTATATTATAAATTTAATGAAAGAGAAATAAAAAAGACGGTAAACAGAAATCGTATGCAAAAACTAACGAAAGATAAAAGGTTACAATATTGCTATATCTTCTGGCGTTCATCCAACAGAAGAGTAGCCAATTAAAATAATGTTGAACTAAATCTCTTTTTTATAAGTGGACATCAACTAAATCTTATTGCATATTAAGTTGTATTTGTACATGAAAAAATATATAATGGAAAACACGTGGACGAATAATTCATTATAATTTGCATGCAATTAAGTACACATTATATGTAATAAATCAAGGATAATTAATTGTTTTAATGACTGCAACGCGCTAAAATCAGTTTAAAATTTGTGTGAATTACAAATGTGCGGCTTTAATAAATAATACAGAATACAACTTTTAATTATCAGGAAATCACTATTAGCTAAGGAACCGCGGAAAACGATATTGACGCACTGAATTCGGTGAAGGAAATTGGGAAAAAAATTGGGTGACCGAAAAATTGGAAGAAAGGTATCCAAGGAAGTTGGAAGGAGAGGAAGATAAGAATAGGCAATCGATTGAGTAAGTTCAATAATCTATTTCTCTTCTAATACAAATACTTGTGTGATTATAATGATTATTTTTTACCGTGAAAGTTAATAAACTTTTTTATTTACGCTAAAAATGATATTTTTGAATGAGTGAATGATCTTAAATGATTTTCTTTCGTAAAAGGAATTAACAAAACTTTTTTACCATTCACTTTATATATATCTGATTCAGTGCATTCCCTATAACTAGATAGCCTATATGCATACGTTGCCGTACGTTTATCTAAAAACGAAACCACACCGAGTAAGCAAAAAAAAAAAAAGACAGATAAGGGAGTAACATAAAGTTAATAAGAAATAATTAAGCAGACAACTAGATTTTTTTGCGTTTCGTTTGTAATTTAAAGACATTAGAAAAGCAAATATTTATTTTTTTTTTTTAGTCAGCCATAGTTGAAGTGGTATTGGAAATTGTAACTATTAAACAACAAGTGTCATAATTACGTTAAAAAGTGTGACTATGAAGCTAGATTTTTCGTTATAGTTATAGTAATTTCAAAACATAATAAGCTTTTCCTCAAGTTTTATAAATGTTAGTTATGGGCGTATGTATTCCCAACTAGAGTTTAATAAAGATATGCCAATATTTTCTGATTTCAACTATTATGTATAGGTCTTTAACTGAAAATGAGGGACACCCATTATTTAAATATAATATAAAATGAGATTGTCCTATTATTTATGAATACCTATATAATTATAAAAGTGATACTTCACAATGTAGTTTGAAAATAGTTATACATTAGGAATAGGTTAGTCATAAAAAATATTTTTAAGAAAAGAGAAGTAGGTACCAGCAAAAAATTCTATTGAAAATATCATTTTTTTTACTAAAGCATAAAACCATGTTAAAGGACGGTAGTTGTTGTTCTAGTAGTTGTCTCGGCGTCAATAACCGCGAATACTCTTATAACCTAACAACGTCGCTGGTATTACTGCCTCGTTACCGAGCCATGCTGGTATTACTACACTACCCCGCAATGACTGATTCGATCAGATAGTTGCCATAGTAATAATGGTTTTACTGCGACATGTAAACATGCCTCAAACCTCTTTGATTATCAACATAAACTAACTTTGTCTATTAACCAGCTTGAAACATATACGTATTGATTCTATTTATCTTAATTTGTTTGTTTATTGTCTTTGTTTAATTCATGGAGGGGTATCTGTTCCGCACGCTGTCGCTTCGAGTTGAGTTACAAGTTTTAACAGTTTATTCGATTAATTTTTAATATTTTCCAAAAATACAAATTATCGTAAGCCTTAGTGTGGAAAAAAGAGTGTAATGAGTAGATTTTCATTGATTTAATAAACATTTCATCAAGAAATACAAGTTTTAAGTAACATTTCAAATACAGATGATATTTTGAAGAGAAAAGATTTGTCCTGGCCGAGAATCGGACCCGGGTCTTCTGCATCTCTAGCTTGGTACTCCACCAACTAAGCTACCATGTTCGTAACCAGGCCAGACAAATCCATTCTCTTCACCGATCCTGTATCCCAAGCACTCGCAATTGTTGCGATGTATATAGGGATGAATGTTCATTGAACATTACTTCCATACTAAAGCTCATGATATTTTCTATTTTTGGAAAATATTAAAAGGGAAACGAATGAAAACTTAAAACTAGTTGTGACTCAACTCTAAGCGACAAAATGGGGAATAATTCCTTCTTTTTCATTTTATGTCACAATGAAAAAATATATTATTTCTGCAACTCCGGTGAATAAGCAGTCTGATTTTGTCCAGAGAGAGTTATCTGTATTAAGGAACGTTGCCTTCTCTTGATTTTTAGTTTGAAATGGAGTTGTAATATAAACAATAACCTTACTTAGGTTATCTTCATTATAATCAGATCTTAAGGACAGTTATAATAAAGTCCCACAAATCTCATAAAATAACCTGTCCTCCATTATCCAACTGACTCCGGTAGAACTAATCTGATACTTAAGATTACATCATGAAAAACGTTTAGCTTGGAATCCTCATACTATACTGAAAATACAAGAAACTGCTCGCCGTTTCAGGCTGCTGCAACAATTACTAGACAAATGCTCAAAGCTTCCAATTAACTACAAAATACTCATATACATGACAATCACTAGACCCATTTGTATTAGGGAGTAGAGATTTGGGGCTTTACTAAGACATCGGATCCCTTTAATATCCAATCCTTACAATTAAAAATCCTTCGTAAGGTCCTTAATGCTCCGAACTTTGTTACGAGCAAAGTAATCCATAATGACCTTAATGTCCCTATTGTTGCTGATTTGGCCCGCTATTTTAAAACCTAGCAACTTTTTCAATTTCCGATAATTCTCCGAGGATCTGAAAATGAAATGGTCCCCTGACCTTCTTAGTTGAATTTGTTAATTGAATATTACCACTCGTTAATTTCTCTATTTGTCTATATCTATGCCCATATGTATCATTCTTGTCATTATATTTACTTCTTGTATTGTTATTATGCATATAACATTTCTTTTTTAGATACAGTTATCAACTAAAAAATAGTTCCATTTAGTTGTGGTTAAGTAGATACTCGTAGTATTCTGAAACAATGAGTATTTCATTTATAAAATGAAATCGAGCAATGAACTAAGTATTTCATATACGAACGCACTCAAGGAGTTTCTAAGAGAATTATTATTTATGCACAATAACGTAATTATTTTTCTACTGAATTAAGTTGAAATAACATGAAATTGGTTTGAAAATAAATCTTTAAGAATGTATTTATTGATAAAATACAAAATAATATGGTATGATTTGACCAGAGATGCAAACCTAAAAACCTTTTAACTTGCAGTTTAAAATATCCAAGTATTCACCTCTAATACAGGTTCTTAAAAATCAAATTAAAACATTGAAACATTAATGTGATTTTATAACAGAACAACTTATGGAGGTAGCAAAATTAAAAAAAAAAAATCTAAGTTCATGATGGATGATATAATTGCTAATATTCGATCAGCTGTTCTATTTCCGCTCTTTTTATTTACAATCGCAAATACTCTCAGCGTGTAAGCAAATGCTGTCACGTCGCCCCCACACGAGAGTAACTATCATAAAAATACTGCAAGCACAGCAACTAACATCATTAATGTGGCCAATAATATAAGTACAAATGTAATGTAAAGATCAAGTTAGCTTAAGTCGATTGTTTCTTATCGAAAAAATCGATATTGGTGCATCTTATATTATTATTATGTATAAGTATGGTAATAGCTCGTTCAATACTTTACAAATAACCTTCAATTATCTTGTTATTACATCTTCTGCAGTTTAAGAATTAATTACTGAGTATTAATTACTCAAAAAGTGAAATCATAATGGTTAATAATAACAATACAATAACAGATCATTACGATATTTTTCATTCTGCTGGCGAAATTTAAAGTATTAAAAAATAAAACTAACCTTCAAATACAATAGTTTCTAAAACGATGATTTCATCACCCATATTTATATCTATCTTTAATTATAACAATAAAATAATAATATATATTAATTACATTAGGTTTACCTTGTTTTTTCTTCAGTTAATGTGTAAATGGTTCTTAAAATGTTCTCATCTAGCGTTATGAAAAAGCAATATGTTTGAAGTCGAATTTTAAGCATTATGTTGAAGCTCCACTCTTCGAATACTATTAACTTTTTTTTGAGTTCATTTTTTTTACTTTTAAATATAATTAAACACTGTACGCGTTGAGAAAACCAACACCAACGTGCATGTATAATCTTAACATATGATTTATATTTAAATAAAACCCGAGAGGTTATAATGGTTGCTATATTTATGAATGGTTTGTTTATAATGTAAAAAATAATGAATATTTAGATTTTTCAAAAAAGAAGTTCAATCTGTAATATTTTTTTTTCCATTAGATATCAGTATTTCTGTGAATTAGTAACTTGGTTCATTAAAGTTCATTATTAAACATCATGATTAATTATAATACAGTATTCGATTGACTCACTCCAACTCAATAAATCGAACGGTCTTTGTTATTCAATTTCGATATTCAGCTCTCAGAGGAACTTATAAAGATCCAGAAAATAAATTGCAATGCCTTGTTATTAGCACATTGAATTAGTCGAGCTGTGTTACTCATTTTCTATAAACATTACTTTATTTTCTACATTTTTTGATAACCCAATTTAATGTGATAAATAATTAAATTTAACTTTAAATTACCACCTCCGTCAAATAAAAGAAGAAATACTGCTTGGATCTCTCCAAACGGCCTAACGCCAAAAGAATGTAGTGTTTTGGTCATACTAAGCTGACACATCTCTACCTACTTTCAGGGCAGTACCACCCTTTAAACAATAGTTATTTAATTGACAAGTGAGGAAAGTGCCACTTTATTACACCCGAGTGAATTTTACGTGGTAATTAAACGAGTTATTTCTCACGTGTTAAATATTAAATTTTTCCTGCAACCATTTAAAAATTAAGAAATTAAAGGTGAAACCTTAGATTTGTTAAAACTACACTAGCGCTATCTCTTACAATTTTCTATTACAAACCATGCAAATTATAACTCTAGGACGGTGTGAAGGTTCTAATACATTTAAGGTTATATTCGATCTGGGTGGCTGTTACTTTTCCTCGCTAGTGAGGGAAAGTGGTTTTCCCTCACTAGTGGGGGAAAGTGGTACTTTCCACACCAGTTTTAGTGGATAACATTACTCAATGATTGCAGGAAAAATTAGTTTTTTGTTAATTTTACTTATTAAATTTAAACTATTGATCTAAAATAGCAATGACCCTAAAGAATCCATTCATTGAGTCATAGCAACGCTGTCGATACCTTACATAACAACCCTCTAACATTTATTATTTTAAATTGTGGAGGAAATAAAAATAAACAGTATTTCTAAGACAAGTTTTAAGAAGGTTTATGTTTTACTTGTATTACTTTATTTCTTATTATTGTTCTTTTTTATTTTATATATTTTTGTTGCAGGTTAGCGTGAACTGGATGCTCTTCAACCAGTAGGGTCAATTGTTGCAATAGGTAATACACCTTTTGTTTTTTATAAATATCTGAGATAAGTAAAAAAGGAGTAAAAGAAGTGAAAGAAAATATATTATTCCGAAACATACTTAACAATAAAAATAGTTATATTATCAAATAATGCAATGGCATTGTCTAAGTACACAATTTTGAACACATAAATAAGAATCCGTGAAAATTGTTTTCCAATCTATCAATTAGAGTTACTGAAATGTTTAATGTAGAAGAATAAACAAAACTGGTTATATAGGTAGGACACATATAATTAATTATATCTTAATAATAAATAATTTTTATTTTAAACTACTGCACTTACACAAAATAAATAAACAAAAAAAGAATATTTTCTAGAGTGATTTTAAACAGAACAGAAAATATTTTTGTCGGATTAAAGTGTAAATTATAATATTTTATTTTGTGCAAATTAAAAAATCAATTGTAGCATTGTAAATTTGTATGCACAATTGATCACGGAGCTTTGAAAGTAACTACCTAACGTAAAAAATAGGTTAATTTGAGCGGTTGAGGGTAGTTTGTGGTTTGAAACCTGTCAACCACAATCAGGTTGTAGTTGATTTGTCCTATCTCTTAAGTCTTTCTACTTTTTATCAATGATGTATTCAGGTTTATGTAAGTGTAAAAGACTATTTCAATTTGACAGAAACAATTTAATTGGTCTGATATATAGTAATAATAATAATAATTTAACTAACCGCAGTATACATAAACCTAAGGGAGCAGAGCTACTGAATTGTAGGTCCCTGTTTCAAGACTGACAGCCAGATAAAATCTGACATTTCTGTTATCAACCATGGATCAAGCTTTTGGGGATCAGCCTTCCGGTGCTCACCCAGCCACAGTAAAGTGTTAATCTTAAATGGAAAAAATTCTTTCATTCATAAATTTAAAAAAAATAGAATGGTCTCGCGCACATTTGCCCTCCCTACAAAACCGTTGGCTTAGAGACAATTCAATTTTGACTATTTGTAGTTGATCCCAAGGCACTTCATGGTAGGGTTGGGCGATAGTTGATAGCCTATCGGCCGATACCTTCAATAGATTGTCATTCCTTTTTTTTTTTTTTTTTTTTGTCAAACCGAATCCTCAATTTTATTTCTTCTTCTATTTCGTTTTTTTCAGTAACTATTGTGCCGATTTACTTGTTTTCTATCATACATATTTATAATTCTATATTTAAAGTTTATTATATAACAGTTATAAAGTTATAAAGTTTTTTTTACAGTAAAGTATAATAGGCCGTTGGGACAGGGTTCGCTGAGGTGCCTACCTCAGAACTTGGAAGGGAGTGGTTCGAATACAGCCTCAGTATAGAACGAATCATTCCCATTCTGGTTTGAAAAAATTGGTTACCTGATTTAACAATTAACGTTGTATTGTAATTGTTTCAGCAATTAATTAGTTAATTATTTAACGTCAATTTATGCCAATATGGCTAATTGGACGACGCTACAGTGGAACTCCTAAATTTTTGCTATCTAAGGATAATTAGTACAGGGATTGTTAACGATTTCCTGACTCTACATAAGCTCAGAGCCCATAGTTTACGTACCCTCCAAAGGACGGCGTAACTCATGATTTCTTTTATCCTCTTTAAAAAAATTCCTAGGCCATCAGTCGCGCTGAGAAGGTTCTCGGAGTATTGAAGGACGAAAACCGCAATAAAAAAACTTTAATTACAAACTATCTACAATATTATCTGATTATTATTATTATTTGATTATCTATCTACACAAATTATAAAACAAAGTCCTCGGCCGCGTATGTTCACGGTAAGCTCAATAACTACTAGACGGATTTTCATGCGGTTTTCATCAAAACATAGAATGATTCACCAGGAAGGTTTAGGTATATAATTTGTCGAGGATTTGTGTAAATGGGTAGGAATATCGATGGGTTTCACCGAAGACGCTGCCTATCTAACGTGCAAGATAATAAATTCGTATATAAAGAAATATTTGGTTTTGTTTTTATTTTTATAATTTCTATAAAATAAAGTACATTAGCTGAGATGGGAAGAAAGAAAATTAAGATTCCCAAAGAAGCCTCGCGTGGTCCTTAGTGGCCGGTATGTGATTAAAAAAAAATGCCTTACACAGACATATTATGCAGGCAAAATATGCCTTATTACCCGAGAAAAGCTGGGGTGGATCGCTAGTAGATATATAAAGATGAAATTAAATCAAAGCATACAATATTACTATTAATATTAACAGTATAGGAATATTGGTTTAAGTGTTCAGTGTCAAATTAATTTCTGTATAACCCAAAACTGAAAACTATTGTTTTCCAACTATTGTTTTTGGTTTACCAAACAGTCGTAATACTCATTAAAATCACAGAAAGACAGAGCCAGAACGAGTGATTTTTGCAATATTAATTTTTAATTAATTATTGTATTGATCAAGACATGGGTAGACACGGCTTATAAGTGTTTAACAAGAGGTATTAAAGATAACATTATTAATTACTTAAAATTGAAGAGCAAAAACTCAAATCAGAAATAAATTACTTGTCAAGACGTGAGTGGTAGGATTCCAAACAAAATGTCTTCAAACCAAAAATAGAAAAACAAAATACATGTCAATACTTTTGCACTGGTATTTCTGTTTCTTATTTTTAGTTGTTTAGAATTTTTCTACTCACGTCTAACGTTAATTAATTACTGATACAAAATGATTCTATTACATTAATTAATTAACCATCCATTAATATAACATCAAACTGTATTAACGATTAACATTAATTGATTATATATTAACACAATATATATTTTGCATTTAGTTTAAAATTTGGCAATTACAGAAATCACTAGTCTTTTATCTCAATTTATCAACCATAACTACTCTTAAAAACTGTCTAATGACTAATTGTAACTCATATTTCTGCAGCTTAAATCGAATTTTGTCAAAATGAATTTTTTTTTAAGTAGAGAAGCGGAGTCTTAACATAAGATTTCTTATGTTTTAACTCCATTTCAAGCAAAAAATGACAAGACTCCGCCTCTTTCAGTACAGTTGACTCTCTCTGGACAAAATTCGACTTAAACACTTATTCACCTGAACTAGAAGTTTAATAATCAGACTTGGTGTTAAACACCGGACATACCTACATGATACTCCTGGCATGCTAGCTCCAAAGAGAACACTGTAAGAAAGAAGCACAATCACTGCCACTGAGTACACAATGACACGAGGCACAGTACTGGGTGAGACTGGATGGCACACATGTGCCTGCTGTGGGGTCCAAGCCAACATCTGATTCAGTCTGCTCTGGTTTAATTTAGCCATGGGAGGGCTCAATCCATAATTAGCACGCGCGGATTATATATTTTTCATTATTGTTTAATTTTGGAACTTCCTGATTCTTTTCATATCCAATAATAGTTAGCAATATAAAAAGATTGTTGCGGCCAAACTCTGAACACTTGGTTTGCATATTCCTGTTTCAGATAATACATTATTGTTGAAGCTGTTGACTTGGCCGTTACCTAGGGATGTTATCCGCCATTGATATAATCTGAACACTGATAACTCTGATATTGATAACACCTACCTTCTTATCAATATTGATGAAAATTGAAATATACAAAACGTAATAGTAAAATAACAATTCTAGACCCCTCTAGCCACCTTCATCTTTTTATAGACGAGAGAGGTGTGGCGCATGAGTGTGCAAAATATTCCGAGAGAATTTTTCTTCAGACATTGTCACCCAAAACTCACGGGAGTGGCACAAGTGCCTTCTGGCAGACTGATAAAGTCGCTGAGTGATGAAGAGATATTAACTCCTTTCTTCCATCATCAAAACTCACCACAGAAGAAACACCGGTTTTTGAGTTGTGTCACTTTAGGAATACTAGTGCGATAAGTGCTGCTGAAAATAATAGTTTTGTTCACTTATATTTCTTAGTAATATATAAATCAAGATATCACGGTAATCAAAAAAATATATGGTATCGTTACAGCATAAATCTGCTTACTAAACCTGCCGACTTAGATATATAACTAACTATCTTATTATGCATTTCTTGTTATCTCAACCTGTCAATATTTTCTTATTCCAGTTATTTCAACTAAGGTCAAAGAGAAGGGAAATTCAAGGTTTTTGGTGAATTGTAGGAAGGGCTTGGAGAAAAGTGCGACTCCAACACACTCTAGAAATCTATAAATGAGTTGTCAACACTTGAAAGTGAACCACAGAACGTCATATATATAGAAATATGCATATCATTAAACCATTTTTATCAGGCGAAATTTTAATTCCTAATCACCGTTAACTAATTAATAAAAGTTTTCAAAGAATCTATGCATTTAAGACCTTCCATCACTGAATGTCAATATATGTTTCTATCAACCAATGGAATGATGTATTATATATTTTTTCTTTTTGTACAGTATTGGTAGGTACATATAATATTGTGGTGGATAAGATATGTTTCCAAGGAATGGCTGGACAAATCTTTTATTCATGTTTAATTCATGAAATGTGTAAATTTTACGATTTATGTATTTGAAAGAAAATTGGAGTCCTTAAACAAATAAAAAAAATTATTTAAATTGCTCAAAGATATGGTGTATTAACCTTTTATGAAACATTCTACATTGGTCCCATTGGACACCAGTTTACTTTGTTAAGCATATTTTTATTATCTAACTATACTTAATAATTTTACTATAATTAACCTTATAGTGGCCGTTTAGTGACAGTTAAAAAACCTGTATTTTACTGATATTTAAGAAACATATGTTTTTCTATGAAAAAAATCCATTTATAACCTTTTAAGAAATCAGTTGGCAGTTGTTCAGGAAAGTAATAAAACTATAAATAATTACTGTTTTAAGTTTGCTGTAATAAGCTGTGTTGTTTTATTTCCCTTTAAGGAATATACTTAGAATGTATCGAGTGGGATTACCGTTATTATTTATGTGTGTTATTCCCAGGCATTAATAACCATTTTAACTATTTACAACTTGCTATTTAAGACTATATAAATATATCTACAGCTGTAAGAAGTGTAGTAGAATACTCTGGACATAAATGTATATTTTGATTACTTGTCATTTACACAATTAGAGCCTATAAAAAATCTAATTTTTTTCATTGGTCGATTGTGATAATTTATTGGTATTTAAAGATTTTTTAAAATTAGTTATCACTTTTAAAGGTGTTTAAAACCGTTAGAAAGAAATTAAAATATATAACTGTCACTTTGATATAAAAAAATTAATAAATTCAATTCATTCTATTATATCATACTTAAATTAATCACTATCATAATGGTTTCAATATAACATCCCGATATTATTCTAGAAATCCACGTAGTTTAGTGTTTATTTTCTACCCTCCTAGTGAACCTCTGGAAATAATAATGAAATGCATTTTTTTTAGGTTCCTAGGTTTTTTTAGGTTTTAGATAGGTTTTTAATTATTTATATATAATTTACATATATATATATATATATATATATATATATATATATATATATATATATATATAATATAATATTTAAATCTTGAGTTTCAGTCTTTTATTTCTTTATTAATTTTTCAGGCGACGTTTCGAGACTGGTTAGTCTCATATTCATGCCATGTTCTAAAGAATGAATCAGTTTTTCATTAATCTGTTGCCTCTTAAAACAGCATAAATTGTTTGTATTGCAATTGCTGTGATCAATGAACAAGTAGTATGTAGAAGAATATATATATATATATATATATATATATATATATATATATATATATATATATATGTAAATTATAAGAAAAATGTATTGATTTTATTAATCAGCATTTCCTGCAATAACAGTCCTAAAATCGAAATATTGGAATGTAACTAGTATGTAGTATGAAAGCTTCCTGGTTTCAGTGCAAGTTACGAACTGTGCTGTTTCTTAGACAACAGTTTGTAGGAAGGTGATTTGTTTGAGATCACGCCAGCTTTTTCCCCGATTAATATAAAGAGTGGCTGATCTACAGATCCCATAGAGTTCATCCGTGGGTATTAACAGATTAAAGAATTTATCTGAAATGTGTGGATTTATTTATCTACAATAAAGAACATCAAAAAAAGTATTGAGCCCAGTATTGTATGTTTGATTTAGCATGCTGGCTTGTGACACCGTTCTTTGATAGAATGAGGCTACCATAACTGACATTTTAATGACTCAGAAGGATGCCTGTATATGAACAATGCATAGAAGCCGCATTGAAGAAATAGCAATTATATTTTTATGACAGTCGTACATCCGTCATAAACTTTATTGTTACTACACCTTAGATTTTAATAAGTATAAGTTAGTAAGTAGGATTTATTGTATTTTTTATAGCTATAATTGCTTTCGGTCTCTTTGAATTCATTGTCAAATTGTATTAAAATTGTTGTTCCTATTTAGGTAAATTTAAATTTTATGAGTAGTATTAAGTTTTTTATGCTTCAATAAGCAATATGTTTACAAACTAAAAACTACCAGGACTATAACTTAAACATAATAGTGACTTATATGGTCTAAAGCCGAGAAAGATCTTTCACTTAAATACCTTTATCTACATCCCTTAAAAAAAGGCAGGGAAAGAATATTGTATATTCATATAACTTGAAAAGTATCGTTCTTGACGACGACAATCTACAGTTTGAATGATAATTAAAGTCTCTACATAACAAATAAACAAAATTTTAAACCTTACAATTTAATGCGTTTTGTAGATTGTAGCAAAAATTCAGAAAAATCTTCATATTAGATCAAATGTTCCTGCATGCAGTTTTCAACACATCACTCTTTCATCTGAAAATTCTACTACTTAAGTTACAATTTTTTTTGTATAAACAAATACATCCAGTAATACAAATGTCGAAGAGAGGAAATAATAATCTCGAAAATCAAACCGAGAAATATATTTTTGAATAGAAAAGATATGTCCCCGGCCGGTAGTCCTCTGTCTCTCCGTGACAAAGGTTCAAATAAAAATAGTTAAAAATTAAAACAATTAACAAAAAAAAATTATAAACTAGAAATACATAATTTGTAGTCATTGTGTTTTCGCAGCTTTCTTTGCCTTAATAATAGAATTGTCGACCGAAATTTTGCATTTATCATTTCATTCCTATCATTTCATAAAGTATGTGAGTAGTTTTAAGTCATCAATAAATCATAATTTTATTTTTGATAATTTGTAAAATTGTTGGTAAAAAAATAATTTTATCTATTTTTACAAAAAAATATCATATTCGTAGAAGATGATATATATATTAAATATATTAAATTTATATTAAATAATATATTTAAATTTAATATATTAAATAATATATTTAAATTTAATATTTTAAAATATATTAAGAAAGAAATTTGTATCATATATCATATATATGATACGAATTTCTTTCAACGTATGTCATTAAAATGTTATCTTTTATTATTTCATTACTTAATAAAGCATAAGAAATTTAAATGCGAGCCTAAGAAGTGAAGGCACAGATTTTCACACCTTTCAGCTACCACAGGACAGATGCCCCAAGATAGTGATTAAGGCCTCCATCACTCCATGGCAATTAGTATTATAAAAGAGGAATTGAAAGAGAAGGGTTACGAAGCTTCTAATGTAACCTACGTTATTTCAAGATTTAAGAAGCCCCTACCAATGTTCTTTGTAGACATTACAAAAGAAAGTTTCAATGAAGACCTCTATGATTTAAAATGTATCTATTACACAAAAATAAGCATCGAAGAACCTCGGAAAAAAAAGACATTCCTCAGTGTTTAAGGTGCCAACAATTTGGTCACACTCCCAAGAATTCCCAAATCTCAGATCTGTACAGCACCATCTTCCAGGACATCTTCCAGAGAACAGCGTGGAATCTCAGCAGAAGCCAAGAAGTCCACCAGTACCGAAGTCAACACCACAACACTATAATGTTCAAACAGGTATGATTAATAACAGTACCCAGGTTGTGCCCCCTTATGATACTGCCCCTCCCCAACTATTTCAAATACTAACGAGTCTTAACAACCTTATCCACCCTCTTTTTAATCTTCTCCAACAGTTAACTCAGGTTACACAAGCCTGGAGCCATAGCCATGCCTTCTAACTTTTCCAAAAGCTGGCTCCTTGTCAATTCTCCTATGGATTGCTAATGGACAGATGCAACACAGGACTGAACTTGATTTATTTACATGAAAAAAGGACAGACATAGCAATTATCACTGAAACACATCTTATTTCACGATCAAAAATCAATATTTCAGATTATATTATTTACAGAACTGATCACACTGACAAAACGGCACACGGTGGCACCGCACTCGACTACTCAACAATTACACAGAGTAACTGACTACATATCGACAGCACTAGATCAGAAGTATGGATCCAGTTTGGACAACTGGAGGGTTTCTGGATGTCGCCCAAGCATTAGACAAGTTTGGCACAAGGGGTTTCACTTTAAGCTCAAGGCTGTACTGCCACACACTTATTATCCGATTCTTCTCTCATTCCTTACAGACAGAATTTTCTCAGTCCGACAGGACTCAGAGCTATCTTCAATAAGAGCGATCTTAGCCGGTGTGCCTCAGGTATCAATACTTGCACCGCTATTGTACATAACATATACATACGATATTCCACAAAGACCTAACACACTGATCGCAACCTACGCTGACGATAAAGCAATGATCACCAAACATCAAAAAGCGACACAGGCCTCACAAAACTTACGAAAGGTGAATAAGTGGTGCCAATTGTGGAAAAATCAGACTGCAAACTTTTCAGTCAAAAGTACTTGGACTTATCACAAATGCACCATGTTACGTCAATATCAAACCTCTGCATATAGACTTAAAAATACAAACGGTTGACAAACACATATGTACCATAAACGCTTTCAAGAAAAACTATACGGACACACAAACCCATTGATACAAAAATGGCCACTTCTCTCATGCCTGAGAACACTAGGAGGAGACTGAAAAGGACGTGGATGAGGGATTTGTTATCATAGGAAGTTGAATCAATGGAGAGGTACCGTTGGGTACTGTTCTACGTCATGCCTTCCATGTCATCTGTATTATTTTCCAGTCAACCAATGTGCTGATTGTCAATTACTTGTATTTGACAGGTTTGGATGAAAATATAAAAAAATAAATAAATAAAGCATTACTTTTATCTTTTTAAATTTATGATTTATTAAGTCTTGTTCTATCTATATAGTTTGGAATATGCTTTTAAGAGAAGTAAATGAAATAAAACGAGAAGTATGTCCAAACAGTTTAAATACAAAATTAAATGTATTTATGAGAGAAAAATAGTTGACTGGATGATCAAATGTAGAAAGGAGATAGTTGGGGGGTGAAGTAAAAAAAAACACTGAATAATTACTAGACTTATATTTATGTGCCGAAGTTTCGACCTACAGTGTAGGTCATCTTCAGGGCGATTTGGAGAGAGAAGCCGTTGGATGTACCGGCTAATTAACAATCAATATCTCCTTTCTACACTAAATGTATTTATAATTTATTTTATTGTTATATGATATAATTTTGTAAAAATTTTATTTGAAAAAAAAGATATGACCAGGACCGGGACTCGAACCCGTTTTTTCCCGGGTTCGAGTCCCGGTCCTGGTGATATCTTTTTTTTCAAATAAAATATTTAAATGTATTTACTTTATCCAGGATAAAGTAAGTAATATTTTATTAGAATAATAATGGAGTACCCATTAGTAACTGCGGGAAAAACATTTTTACAAATTACACAACTGTTTGTATAATTGTGCTACATGAGGAATTTAACATATCAGTAGAGGCAGCTCGGTAGTATTCTAAAAATTTAAGTTTTGTACTTATCTTGTGCCCCACCAGGGAGCCACCAGTATTCACGAGAAGTTATTTAGCATTGTTTAGAGTTTCATCTTCAAGAAAAATTAGAGTTAAATATTGCGTATTTTGTATCATTTACTAGACAAACGCTATAAGCTCTCAATTAATTACAAAAGATTCATGTACATGGCAATCATTAGACCCATCTGGACTTACGGAATAGAGCTCTGGGGCTCCACTAAACCATCTAATTTCTCTCGTATTCAATCCTTACAATCCAAAATCCAAAATATAATTGATAAATTACTTAATATATTATCGCATAATATAATATAATAACTAATTTATTTATTCAAATATTAAAACTTCTTAAATCTATAATTTATAAAAACAAATTTCTGGGCTATTCACTTCTTGAATGTGTTGTATATGATATATTATAAATTGAATTTGGCATAGAGTCGTCATTTCAAATCTAGTAACATTGGATTCAGATATAGAAAATTAATATATCAATCAAACTCGTTATATTATATTACTTCGTAAGGGGAAATAAAAAATACGCTATAATTTTTGTAGAGTAATATTCGATAGGTTATTTTTTATTTTATTTTCATATTTTTTTCTTACACGATAGAATATGTTAAATAAAATGAGCAGCTAATTTAACAAAATAATTCAAAAATACTGACCTTCATGACGAGTACCGTTAGGGTTCTGCTCGGCCATCTTCTCGGTACTGAGGCTTTATCACCTTATTTCTTTGATTGTATACGATGATAGTTAAATCCGTCACACGACAGTATTATAATCAGTGCTTTCAAAATATCTTGTTAAATCTGTTTTTATTTAGTACAAACAATAGTTTTCTGGCACATAACATAAGAGAATATTATTTTTAAATCATAAAATGTCCCGTGGGTTTTATGAAATGAATTCAAACATAATTAAAAAAATGGTCCATATCTTGGCCTATCA
Source organism: Arma custos (assembly GCA_037127475.1). Taxonomy (NCBI): domain Eukaryota; kingdom Metazoa; phylum Arthropoda; class Insecta; order Hemiptera; family Pentatomidae; genus Arma; species Arma custos. The sequence goes on from CM073759.1 coordinate 171,315,149, forward strand.
TATCATATCATAAATATTACGAAAATAAATATACCTGTGGGTAATAGTTTTAACGATTGTTTGATTGAGATGATTTTTTAACATAAATGTATTACATCTACTACTAATTATTGAGTTGATATAAGGTGCTAAATCATGACTTTTTGTTTATCAAATATATATAAAATTTATTATGTTATTTGAATTGATATAGAGAGCCAGATAGCTCAGTGCATAGTGAGCTGAGTTGCTATGGTGAAGTTTCCGAATTAAAATAAGAGTGTTAAATTATAAGGAGAAGATAAATGATTATCACCCATGGATGGATAATGTGATCTGATTCTCCTGGGGCACACTCAAGTAACTGTAAACTGAGTTGCTATGCTAAAGGTCTCGGGTTCAAATAATTTATTTGTGTCAGATAAATTATTTAGTCTCTAAATAGCCGCGAATATACACTATGAGATCTATGCCCAGCCTTTATAAATTGGATAATCTTAATTGGGAGAAAAACATGGAGGTTATGCGTAATCTCGGACAAACCACCTCTCAGGACAACATTGTCATAGAAACTGTACACTCTCTACCATGTACTTAACCTAATAATGTAGTAGAGTAGGTTCTTTTTTTAAATTAAAAGCAATCAAACGTTGATAATAGATACGAAAGAATAAAATAAGGGCGATACTGGAGTGTATAGATATTCTTGATCGTCTAGATATTGTAATGTGAATCGATTATAATATAATCGATGATAAAATCCAATGGCAAAAAAATTGGACCTAATTAATAAGCCAGAAATAAACTTTAAAAATGTAAATGCCCACCAAATGGTACAGGAATCGTAATATAAATCGAAAAGCCAGACAAAAATTTTTACTCAATAAAATAACGCAGTTCAACGGATATGCTCAGTTTTACATTTTTTTTATCAATTGTTAGTATTAATTTGTATTTAATAACTTTGCAGTATTCTGTTAAAAATACTTGATGCTAAGATTTTAATTTGCTCAAGGACGTCATTTTTTTTTCTCATCAATTAATTAGATTTTTTACGACTACCAGCAATTATATTATTGCTAATTGCATTTTAATTATATACTATACTCTGTTGATATAGTTCTTATCCTGCAGCAGTCCAACGAAGCAGCGGTGGGGGAAGAACTCCTGAAGACCGGTCTGCTATTTATAGCCAACATCATTCGGGCGGGTTTGTGTCCTTGCGGCGTAGGACCGAGTGTCTTCCAGACCACCTGTCAGTGAGTCTTTCCCGTCCGATGTGTTATCTTCCACGTCAAGGGCAGCCTTCTAGAACCGGATATTGATGCTAAACAATGGTTTCATAGAACAATATATTATGATTAGAAATATTGTTATCCCTTTCAGTAATTCAATAATTTACATTTCAATAATTCATTCTGTTAAATTTTAATAAATGAGTGTTAGCAGATCTTTGAATATATTCTACGTCAGGTGTATTGAAAAATATTATTTATGTGTAAACAAATCATACATTAAGCTGCAGCGTTTTATGTCTGTTGTTATGCATTATACCTCAACTTAATTTAAAAAAACTATGACGATAGACAATTGTGGATAGTATGGTACTTTATGATTCCTTAATTTCAGCCAGTTTTTGAACAGTAAAAAAATATTATAAGGTAGTTAAACACAAGATCATCAATAACAAAATATCGATAACAATTCATTTCATAAGATATTTATTCAAATTTGTTAGAAATAAAATTCAAAAAACCCATACCAATACAACCTGTGAACGGGTCTCGGGTTCAGTACATGGGAGAGACTTTACTGTTTCAAGGACAGCGGTTGTGCAGAGAGGTGATTTGCCATAGATCACGCTCTACCGCAAGATTTTTCCCACTTGTTTTGGGTACCCACTTCAAACAGACTAATTAAAAATCCTACCAGCGGGATTTTAACCTGGATTTTCGGCATAGCAACTCAGTGCTCTACCACTGAGCCACTCCGCTCTCCAGATTAAAATTAAATACCTTATATGTGGGTAACTTTGTCCCTTACGTTTCTCTAACTTTTTCCAAACTGGTATACAATTTTTTTTTTATATTTGTAATAATTTGACTCTAACTTAATTGCAAATATTCGCCTTTCAAGGGTTGAATTTACTTTATTACTAATTTTATTTTATTTTTTGTATATTGTATTTGCTATGACTATTACTTCTGACCCTTGTTTGTTGGTAGATTGTTATATATTTCAACTTAAAAAGTTTTACAAATAAAAATTTTAATTGCAAATTAAAATATATTCTAATAAAAAGTCTGTAAAAACACGGGTAATTTTAGAGAATATTTGCACTACGTGTATATTTATTTTAATGAGCATGATTGTCAAGTTGTTAAAAATATATTCGTGTTAACGAAGTAATTATCTAATTCAGTTATAATTCTCTTCCTTATTCGCTATTCCGGAAGATATAGTTCCGGTGAATGAGTGGTTAAATTGAAGTTAGTCCAAAATGAGTTAATTGTATTGAGTGAGGCGGAATCGTCTCATTTTCGTACAGCATAAGTGGCTAAGACAGGCCTTGGCTTAAAATGGAGTTATTGCTTATTTTAGAAATCCATTTCAAGCCAAAACTGGCACGATTCCTCTTCCTTAAGTACAATTAACCCATTTTGGAGAAAATTCGACTTAACCACTTCACCAGAGCTGCAGAAATACAATATTTAATCGAACCACATATGATATCAATCATCAGAAAATTAAATTGATTAAAATCTCTGAGATGAATCAAAAATGCAATTACGTTTTTTTATGAAAAAATGGTTTGTATTTAGTCTAGATTAGAATATTTAGAGAAGAAATTGGTTCGGATAGAGGTAAAAAAAAAAGAAATGATTTAAGGGATTAATTGCTTGCCTTAACCAGGACTATTCTTCTCCATATTTATACGGCCAACTTATAAATATTTAATATAATATATTATCTAGACATGCAGTTTGATAATAATAATTAATTTATGTTAATATACTTGAAAAGGAAGAAAAAAACATTTGAGTCCTTTAAAAAAAATGCATTAGTTTTTAGTTTTTAAAATTTTTATCTTAGTTGTTCTTAGTAATGGAAGCATCTTTAACTTGCATTAAGTCTTCCCACGTGTTTTTAATGATTTTAATGAAAGTGTTGCTCAAAACAGTTACTCCACTTTTTAATAACCAATATAAAACAAATATTAACATATACAATTAATCAGTAGGAGTGACCTGTAGTCTTGTGGTCAGCATAATAAATTACTAAGCCCAAGATCGCGGGTTCATAGCACGCCAGGTGGCCCTACGATTTTTAAAGGGAGTAAAAAATCCTTCGTTCAAATAAATAAATAAAGTAATGCCACCAAAGGAATGTTTTTTTCGATATTTACTATTTTCTTGAAATTTAAGATTATTGGATCAAGTTCGTAGTAAATACTATACTTTTTCTAAGGCAATGGTTGTACAGCAATGTAATTTTTATAAGATCCCCGCCAGTTTGTTGCCCTGATTAAGGGTACTCAGTTTATAGTGGCTGGGTAAACCCGGGAATGTTCTGCAGATCTCATTGGGTTCATTTATGGCTGTTGACAGATTAGATAGTTTATTTGTCATATCCGGATTTGAACCAAGACCTTCAGCACATTATCTTAAAGCGCAATACAAACTGAGCTATTCTCCACTCTTTTTAGTGGCATTTATTTAAGTACTTCTAAATAAGAAAGTTGAAAATAAATTTTCAATAATTTTCTCAGTACTCCAATCTTCTTTTATTACAATAGAAGCTTCTCAATCGTACGATTTTTTAAAAATATAATTGAGAATTTGTATTTAACGTACCTGAAAATTTTAAAAGCTGAATATCAGTAACTAGCTTTTGCCGACGGCTTCGCTCGCGTGGAATTCGGTCTGCCTCTTAAAGTTTTATGACAGATCATTTTAATTAAATAATTTAATTTTTTTTAACTATAAGTTACTCGGACACCCGAAATAATCTGAAATGATGTCTAATTAGACATCTGAAGTCTAACTTCAAAACAGACGGATTCCATACAATCTTTGAACCACTATTATATTAAGGGGGAAACGCTCGGGGGTGGAATTGCCCAAATTCCTTTCTTAGTGCTCATTTAAGCTATACAAAGAACTTATCTGCGGATTTCAAGGTGCTAAGTTCAGTGGTTTCTTCTATGCGTTGACCACTGGGTGTGTTAGTCAATCAGGTTACAGTTTAATATAAACTTCGCCTGTGTGGTGTGTTGATAAAAAGTAGCCTATGCCTTCCCTAGGCTTGAGATTTATCTGAAAAATAATAAATTTGAAATATTCTAGTCAATTTTTATAAGATTTTTCTAAATTGTAGCGTTCTGAAATCGATATCAAAATAAATCGCATAATCAAGATCATTGCGGAAGATCGATATACCGAGTTATTTTTTCTTCGATAACTATCACGAAGTAATTCTTCTTCCCCGTCCTTCATTTCTCCTTTTCCTTTCCGTTCTCGATTTCTTTCCCTTCGGCTGTCCTTGAAACCCAGACCCTCGCCGTGGTAAAGGTTCGTGTGGAAAAGTCGTGTTCGAATGAACTTTTATAGCAAACTTTATCGATGCTTTCAACCAACGATGAAATTAATTTGTGTCTAGAAATACTTGACCTCAATGAGGAGAGAAAAATGTCAACTGTTACAGTCCCTTTGCGAAAATTTTAATTTGGACGAAGAAATATTGACCTTTGCACTTAGTTCATTCCGTCTTGACCTTTTTGATGTAATAGTTCTCTCAATACTTGATCTTTGATATATTGTTATTTTCTCCTCCCTCGAGATTATAACTGTTTGTTGGAAATCACGACTGGAATTATATACTTTGAGGATAGAGTAGGTATAAACTCGAATAATTGAATAAAATTAATTAAGATTCATGATTTATAATGATTACGAGTACGTTGTACGATGAATGTAAAAATATTATACAGTGCTGTAACATTATATGCAGTTCATTAAACTATATTCTTGTGCATAAAGAGATCATATCTAAAAATCTCAAATGTATCCACGTAACTTACAGTCGTTAAGCGGGACGAACCTTAACAGAGACACTACACTTCTTATTTTCAGAATTATTTCTCAAAGCATTATTTATAAATATTTTTCCGTATAAACGTAATATTCCACTTTATAACATCTGCTATCATTCTATTCATGGGATTCTGACCACAAAAAAAGTGGCATCAAAACGATTTGAAGGATTTTGAAGAAACATTTTTTGAAGTTTTCTCCACATCAAATCATATCAGAGAAGAGGAAGAAAAATGTTTTAACAAAAAGAACAATTAAATATTCTTTTTGTTATAACATTTTTCTTGTTTCATGCAGCGATCAGTAAAATAGGTGGGCGGTTATAATCGCCAACATCCAAAGAGGAATGAATCTAAAAGAAACTTTTAGAACGAGATTGTTAGCCAATATCAGGAAGAATAAGTGAAGTAATAATGGGAATTATATTCCGTAAGTTAGACAGATTATTTCTACTCATTCATCACATGTGTAAAAATATAATAAAAAAAAAAGATAAAGAAGCCCAAACTAATTCAGCTGCTTCCAGATGAGATGTTCTTCGCCTAAAATGCATACATGCAGGAGGATTTGAGTGGATGGGGTTCATGAAGCTATCTTAGTGGTTAGGATAAGTCTCAGAAATGATAAAGACTAAAATCAAGAGAACAAAAAATATTATTTCATTAATATCATACATAAAACTAATCGCGAATTGTTTCTTAGACAACGGTTGTGGAGGGCGGTGCTTGTCTGAGATCACCAGTATCTCAGTCTCCCCACCTCAGTTAAGGGCACAAACTTAATAAATATTGGGTGGGTCCGGGAGAATCTCTCTCACATATTAGTAACAGATCACCTAACGTACTACCTCTCTACGCTATAAGCCTATATTTTTTTAAGCAAAAAATAAATTTACCAAAATAAAAATAGGATTATTAATATAATGGATTTTATGAGATACGCCATGAGAACAAATATATATATATATTTATAAATTTACCTTCAGACCTATGCATTGTTGTAAACGAAATAAACCATAATTGCTTAAACACTCATCTAAATTATTGACTTTGTAGATTTTGACAAATAATATTTAATATGATTTTTTTTTAATTTGGTCGATAATCCAGCACATTACGTACTGAGCTTTCCTGTATATATATATATATATATATATATATATATATATATATATATATATATATATATATATATATTACATTATATACATAACGTTATATTCATTTATTAAACAATAAGGCATAAAGGATAGGAACTTATAATAATACGAAGAATACCATATACCTGTCCCACTTTTCTCGTCTAATTCACTTTCCCTATCTTTCTCACTCGTTTCTAACGATTGAGGAAAATTTTCTTATAAATGTTAAATTCATGCAATTGCGATGAGATAAACTAAAATCCTGAGACAGTTAAAGGTGTGGTAAGTTGCGTGAGCCAATTCCATAGCAGTGGAATGTGCCTGCATAAGAATTCTCAACGTTCGAACACTGCAAGTAGGTTAGCTTCGTTGTAATAAATTTAAAAAGGCCAGTCATTTTATTCAGTACGACAATACTGATACGCTCTAAGAAGAGCTATATCTTGAAAGCGTGTTTAGACCATGACTCATACTTAAACATTCTTTCATTTATTGCAGGTACTTATGAATACCATGACTAGAGAAACAGTTATTTATTTCGCATGCCTTATGAATATATTTATGACACAGGACAAGAATATTCAACCGTGAAAATTGGAGCGTGAAAAATAGCATAATTAATAAAAATAATAATATGTTTGAAAACCGTATTAATAAATAAAATAATGTAATATTAATAAATAATAATGTGAAATATAAATCAGCCTCTAAGCACTGACTGAAAGTTCACATCATTGAGGTTAAATTAATGTTTCGAATTTCGGTAAAACTGTTTAATTAGTAAAAGCACGCCGAAGTAATTACACTATAGTTATTTGGGACTTATTTTTTTTCCTTTTGTACTAATAGAAAAACAATTAATTATTTGAATTATTTAATTTAATTTTAATTATTTTAATATAAAAACAATTAATAATTTATTAGGAATAATAATTATTCCCAAGACAGTCGTTGAACCCTCACCAATTGTATTTTTATTCGTTTTTAAGTATGAAAAAAATATTTTAGGCAAAAATAAATGGCAACCAATCTTTTCTCAAATTGATTTTAAAAATAAATTAAATTACCAGTAAATAAAAAAACGAAATGATACTACATTATGGTGCTTGTAAGGAATAGTAGAAGGAATAGTATTGCAAGCATCGCGCTTTTTTTCTTCATCTAGCATTCCAGCCAATGATAATTGAGTCTCTTTTATATATTATTATTTAATTTTAATTACGTTTATATATTTTATTAATCAATGATAAATAAAGAGAGAGAGAGAAGAAAACACTTTATTGAAGCATTACAATCTGCCTCTTGTGGGCAATAAGTAATAGTGCTATGTAGCTACAATCATTCCATAAAAAATCAATAATATAAACGAAATAAATGCATAAATAAATATATACAAGCGAAAAAATATATACAAAAATAAAGTAAAAAAAAAAAAAATATATATATATATATAATAAAAAAAATATAATAATAATAAATAAAACATAAAAGAAATATACTGTAAAAATTCATAATCTATTTACAATTTGCCTGGGGTCCCCGAACTGAGCTTCTTCCTCATGAATGAGGGCAAAGCAGGAGTCCGGGAGGCCCCAGCTCCCTTTCCCAGCCGCGTCACTGGCATTAAACGCCAATGGAAGCTGGTTAAGGGCGCTTCACACACACACAGGTCGTGAGTGGAGAATCTGGCCAGTGCCAGTACTCCAAATAGCATTATTATAACAAGTCTCGGGGCCATTGCCGGTTTAGGCGGCGGGGTGGATTGTATGGATGTGTGGAACTGGATAATGACTGGGGATTGGGATGACAGACAAGGTTTTGGTGAAAGTTTGAGAATTTAGTAGGGATGAGGTCGAGGACAAAAGGAATGTTCAGATCATTATGGAGGGTTTTGTTGGAGACATAATAAGGAGCGTTGACAATAGTTCTCAGGACTTTGGATTGAAAGGATTGAATGCGTCTGATATTCGATTTTTTTGCGGTCCCCCACAGTTCCAGTCCATAGGTCCAGATAGGTTTGATGATCGTCTTGTATATTAGTAGTTTATTGTCTATTGAAAGATGGGAGGCCCTACATAGTAATCTGTATAGTTGGCTGAAACGTCTGTTAAGTTCTTGTCTTTTGAGTCTGGTATGAGGATTCCATGTAAGTCTTTTGTCTAGGAAGAAGCCAAGGTATCGTATTGTGTCGGAAATAGGCAGGATGGTTTCGTTGAATTGGACAGAAGGACATGTTCCCCGGCGAAGTGTAAAAGTCACGTGTGTGCATTTTTCCTCGTTGACTTTGATCCGCCATTGGTTACACCAAATTTCAATGAGTGAAAGGTTCCTTTGGAGGTTCGAGGAAGCCATTTCAGGATCTGGATGAGATGATAGGATGGCTGTGTCGTCTGCGAACGTTGCAAGGAAGGTTTCAGGAGTAGTTGGGATATCAGCGGTGTACAATATGTATAGGATAGGACCCAGGACGCTGCCCTGGGGGACTCCAGCTTGAATTGGGTAAAGATTGGAGTATTCGTTACCACAGCGCACTTGGATCGCAAGTAGCGATCAGAGAGGTAGGATCGAAGGACTAGGAATAAGGATTGAGGTGACTGGGTTTTGAGCTTGAACAGCGAACCGGCATGCCATACCCGGTCGAAAGCTTGTGCTACGTCCAGAAATGCGCCTGTGCAGTATTGTTTGTTTTCAAGAGCAGAGGATATGTGAGCGACAACTCGGAGACCCTGCTGGACCGTCGAGTGCCTGGGACGGAATCCAAACTGGTGTGAAGGAATATCATTGGATTCAATTATGGGTAGGATTCGTTTCAGGAGGATTTTTTAGAAAATTTTGGAAAGAATAGGAAGCAGGCTGATGGGTCGGTATGATGATGTGGCATTGGGTGGCTTGCCAGGTTTAGGGAATAGGATGATGACGGAGTGTTTCCACAGCAAAGGGAAGTGAGTTGTGCGAAGGATACAGTTGTATAGATAGGTAAGGAAAATAATCGCTTTTTGAGGAAGATGTTGAAGGATCTGGGTGGTTAGAAGGTCATGTCCAGGAGATTTGCGGACTTTTAATTTTTGTAACAGGAATTTGACCTCAGAGTGGCTTACAGCGTTAGGAGGTAAGGATAGTGGAATGGGTGAAGAGAGGAATTCATGAATATTGGAAACGTGCGTAGGGTTGGTTTCAGGATGTGGAATAAATGTATTTGAAAGGTGTTTGGCAAATTCTTCTGCTTTGTTCTCATCTGATGCAGCCCAAGAACCGTCTTCACGGCGGAGGGGATTTAATAAGGGGGTATTTAAGGATCTTTTTGGTAGCATTCCAAAGGGAATTATCAGAAGCGGATAGTGTGGAAAGATAGGCATTGTAGGTTTCGGATCTATAGGTTGTCAGGTTCTTTTTAACTAGTTTGGTGAGGTAGTTATACAGTCTCCGATCGTGAGGATGCCTAGTTCTTTGCCAAAGGGATCGGTAACGGCGTTTGGTATGGATAAGATCCCTAAGATCTTGTGGTAATGGATTTTTCTTGCGGGGTTTGAAGGAAGGACGAGGTGAAGATGCAGTCCAAACTGCTTGCTGGATCAAATTGGTAAAGGAATCGACTGCATCATCTAACTCTTGGGGTGTTTTTAGGGAAACTCTGAGGTCAATGGTGTCGGATACAAGCTGATGAAAAAGGTTCCAGTCAACTGGTCCCCTAATAAATGATGGCGGTGGAAGTTTGGGTATTGGGGATGCAGAAAGGGTAAGAATCAAAGGACTGTGACCTGAGGAAAGTTCATCAAGGCGTTCTATGGAATAGTTTAGGGGATCTAAGCCAGCATGGATAAAAAAGTCGAGGAGATCAGGATTTCTGTTTGGATCATTGGGCCAATATGTAGGAGTGCCGGGAGAAATAAAACTGGAGTTGTGGGAATTAAGTGCAGACAGTAGCATGCGGCCTCGGGAATTAGTAGTTCTTGATCCCCACTGTTGATGTTTCGCATTAAAGTCTGCACCTAAAAGGAAATGGATCCCTAGGGAATCGAGGAGAGAGCTGAATTGGGAATCGGAGATGGATTTGTTAGGAGGACAGTACACCGATGCTAATGTGATAGGAAAGGAAAAGGTTTTGATTGAAACAGCTGTAGCCTGAAGGAGATCGTTTAAAGGTAGGAGAAATGACTGTTGGGAAAGGGATTGATGGACTATGACAGCAGTACCACCGTGAGCTTTTCCATCAGGATGGTCAGTCCGGTAGGTTTGGTACTGTGTTATGTTGAGCTGCCGTTTGCTGGTAAGTCGAGTTTCTGTAATTAAGGCTACATTAATTTTTTTGTCATACAGTAAAGATGTCAGTTCCTCAGTGTGGTTTCGAATACCATTCGCATTCCAAAGGAGAATAGATAGGGTGGATGTCATTTAAGGATGTTGTGGGACAGGAAAGAGATGGGAAACAAGATTTGTTAGGAGTGATATTAATGGTGTGACCATTGATTTGAATTCAGAGAGGAATGATGTGAGAAGTGTCGTGAGATCAGTAGCATTTGAAGGAGGAGGTATATGTGGGATAATATGATAAATAAAAGAAGCGAGTTATTGATGTGTAACAGATTAAATGTATTTACCGACACTATGGGATCTAGCCTTTATCAGATTTAATGGGATCATATAGCAAATCCTTAAGTAGAGAGAAAACGAGGAAGTTACCAAAAAATGTATACATGCCAAGGCAATGATTCTTTTGATTTGTACTGGTATAGGTATAAATCTCTCACGAAATTGCTCCTTCGAAGTCGCCATAAATGCCGGGACGTCGGCTTCCTTTAGAAACCAGCACAAACGGGCGTGTTCACTTAGCCACATTTCTCTTTCCTAATACGGCCATAGAGAATCCTCACTCCAACCGCTTTTGTTAATGGTTCGCAGTTTGTTTACTGAATTCTTAAAAGGACAGTGTATTCTGTACGTTCTGAAATTGTCCTCCTTAACTGAAACCATACCAGGAAGGAATAGTTGACGACGTCTACCTTCGATCGCTTCCTGATCATGGAATAATATTAACTCGAGATATGCAAGTTCACGATTGTTAACTTCAAGGTCTGAAAGTGAAAAGTCTAATAAGAATAGATCCGGAAAGACATTTTCAAAGTTCTCGCTTAGTTTAATTCCAATGTTAAATAGGAAAATCAATAATGTGATCTATTTCTTAATTTTGCATGTCTATTTGTTTCCAACTTATATATATATATATCAATTAGTCAATTTATAGTAATTTAACATCCTTCTTTAAACAAGGCGTTTTGTGCCAATGTATAAGCTACTGTTTATTTATAGTCCATTGATCACATATTTCTTCTGGTTTCGACTTCTGGTTATTTATATAAATTAAAAACCTAAGGAATGTTTAAATTTTATTTTTAACTAGCGACCCACCGCAGGTTGCTCGGGTAATAAGTCATGTTATGCCTACATAATTTGTCTGTTTAATATATTTTTTTTTATCATTCGTTAGGCTTCTATGGGAGTCTTGATTTTCTTTTTCCCCATCTCAGCTAATTTACTTTATTATATAGAAATTATAAAAATAAAAACAAAACAAATATTTCTTTATATACGAATTTATTATCTTGCACGTGATTAGGCAGCATCTTCGGTGGGACCCATCGATATTCCAACCCATTTACACAAAACCTCGACAAATTATGTGCCTAAACGTTGCTGGTGAATCACACCATCTATTAGTGAAAACCGTTTGAAAATCTGTCCAGTAGTTATTGAATTTACCGCGAAGAAACGCGGCCGAGGACTTTATTTTATAATATGTACAGAAGTAATTTAAAATATAGTATATCAGATCCTCAGTAGGCGCAGAACAGAAGTGATATAGGCTGATAGAGGTACCCGAGCTTGCCATTACCATTTTCTTGTAAGACAGCGTGGGCAATACAATGTTCCAAGGGCCTGATTTATCCTGTGAATAAAGTCAAGGTTTAGTGAACGCAAAATGTTTCTCATGACAAAGATAAAGGCCTATTAATTTTGTATCCATTAATATTTTTATTTAAATAGATTCGTGTGTCAACTTTGTTTAAAGAATTGCAATAAATATTATTTCACTTAAAATTATATGTAAACCCAGCAAATTCATTTTCATAGATTACGTTAAACACAAAAAAAAAATCTAAAGGAGACCCACTCCAAATCCCTCTGTTATAATGTACAAAGTATAGTGAAAGAGATCCCTTCCAAACTCCTTCCTAGAACATCATCCCAATGTTCACAACCAATTGGCTAAGAAAAAACAAAACAAAAAGCAATGTGGACAATACCTGACATCTATTAAACTAAAATTAGATGACTGACGAAGTGATCTTAAATAAAATTAAACTTTATATTTACATGTACTTAGTTAAGTATTATTAAATTTTTAATCCTCATTAAATAGTAATGAATGTGATAAATTAATAAATGAAAATAATATTACCAGATTACTAAAGAAATAATTCGACAGGCGATTTATAACTAGCAAGACTCCAATACTACGTCGTGGGAGGTAGATCTCTATGATGTTCCTAGTAATGATGATCACATTTGGTTTATTGCGTATAATACAAATGAAGTAATCTTTAGACTGTCTCGGATTAAACCCTGAGGAATCTTGCAGTATGGCCAGCGAATCATCGGAAAAGAATTTGACATTTCTTAAGTAATCTTATTGCTTATAAATTTTATTTCAAAATTACAAAACCGGAACTTGTGCCTTAATTAAAATACATTAATTTACTATAAATAAAAAATATAATATAATGGGATTATTTCAAAATTAATTATGAAGAATTTTATATTAAATAATGCATTTAATTTTGTATACAAGCAGTACACCGGAATAGGTATTTTACTTGAAGCATTTAATTTTGATCCAAAAAATATATTTGAATACACATCTTAAATATTTATTATGTTTATATAAATCTAAATAGCACAATATAGTCGATAAAGCTGAAGTCTTGAGTGTTGGCTTGAAGTTCTTAACTGTTATTTACCTTCCGCCTCGTGGTATGTATTGGAATCCTACTACTAGCTATTAATCACGTGTTTTCAATTTTTCATTACTTGCATTGTCTATTATTTTCATATATTTAACCACATTCTTTAAAAAGAAATAATACAGATTGAAGGACGGACACTGAAGACCCTTGATGTTGAGTGTCCATAAGCAATTCTACCTAACCTAACCTTCTTTAATATTTTTAATATTTGTTTTATTTAACATTTAATATTTATATTTTGTACAAGAAGCGGCGTGGCTCTGTGGTAGAGCACTTAGTTGCCATCCTCTACTGGGAAATCCTGGTTCAAATCCTGCTGAGGGTAAGAATTTTATTTGATGGATTAGAGATGGATCATATGGAATCTAGGACTCTCCTGGGGCTCACCAAGCCTCTATAAAATATTATAATAATAGGGTACCCAAAAAAAGGTGGAAAAATCTGGCGGTTGAGCGTGACCTAGGACAACTCAGCTCCTTGCAGAATCGTTGTCCATGAAACAGTACAGCCTCTACATTGTACTGAACCCCAGACCCGTTCACGGGTAGTTGTTGTACAGGTTTTTTTGTATAAGTATATATGGTAATGACATGATCAGATCCCATGACAGTTTCTATCACTTCTGTTCTAAAACTGTTGAGGAGCTTTATTAAAATAATAAAATTTAAATATTCCTTAGTTTTTTTTAAATTTATGTAATTTACTGGGCGTGGGTTTGTATTGACTTTCTTTTATCATTGAACAAACATAGGCTTTTTATCTGTATTGATATTCATGAACCTGTATTTACTCTTAAGATAAAGGAGTTAATACAATTTAGTGTGACTCATTATAATCGATTACATACGCTTACGGTCTATTATTGTTCGAGTCCAGAATATCATAAAAGAATAAAGTGATTTATTTGTTAAATAATCTAAAATTTGATGGAATGATATGGCAAAAAAAGAACACTTGCATCGAATTGTTTACGTCTTTAATAAGAATTTGAATTAACTGGAGTAAAGGTTATACGGTTCAGTACTTGTTAGAAACTGTACTGTTTCAAACCCAACGATTATACAAGGAATAGTAAAAAGAGACCTTACATAAATGTTAAGACCGTGGAAAAAATCCAACAAAAAGCCCTTAGTCTCCAAACTAAAACAGAAATAGAAAATATCTGTCCAATATTTCGCCCATTCAGACATCATCAGGGTGGAAATAGAATAACAGCAAAACAAAACATGAATAATGCACCCAAGAAACATCCCACCACCTCGAAGGCTCAAATGCAACTAATGAATCATAAGGAAGGCTACTCGACCCCAGCTGGATAAGGTTAGATAAAAACAGCTGATAGATACTTCAGAAATTCAAAATTCAATATACACTCACCACACTTCAAAAAGCACAACAGGAAAAAATAAATAATAGCAAACAACACAAAACCTTAAGAAAAAAGACCATATGAAAAAATGATTGGATCTAAGTACTGATTACTTATTCTTGTTTAATTCAATTTTAGGCACATTTACTGATTTTTTTTTATCTTTTTTTTCTTTAATGGCACTACAAACCGCGGGAGTCAAGGCCTCCTGCAACAGACGCCACCACTCATCCCTGTTCAGAGCAGCCGCCTTCCAATTCCTTGTCCCAAGGAGAGACCTTGCATCGGTAGCGACGCCGTCTGCCCAACACAACTTGGGACGTCCAACTGGTCTTGTTCCATGGATCTGTTCATTGAGGAGATTCTTAGGAATTTGGTCATCCGTCATCCTCGCCAAATGCCCGGCCCCACTTTTATAAATCTGAGAAGGTCGGCTTCTTGGTCCAACATCTGTAGTATCGCATTGGTCCTTAGTTTCCACTCTTGATTTATACACACTGGACCAAATAATCTTCGGAGGATGCGCCGCTCGAACCTAAGTAAAGATTTTTGGATAGTGTCCAGCATTCGGAGCCTTTGGTGACGACAGGCCTTATTAGTGTCTTGTAGAGCAGTAGTTTAGTTCTTCTAGAAAGAGATTTTTTCTTCATGTGCCGCTGCAGTCCAAAATAACACCTATTAGCAGCCACTAATCTTCTATCTATCTCCAGCTGTATATCATTGTTTGCATTTACCAGCGTTCCGAGGTAGACAAATTCATCTACCCGTTCAAATTTAAATTCTCCACCTCAGCTCCTCTTCTCGCTGCGCCTCGACACTCTACCATCATGTATTCTGTTTTATCCTGGTTTACATCCAGAAAAATCTTTGCTGCGGCTTCTTTAAGGGCAATAAAAGCCTCCCTCATGGCTACTAATGACCTACCAATAATATCTACATCGTCAGCCAAGCCCAGGATTGGTGTAGTCTTGTTGATGATGGTGCCTCCTACATACACTCCAGATCCCCCTGCAATCTCTAGTGCTAAGTTAAATAGGAAGCATGCCATGTAATCACCCTGTCTAAGTCCCTTTTGTGTCGTGAAGCATTCAGATACATCCCCCTGCATCTTTACCGTGCATTGCACCCTTCTCATTGTTGCTTTAACGAGGCGAACTAATTCTGCTGGAACGCCTAACTCTATCACGACCTTGAATAGCTCGTCTCTAAGCACGCTATCATAGGCTCTCTTAAAGTCATTGAAAAGGTGGTGGGTTGGGATTGAGTGTTCCCTCGTTTTTCAAGAATTGTCCGCAGGGAAAAGATCTGATCGGTGCTGGCCTTTCCTTTTCTGAAGCCGGCTTGGTATGGGCCAATTTCTCTCTCCACAAAAAGAAGGAGCCTTTGGAAGAGAACTCTTGAGAGTTTCTTGTATGCACAGAACATAAGTGAGATGCCACGGTAGTTGCCACATTCAAGGAAGTCTCCCTTCTTATGGATGGGAATAGTTGCTGTTTTACGCCAATCTTCAGGGATTTCCTCTGCTTCCCAGATGTACAGAATAAGATTGTGAAGAAATCTTCTAAGCTCATTTCCACCATGCTTAAACAGCTCAGCTGGCAGACCATCGATAACTGGGGCCTTGTTGTTTTTTAAATTGTCAATAGCTTCAACAATCTCTTCGTCATCAGGTGGTTCCAGGCCTCCCTCTTGGATTGTCGCCTTGTGCATTCCTTCCTGAAATTCCCCCTCATTCAATAGGGTGTCAAAGTGATTCCTCCATCTTCTGAGAATATCATTTCTGTCTTTAATAAGCGAATCATGCACATCTTTGCAGGCACTCACTAAGGGCTTGAAAGGAGCTCGACTTTTATTTATTAGCTGAAGGAACTTCCTTATTTCATCTTGGTGTCTGAATATTTTTTTTTATTACTAATTGGACTTTTTTTTGTTTGTTAAAATATCTATGGTAAGTACTGATTACTTATTCTCGTTTAAGTCAATTTCAGGCACATTTACTGATTTTTTTTTTGTTTTTATCCCACCTATCTTTTTTCTAATTTTTATTTTTTTATTAATTGTTGTAATTTTTAAATATTTTTGGTATGAAGAGAAAATATTTGTCCTGGCCGGGATTCGAACCTGGGTCGTCTGCTTCTCCGCAGCAGTGCTCTAAACCACTGAGCTACCAGAGGTCGTATCCCAGTCAAACAAATCCGTTATCTAGTGTTAGCGTTAGAAAACTGCTACGGTGAAGCAGACGAATCGCGGCCATGAGAAATCTTTTCTCTTCATAACAAATATATTTTTTCTATTATTAAGTCCGTACGTTAAAAAAAAGCCAAAAAAAAATTTATATTTTTCTTATCCAACTATTTACATACCTTGGAGCCAGGAAGTGACCAAGTGTAAACATAAACTTTGGCGTCACAAGTTGTCATCGATAAGCCCTCATTGCCAAGCCATACGGAAAATTTTACCTCTTCCTATTCCGTAGTTGTTTAAGAATTTTATAATTTATTACAAGCAACATTTTTAAATATAAGTCACTGTTGTTTAATATTTATTTAAGTTAACTTTTTAGTTTTCTATGCTTATGTTGTATTTTATTATAGTATAAATAGTATGGTATCCGAAATGGTATGAACAATAAACTTTCTTTAACTTTAAATCCTACTATGAGCTATGGGGCTCTACTAAACCATCCAATTCATCTCGTATCCAATGCTTACAATCCAAAATCCTTCGCAAAACCCTCAATGATCCTGATTATGTCACAAACAAACACGTCCATCATGATAATAATATTCCATATGTTGCTGATTAGGCCCAAACTAGATACCTATCCTTCCATGACAAGCTCCATATACACTTGAATCCTACTATTTGAATACTATTTCTGATAACCCTCCGAGGCGTCTGAAAATAAGATGGCCTTGAGACCTTCTACTATAGAACTTTATTGGAGTGCTACCGATGGGTAGTTTCTCCACAAGTGTTTTTTTTTTATGTCATTTATTCATATTAGCAAATTAACTCGTAATATTATTGCAGTTGTAAATATCAATAGATTAATCTAAAAAATCCTACTAGACTTGTCACATAAGCACTTGTCACATAAGGTATGTCAACAACAAAACTCAGTGCACTAACTTTAAAATACCAACGGTTGGCGATCACATACGAACATATACAAACGGTTTCAAGAAAAACTATATGGGCACCCAAGCCATTAGTAGAACAAATGGCCACGATTCTCATGCCTGAGAACACCAGGAGGAGACTAAATAGAACATAGATGGGGGATATGTTAACATAAAAAATAAATCAAGCCACGGGAGAGGTACTGCTGGCTACTGTTCTTCCCACTCATGTGATTATGTATTTTTATGTTTTTGTATTAGACTGGTGTCGAAAAAAATAAAAAAAATACAAAAAATCCTACTTACACTGAACTCACTAAAACTATACACTGATTTTTTTAATATCTACTCTAGGTTATTTATTCTTATCTTATAATCACTCTGATAGTCAAATTATTCTTTAATCAAGATTTTAACTTTACTGTACATGTAGTACTAATAAAACAGTGGAATATTTTTGATTATGCCAGTATTTCACGAAATATTGTATTCATTAAATTAAAAAATCCTCCTAAAATGAATCCTGATTATTTAGGTTTTAATTATGTGCAATTTTTATTGATTTCACTGATTCGTACAGAAATTAACCATTAATTATTATCTAATTATAACAATTGAGAACCGAAACGTTTCTTGATGTCTTCCTTTCATTTAGTCGCCTTAGTGATCTAAAAACTTATCTACAAAACTGACGATTTTGAGGTATGTGCGGTATGTTACACTATTTCTATGCCTGGAAATAAATTTTTGTTTTTACAATTTTTTTTTTTAGGATAGGTTTTATTTATAAAAGGATGCTTTTGGATAACTACACCATTTTCTAAACAGTTCACAATCTTAATCCATTAAATAAAAATACTAATTATCTAAACAAGTAAACAGCTGTTTACTTCATTAAGTTGTAGTGATCAGCTGTAATCTATCGATAATATCTAATCGATTATTGCATTGATTTAAAATAGTTATAAATATAAATATTTAGTGTCTCCTACATTTTTTTCATTCATTACTAAAAAATGAATATTTTGTAGATACGTTTTATGTTACATACTAAGATGACGATTTATTTATAAATACAATTTATAAGTCAATGTATCAAACTAAATTTTTGGAGATCCTAGTGCCATTGCTAACCTAACTAACCTGTAACACTACAACCTGTGAACGGGTCTGGGATTCAGTACATGGTAGAAATTGTACTGGTTCATGGACAACGGTTCTGCAGGGAGGTGATTTGTCCTGGATCACGCTCAACCGCCAGATTTTCCCCTCCTCTATTTATAACATTTTATAGGGGCTGGGTGGGCCCCAGGAGGGTCCTAGATCCCATATGATAGTACTGCATGCAGCGGTACTTGAACCAGGATTTACGGCATGGCAACTCAGTGCTCTACCACTAAGCCACTCCGCTCCCAGTACCATTGCTAGAAGCATTAAACATTTTACAAAGAATAAATAATAAATTACAGTAAACTGAAACTTTTATTTTAGAAATATTGCAAATTATATTTTGATATAAACGAAACCCTCTAGAACCTTCTTCGCCTCCACCATGAACTAAATTCCGCAATAATTGCTTGCCAAGATGGAACCCTGGTTATCAAACCTGTCTGACGGCTAAATTATAGATTAGCAAAATATTGTTTGAGAATTCTATAGAAATGTATATCTTAGGTTTTAAAAAAAAATAAAGTAATGACGATTTAACATAAAATGTGAAGCCGGTCCATGATTTTCACGACCTTTTATTGATAATCACAATAAATAGAAATACATAAATACGGGGGAATATTTTTGTTCATTATGTTCACAAGTTTGATGACCTCTAAAAGCATGAAATATTTATGTAGCTATTGGATATTTTATTATTTGCTTGCCTCTCTTTCTTCTCATGCCTCTTTCTTTTGTTGTCGACTTCCTTTCTCTCTTGAGACAATGATGTTTCAGATTTCTCCTCTTGTACAACTTACCAATTATACATTTTGAATCTGCAGATTATATGGTTTTAGATATCTTTTAGTGTAATTCCTATTAATTGAGCGTGATCTAGGACATATCACGTCCCTGTACAACCGTTGGTTCTCTCTACTATGTACTGAACCGTTGACCCTACATGGATTGTAGTGGTACAGGTTTTATGAACATACAATTCTTGCCCACTTAATATTGTAAGTGTGCTTCATGTGAGTCTTTTGTCCGAGATAACGTACATAGTTTTTCGAGGGTACATAGTCGTGCACGAAGAATTCTATCGGTAAAGGAAAATACTTTTCCGGATGATTATCTTAGTTGAAAAATTCAAAAACTTTTATCTTATAAGTGGATTTATTAATACTTTGTTGGGATTTCATTTGACATATATAGAAGTGGTTTAATTTATTGTAGATCCAACCTGTTTCATCCTTCAACCTCGACAAAGGACCGACTCTTGAATAAAGTCATCCTGCCTGAAGACTTCGAAAGGAAGAAGACACCGAAGAAGGAGAGAGGCACTGACTAAGAATAAGTGATAATGAGTTGATAATGGAGCACTCAGGACTAGAGGACAAATTGGGAAGAGAGCTAATGAGTTGAAGATGTTTTATGTATGCTCACGAAACCAACATGGCGATTTCTCTGCGACTGATACGATTGTTGATGGAGTCGACTTAAACTATTCATGGCTTCGCTTTCCTACTGTGTTTAACCTTAACCTTTTTTTTTTGTCACAGATAATTGATAGTGGGCTCATTTCTTAGAATTCGCTTCAGAAAATAATGATTTTCTTATTTTGAAAAGATTTTTATTCTTATTCCTAAATAATAATAATAGGAGCATCCTGATTATGGAAGACCTCAATGCACGAATAGGTAATGACTACATGAGAGCACATGGAGCGATGGGCCCACATGGAGGTCAAAGTACAAAGAAGGACAGTGGGCAACGCTTAGTTGAATTCTGCATAGACAATGAACTATTCATAGGGAATTATACTTTCCGCACAAGTTAGTACATAAGATAACTTTCTCGGCCTCAGAAAGGAATGTAAATAGTATTATTGACTACTTCATCTATGGGCGGGACCTCAGGAGATATTTTACAGATGTAAAAGTTATTCGAGGCGCGGAGATAGGAAGCGACCATTTGCTACTGGTAGCAGACACAAAAGTATTAAAGGAACGCAAGATAAAGTTAAAGGCTTATGATAGGATCGAGGTGAAAAAGCTACAGGACCCTGAGACAAAATTCCAGTATGAAGAGGAACTGCGAGGAAGATTACAGGAGTTAGACGGAGATGCAAGCCTAGATGATATAGACGAAGGAAGCTGTAAAGGAGGAAATCATGGGAGGAATTTGGAGAAAAGCTTAACCAGGATCATGGTGAAAACATAAACCTCTTTTGGAGTAAGATAAAATCGCTAAGGGACTGTAAAAGTAAAGAAATCAGGAATATCAAAAATGAGGAAGGTGAAACGGTCACAGATGACAAAGGCATTCTGGAGGTCTGGAGAAGCATTATGAGAGGCAATTCAGTGATGAGTTTCTTAACCATATGAATAACCAAGATGGATAATGAAATGAGACAGAGTTTGATGAGGTGATAGAGGAGGAGGAGGTCGAGCAGGCTATCGAAAGGATGAAGATAGGGAAAGCTCCTGGACGGGATAACATAGCCGGAGAGTTTGTAAAGTATGGAGGCATGGAACTAGTCAGGTCTCTTGAAATGCTTTTTCAAAAAGCTTGGGAGAAGAAGAGGATACCAAAAGAATGGGAATACAATATTCTAATCCCCATACACAAAAAGGGTAGCCAGACTTAGTGTTCCAATTATAGGCCTATATGTCTCTCTCCAGTTATCTACAAACTATATACGTCCATTTTAGAAAGTAGATTAAGAAATTTAGTGGAGTCGCACATCGGAGAGGATCAGGCCGGCTTCAGGCCAACTCAAGACCATATATTCTCTCTAAGAAATGTCATACAAAACTCCTGGGAACGAGATTGGAACATGTACTTCGCCTTCCTCGATCTTAAAGCAGCATTTGACTCTGTTCCAAGAAACGAATTAGGGGAAACACTCAGAGTTAAGAACATCCCAAAAAGCTTGGTGGATGCTGTAAGAGTCTGGGCACTTTGATATGGCAAATGGAGTAAAGCAGGGTGACAGTTTAAGCCCGTTGCTATTTATACTTTATATGGATGAAATAGTAGCAATATTCAATAGACGAACTGAAAGGACGTTCCTGGGCCGAAGAAACCTCCTGCGTGTAGTGATTCAGTTTCTGGTTTATGCGGATGATATTGTTCTCATTGCAGACTCCACAGAAAAGTTACAGCAAGCCGTGAATGGATGATGGGATGAAGAGCTCCGTAGGAAAGGTATGCAGATCAGCATCGGCAAGAGCAAGATCTTGCAAGTAGGAAGGGTACAGGAAGAAATCCATATATACTGCAACGGAGGAGAGATGGAAGCAGTCACGGACTTCACCTACCTCGGAGCAGTTATGATCGGTACTGGGAAATTAGACTTTGAAATCTCAAACAGGATAAACAAAGCAAACTCGGTCTACTACCAGATCTGTAATGCTGTTGTTGGGAAGCGAGAAGTAGGCAGAAAAGTGAAGCTCAACATCTTCAAGTCGGTATATCTACCTGTGCTCCTGTATCGTGCCGAAAGTTGGATACTAACGGACAGGCTGGAGAGTAGAATCACGGCTGCAGAAATGAAATTTCTTCGAAGGATCGCAGGAAAAACAAGAAGAGATCGTATCCGCAATGAAACGATCAGGGAGTAACTCAGGATCGTGGCAATGAAGTAGATGCTCAAGTCCCGCCAAATAAAATGGTTTGGACATTTTCTGAGAATGGAGGACTACAGGGACCCATTGAAGACGATGGACTACGTCCCTGAAGGTAGAAGACCACGAGGACGCCCTAGAATGTCCTATCTGGAATATGTCGAGCGTTTGTGCAGGAAAAAAGGCAAAAATATCCGCCAGGCGAGGAACCTAGCTAGGAACAGGGAAGAGTGTCAGTCCTGGTTAAACGCACCCCTACGTTGAAAGGCACCATCAGGGTAATGCGAAAGAAGAAGAAGAAAAAATTTTTATGTACTCCACAGCTGGTCGGAGAATATTATTTACTTACCTAAGAAATTTTCTTAAAGGATATACTGTTTTAATATTAAACGTTTTGGGTCAGTTATTTGTTTACAGGGGCTAGTTCTGTTCTTAATATGGGAATCTTTTAACTTACCTTCTATCTTAGTTTTTTAAGATAAAATATTTCTGTGACATCAGATTCTAGTATAAGCTCCTGTAATGCATTTCTATGTCACTCCTTCAAAATAACTTGAAATTTAGCATTTTTGAGTTAAACCCTCAGTAGCAATTGCATTGGTTGCTGGTTTTTAATTCAGGACCAAAAAATCTTATATTCAAACATTTTTTTTTTCATAATAAAGTCATATTTTGAGTTGTGTCATGTTTGAACTTGAACTTATTCGGGAATAATGGCATAAGTAAAAATCAAAAAGTTTCAAGCTTTTAAAAATTTTCTACATGTTAATAAAAGAATTTCAATACCATCACTACCATAGGAATGCTTTATTCTATCAATACCCAATTTGTTAACTAACATGGAACACACAAATCTTAATTATTCAATAGAGCTATTTGAAAGTTCCATGTTAGTTAAAAATTGGGTATCGGTAAAACAAAACATTCCTATTGTAGTGATGGTATTGAAATTCTTTTATTAACGAGTAGAAAATTTTTAAAAGCTTGAAACTTGAATAATGAGGTTCTTTTGCAGATGCGATGTGGCAAAGACCGTACCAATTTTTCACATTAATATTGACTCATTATCATACCACATTACCAATTGTTCTTCTCCTTCTTATGTATCAGCCATCTGAGGACCACGTTATCCCAACTGCTATCTCCGTTGAGCCTTAACATTAGTCCAGTAACATTACCTATTGTTTTGTATTTTTTAAATGTATAATGAATAAATTTCCATTTTTGGAAACCCATTTGGAAATTCGGATTCGATTTCGTTTCTTTAAACAATTAATTTAGTTGATTGACTTTTCTGAACTGTCGAGCATTAGTCAACAAAAGATGTTGATTATATTCTCTTACATCTTCTCATCACTATCCTATTGTCTATTAGGCTCTTCAGTCAATCTCGTGAGACTCTTGAACCCAATTTCTGAGTAAAAATAATACTGATTTTTTAAAATCTTTAATAATTAAATAAATATTTTTATCATCTTTATCATATAAATTTGGAAGAAGATCCCAGAAGAAAAATGCCCACTTACAAAAAAGTGTGCCAAGAGACTAATCTCAATATTCAAAACTACTAATGTGTGTGAATTATTCAGCAATTAAGTTCATTAAACCTAAATATCGATCAGAATTCGTGCGAGCTGCGCTCACCAGTTAGCAGGTTTTAAACAACTATCAGCCAGGATGAACTCTCATAAACGTACTTCTAAAATTAAAATGTTATTTGTTGTTTAATTTAAATCTTATGTTATATGTGGAACTGAAAATAAATATCACTTCATTTATTAAATAAAAAATATGATTTTTTTTTTTAGTAAACCATTAATTAATCTCTATGCAATTTGGCTCGTTTGGATTTTTTTTTATAAATTAGCGGTTCTCTTAGTTAAGGAAAGTTAGTGGACTCTCAAGCTTTTTAAAATAATAGAATACTTCGTTCGTCCCTTTGCTTTCAGCTATGATTAAAAATGAAACTTCTTGCTAGCCTAACAACTTAATGATGCATCAGTATTCCCTACTGGACAAACGTTAAATGGAAATTGCATCTTCAACTCGGCCTTTAGGATCCTCTCGTTATTTCTTGAGGTAGCTGCCCATTCTTGAACCTGATGGACTCGGTGTAGGTGTGAAGAGAAACCGACGTTTTCCTCTTAGCACACACTCCACAACTTTCGACAAATAGGCTACTCTTTTCCCGCCTCTGCAACGATAATCAAAATGCGCTGGAGAAATCTTCCACACCCTGTTCCTCCACCTCCACGAGTAATCTCCAGTATCTTTGGAAGAATATTCTTCGCCTGTAAGCCTAGAAAGTTCTCCTGGAATATTATCAATTTTTTCGTACGCCTCGGGCTTCGCTTTCAAACTGCTTCATCAAGATTTTAGGCTGTGTTTCCGTTCTATATTAAACGTGAAACCTGGACCTGCAAGTGTATCTTTGTTGTTCGGTGATTTATCTGGCCAGTAATTGAATGTATTGGGTTAAATCTTCAGCCCAGAAATGCCTATTGATAATGGCTAAAATAACTGGTTCGTTCAACCTAATAAATTTCTCCATCGATAAATAAAAAATCTTTGAAGCTCGTTCATCAAGCCTATGTGGAATAAAATTATGGAGTATAACTTTAATATATGGCACGTTTGATATAGCTTTCTATATATTTATATATTTTATAAATCCTTGATATTATAAAAGGATTTTTTAAAATTAAAAGTAAGCCTGCAAATGCAAATATATCATTTATGATACTAACGTTTCAAGTAGTTGCATACTTGACTGATAAATTTATCGGAAAATGCTTACTTTCCAAATGAAATAATTTTTCTGCCGTACATTTCTTTGCCCAGCCTGTACCACTATAATCTATGAATAGTTTTGAGTACTGTACATGGCAGAGACTGTATTTGTTGTCTAAACCTCAGCACTGATAATAATTTTAAAATTATTATTCATACTTATGGAAATTGAAATAGTCAAAAGAAATGTATAAATCCTTGATATTATAAAAGGATTTTTTAAAATTAAAAGTAAGCCCTCAGGTGATCAACGCTTATGATTTGTTACAAGTAAAGGTTTCTCGATTGAAGAGGAAATGAATGACTGTAGATATTCTGAGTAGCGTAAGAAAATAGTTTTAAAAAAATTAAGAAAATGTGTCAAAGTTTCTACCAAGCTATGATAATAAGTTGGGTTATATTCATGGTTGAATATTTAAATGTACCCATCGTGTAAATCCAAATCAGTTTTTAGAAACTCGTACATCAATGAAACTCAGAAAATTATATCAAAAGTTTTACCTCAAACATCTTAAAAGTGTACCACATACTGTAGTTGAATTAGAAAACACAAAAAAAGAATACATACATCAAGTTTCATTAAAGCATGCAAATATATCATTTATGATACTAACGTTTCAAGTAGTTGCATACTTGACTGATAAATTTATCGGAAAATGCTTACTTTCCAAATGAAATAATTTTTCTGCCGTACATTTCTTTGCCCAGCCTGTACCACTATAATCTATGAATAGTTTTGAGTACTGTACATGGCAGAGACTGTATTTGTTGTCTAAACCAATGGTTGTGCGGGTAGGACAAAAAAAAATTGGTCCAACAGAAGATCGTGGCTCTAAAAAGCCATAGCTCAAAATACTCTCGTCAGATGATCAGAAGCTGCTGCAAATAATAGGAAAACTATAAATAAAGCAAAAGTTTTAAAAACTTAAGCATGTTAGAAATTCTTCAGTCATAATTTAAGTATTTAAATTAAAAATATATACTCATTAAGCAATATTAATAAATAATTGATCAATTAAGGATAAAAAAAAACGACTGATTTGATAGTGGAAATTTTGTCATACATCTACAATTTCGATTTTTTGTTTTTTGTAATGCTTACTATAGTCGTGTAATACTGATAGACTAGCATCACAAGATATATTGATCCCTTTGTATTTCTACCTGGATTCATTCAGCAATAATCATAAATAATCATGAAACAAATAAAATACTCATGCACATTCGCTCACTTTACATATTATACAAGGAAATATTCAAGCACGTACACTCTTACAATCTCAACTGTCGCTGGAGAGATAAATAGACATGTCGATGTGTAAATTACTTTCTGTAACGTCCTTACACGGTTTATCTCCTCCTCGTACGTTTCACTCTCTACAACGAGATAAACGATACTTGAATATCTTAAGGTGTTTTGTGTTTCAAATTATTGGTGGAAATGAAAATTCTACATTCATCCACAGTAAAAGCCATATCATTCCTGTTGTAGCGTGGTAAAATGAGCCTTTGGCAAGTATATTGATGTCTATCAAGAAAGGGGTTTCGGGTCACACCGGTAGCGTTAAGTTTGTTGTGTTTTATTCCGTCAAAGCTTATTTTTTATTTTTTTTTATGAGATTCGTTAGTTCGTAATTTTAGGTTGCTATATTCGGATATACCGAGTACAGCCTTAAAATGGTAAAGAGTTAATATAATCTTTAAATAATTCGTCAATAATTCGTCGGTTCGTAGCCCGGCAGGTGGCCCTAGGATTTTTTTAAGGGAGTAAAAAATCCTTAGTTACGCCGTCCTTCGGAAGGGACGTTAAACGGGGCTCCCGAGCCTGTAAGATGTCAGGTACTCGTTAAAAATCCCTATCCTAATAAAACCTGGATAGGCAAAATTTAGAGCTCCCACTGTAGCATCGTCCGATTAGCCATTGCAACATAAAGTGACGTTAAATGAACAAACAAACCAAACCAGATTGCCGTAAAATGCCTGACAGGAAATTAATTTAACTTATCTTAATTCTTATCTAATATACTGGACTAAATTTCTATGTAAATTTCATCTTCGAAAAAAACCAGCTTCCAGTCAATTTATTTTATTCTTTCATAAACAAGACGTTTCGGCAACTTTAATGCCATTTTCAATATTAAAATACATCAACATTCTATAAATTAACTTTAAAAAAAGTTATAAGTCAAAAATTCTCATATAAAGAAATATTTAAAAATATTCAAAAAATATTTAAAAATATTTCTTTATATGAAAATTTTTGACTTATAACTTTTTTTAAAGTTAATTTTTAGAATGTTGATGTATTTTAATATTGAAAATGGCATTAAAGTTGCCGAAACGTCTTGTTTATGAAAGAATAAAATAAATTGACTGTAAGCTGTTTTTTTTCGAAGATGAAATTTACATTTAACTTATCTGTGAACAGGGGTAGATTGGGTTACAGGTCGGTCTTCTTCTTGTCACCTCCGGGACTCTCCATCTTCTACAAGATCTCTCCTCTTTGCTGTACTTCTCCAGAGTACCTCCTTCCTTCTCTGTGTCTATCTCAAGAGACTTTTTGCCCCTCCCCCTCTCCTTCCCTCTCAGGAACTTGACCATCAAGAGGAGCAAAAGGTCTGTTCTTTGTCCAAAACATATTCTCTTTCATGTGTCCCAACATGACACATTTTCCCCGCTCCGCATCCCTTTCATGGTGCCGGCAACACATAGCAGAATGCATTTAAAAAATCGAAACTTACAATTTAGAACATGGCGAATCCTAGAGTTGCGAAGGTCCCAACTGTCAAAAAATATGTTACATCTAACCTCTACAAGTAGAAAGTCCTCGTGTTGCAATGATTGAAGATATAACCGTAATCCATTAAAATATTACTAACCGACGGCAATTTCCGACCGCATTTCCCCAGCAACGCCTTCAATTTTGTAAAATGTCGTTTTCTAAATCGTCATACAATAATAATGTTTACAACAATCATAATTAACAAGTGATAGAATTTACAACATATATTACTATTTTGTTTACATAATTGTGAGAAAATGGCCAAGACTCACCACGAGAAATGTGAAGTTTATGATGTTAATTTCTTAAGAAAACATACGTACAAGAACAAGTTTTAAAAACTTCTTTCAGAAGATTTGTCATTGTAAGATGGTTTAATGTTCTCGTCACCTTCTGAAGTCAAAAATAGCAGAATAAAGACATAATTGAATCGAATCGTCATGTAGCTATGCGAGATATATATGAAGACATAAACGTATCATACAAAACATTTGTAAATCATTTAAGATCTCTTGGGCTTCTTAGGAAATTCGATATATAGTATCCCACGAAATGAGATGAATAATGGATCGTACACAAAAAAAAAGTATCAGAAAAATGCTGTCAACTTGGTTGGATTACAAAGGTATTGTGTGCTGCTTTCAAATAATCAAAAGATCGAATCATATGTATACGGCCAACAACTTATGAAATAGAAGGGACAAGGCCGAAATTGGCAAAACGCAAAGGAATTGTGTCCCACCACAATTGACGATGCGAGGCCTCACACATCTTTAGCAACTCGTCATATTGGAGATTTGTTGGGAAGCGATGTCGTATCTCCATGCAAGGTCGTAGGTATGCGACATCGGATTATCATTTATTTCAAAGTTATGAAATTTCTTAAATGGTAAAAGTCGTTCTTTTGTATGAATTAAGAGGTTACCAAAAAAAATGGCAAATTATAATTGCACTGAATGGTAGATATTTGGCTTATTAAAGTTCATATTTGTATTAAAAAAAAATGAATTTTATCTCACTCTAAAAAAACGGAATATTTCTTTTAATTTATTATAATAATGAAACAACAATAATAATGGTTTTATCCTTTGGAAAATAAGCTAGTGTGTACAAGTGTTACTCTTAGAATCATTTCGTCGAAAGGCTTGGTATTAAAAAGTGTTCCTGTGATTTACGGGGCCGCCATGGACTTCTATCCGTTATTTTTTTTAAAACCTCAGCACTGATAATAATTTTAAAATTATTATTCATACTTATGGAAATTGAAATAGTCAAAAGAAATGTATAATGAAAATAAATAATAAATAAAAACTTTTATTTTTTTACAAGATTTTACTTAATTTCGATGATTAAATAGCTTAGTGATATTTAAAAGAGCTAGGAAGGGGTTTGTCTATGTGCACCACCTCCAAAAAAATCACTAAAATTTGAATCGAGGTGTTGCCTCGCAGGTCAACGGTGATTTTTATTCCTACACAAAGCTGGGCTACATATTACAACGTTACTACATACTAACATATAACGTTCTATATGTTATAATGGGCCCCACGGTTCGACAGAGTTATATCGGTGATGTATATCTTTCTTTTAGTTTAGTTGTTGGGTGTTATATCCTCTTCAAAGTCAGAATATATTCGGGTTCGCTCTTATATATAATTTTTAATGCCCTCTAATAGCGTTTTCGCTTTCTTGTCTTTTATTTTTACAATCAATCACTTGTCAGTTTATCTACAAACTCCACCAAACATCCATTGTTCAAATAGCATTCTATCTACATGATTTTTTCTTTTAGTCGTCTATATCAACAACTTGTAAAGGTCCTCCAATTTCGCCTTGGGTTTGAATTAGTTTCGCTTTGATAAGAAGATAGGTTAGAAAATCCGCTAAATCACAAGTACCCTAAAAACAAGTGGGTGCAGAAGACCTTGGCCTCAATTTAGAAAAATTTAAATCGGCACAAAAGGTCAGTTCAGTCGGTGACCAGAAGAATTGTCAGAATTTAAAATCAGTAGCATCTTTTACATTGTCTTGAATTTTTAATTCTGGGATGAAGATTTGGTCCCAGATGAACCAGAGAGAGAAAAAAAGATGGAAATAATAATAAATTTTCTTTGTTCCCCTGATTTTAGTACTCATTCCATTATAGATGTCTCATTCTAAACCGAGTTAAATCCATTTTTGATAATTTTTCACGAGGGCAAAAAATCTCGAAAAGTTTTATTCCTGCCAAGTAAATAAAAATAGACAAACCAAATTCATATTTTTAATACGCTGTTAAATGGAATAAATTTACAATTTTTAATTGGACCAAGAATTCTGGGAAATGTCGTTTTTTGGTTGGAATTGGAGTGAATGAACGTTTTAATCACCAGATATTTTTATGCTGATTATCAAAATGTCAATTCATTTAGTTGAATGAAATAATTTTATTGAATTTTTATAAATTAATTTTTATTTTGTAAAAAATAAAAGTACAAACTTTTTGTTAAAAAAAAATTGTAGTTCCAAATTAATTTTCGTTTTCAATAACTGCTGCTTCATCCATAAAATTGAACAGATTACCAACTAATAAAAATGAATAGGACACTGTTAGATTTGACCTTCATTGTTCCCCAATATGTTTTTTGATTAGAGATTCAACATTACGCAGCTTCAAAGGATTAATGTGTTTTGACGTGGAAGGCTAGATTCATCATATATTTTAATTTGGATTTAACAAGGGCTTGGATCGGTACGCTTCGACAGTAAAAATAATTCAGCAAACATTTTCATTATTTGAAAATATTCAATTTAAAATGGATTTACCGGGATTTAGAATGAGACGCCTTACTTATCCTAGAATTGTACTGTAACGGTAACCTACGCTTAACCTTAACCTAACTTAACCTGGCATCGTGCATCTCCTGCATCCAAACCCCCTTGGACGAAGTGCATCCCTGTTGGATGCACCTTTAGGTTGCGCAAGTGATTGAAGGTTGACATGGTCGGGAGTCGTGCTGCCGCCCCCGCGCTAACGAGTTCCTTATTGACCAAAAGTGAAACCTGATCGTGGCCTCTCAAAGGTATCGGTTTGTCCTTTATGTAACCTTGAGGCTGTACTTAAGGGATGATCTGGGGCGGCTCTTTATGTTATTAAGAGTATAAAAGGTCATTAAATCATAATTTATTTTTTTAAATATATCTAATTTAATTTTGCAACTATTAATGGAAAATCAATGGAGCTGAGTAGCCAGTAGTGTATAGTGCATTAATTTACTGAGCTCCTTAAAATAATTTATTTTTCTGCAACAGAGACAACATTCTACATACTTGCTACACCGCGCCCTTGTAGGCTACTGAAAAAGTTTAAAACAAAAAAAATTAAGTGAGACACGAATATATCGGGGTCAATTCACGACTGATAACAGAATATATAATTTTCCTGCCACTACCAGACTTAAACCCATCTATTTATTTACTCAACTACGCCACTCTGTTATTATTTTTAATTACTGAAACCTTCTCCAAGATTCGGTGAAACAGGCACATTGTCTGTTAATTTGTAATTTTGAGTTGTTCTAACTTCCTTGCAAAGAAGCGAAACATATGATTTAATATTTATAATTACTTTATTTTAAAAAAAACGCCTTACCACAAATGAATTTTGATCTGTAATAAATAATCTTCATTAAACCCTAGATATTGGAAAGAATAATTCTTCTGCCAGAAAACATAAAGATTGGACCAAGAGACGCAATTATCAAAGCACAACTTGGGTGACCTTGGGGGGATGAAGTGGTAAGCATTACAACCTACTATGCCAAAATTCGTGAGTTCGCAGCCCGGCACGTAGTCTTAGGATTTTTTAATGGGAGTAAAAATTTCAAATGAATGCCATACTTCGCAGGGGGCGTAAAATGGCCGTTCCACTTCGTGAAAAGTACTAGTTTAAATTCCCTATACTGATTATTCCTGGGTATGCAAAACTTAGGATATCCATTGTAGATCATAGCCATTGCAGTATAAAACTGGTGTGAAATGAATACACAAAACAACAGATAAACAGCAAACATTCAATAATTCCGTTTTATAAAGATTTATCGTCTGTAAGATATTATTATTAATAATAAATATAATAATATTATTATAATAATGTTAATAATTCGTTGGGTATAAACTATGTGTATAATAGTTTGCATAACAGAATTACAATATATATACCTATATGGAAATTATATTACACATAAAAGTTTAACTGATAAAATTTATTTTTCAGTATTTTTTTTTAATGACGTTGTAGTTGTTGATGAGTCTGTTTGGCTGTTGAACACGGCCTCTATGATGATTGAACATAATATGGCTCTATGATATTGAAAATGAGTTATCTGTCGGAATATGCGTCTATGATACTCTATTTTTCAGTTATTTAGACACTTAAGGCTTTGTTTTTTGGAGTTTTATAATTACACTCTAATTTATCTTTTCTTGTTTAGTATTTAATTATTAAATTTCCTCAAAGTCCTTGTTCTACTGTCATTACTATTTACTTATCTTAACGTGACTATAGTGCATACTTTTTATTGTACGATGATTTATTAGTAACTGGTGCATAAAAGCTTTACTATTATTTCTGAAGATTTCCTGCTGCCAGTTCTTTGGCTAGTGCAGCCCAATCTGTGAGCCATATTCGCGACATCTTGACGATTTCCTTTGCCTCTTCAAAGAAGACAGTAAAGACCTGGAGCCACTGACAACCATCTCTTGAGCAAACTGTTGACTCAAGCAGACGCCTTGGACTTCCTGACGCAGTAAACTCAGGCGACCATCCAGAGACCTGAAGAGAGAGATATGACCCTGAGATTGGGCGGTGTTGGCCGAGGGCCCAGTTCGGAGTGGACTTTCTTCCTCATTCCTTCGCGGACGTTACCCTCCTTGCACTTTACATAAAGTCCATTAGTTTTAGAGTTTGTTCGAAGTTAATGTACATGTTTGTTGTATGAACGTGTTTGTCGCTTCGACTGTTCTTGTCATATTTTTTTTTTTCTACAACCACTGAAACATTGTTAGAATATTAGAATAATTTGCATAAACAGGGTTTACCATGAATTCAACTCTTTCTACTCCTTGTCATAATAATCAAATTTTTTTTTAAAAACCTTCAAGCCAAGGTATAAAAAGCTCATTCATTTATCATTATTACTTTATTGGTTGCTATTCTTTCAGTTTATTTCAGTTATCAACTAATATTTTTTTTTAAGGAAGCGGGGTTCAATGCATAGAGCTCTGTCCTAAATTTCCCTGTTTCCAACCCAGCTCTCACAGATAAATTATTTAATTTGTTAATAGCCTTTGGGACCGTTTGGGAACTGCTGACCTTCCTGGGGCTCAACCAGCTTCATCAAATCAGATGCCAGGATTGTCATCTCGAACACATCACCAACCTGCGCAACCGTTGAGTTACAAACAGCACAGTTTCTGCCATGTATTTTTATTGTACGATGATTTATTAGTAACTGGTGCATAAAAGCTTTACTATTATTTCTGAAGATTTCCTGCTGCCAGTTCTATTTTGGCTAGTTCAGCCCAATCTGTGAGCCATATTCGCGACATCTTGACGATTTCCTTTGCCTCTTCAAAGAAGACAGTAAAGACCTGGAGCCACTGACAACCATCTCTTGAGCAAACTGTTGACTCAAGCAGACGCCTTGGACTTCCTGACGCAGTAAACTGTGGTATAGGTTTTTTTAGGTAGCGGGTAGCTTCATAAAATGATATACCAATACCGACTTTGGCAGATAAATTACTTATACTTTTATTAGTCATGCATTGACCGATGAGATCTGGAGCTCTCCTAGGGTTCATTCAAACCCCGTTTTGGAATAATGGAGAATAAAATATGGGCCATGAGTGATCTCAGCCCAATTAGCTCCCTGCACAAACGTTGGTTTAGAAACAATACACTCTTACCAAGTATTGAAACCAAGAATTTAAAATAAACCTAGTTTTTAATTAATGTCTTATGAGTGTTATTTTCAGATTTTCACTTTCACTTATTTTATTTATCTAGATTTTCAAGCTTTTTCCTACGGAGATCAATGGAAAGCACTTGAAAAAGAAAATGTAGCTTTACAAGACATTTATAGCTGAGTATTCTGATAGCCCGACGAAGAATACGAGAGTAATCACTTTGCTTTTCATTCTACAGGTGTTACTAATCGGACATGATCTATGGATCTTGCTTGCTCAGTAGAGTACGTACATATCTCACGTCCTACCGACCATCCGTGGACTAAAATGATTTAAATAATTTTGAAAAATCATATAAAAATTCTCTAATCTATAGCCTGTATGTTGGTGAAGCACAAAATTGACAAAAACTGAAGCCCCAAGAAAGGCTTCTGTTTTTAGCAGAGTAAGTAAAATATCAAGTAAAAGTATCGGATTCAGAACAGTATACGTATCACTTGTATTCAGGTACAAGAAAATTCAGTATCTATCCATGACTACAGTACACAACCCATGAAGGGTCTTGGATTCAGTATATAGTAGAGACTGTAGAATTTCTAGAACAATGTTTGTGTAGGGAATTGAATGTTTTAGATCAGGCTTAACCCCCAGATTTTGTCATCCCATTAAGTTATTTATAGATGCTGGGTGAGACCCAGGAAGGTCTCTAGATCCTGTAGGGTTCTTCTGTGGTTGTTAAAAGATTAAATAATTTATCTGCCACAGCCGGATTTAGCCTCAAAATTTTGGCATAGGAACTCAGCGCTCTACCAGTGAGCTATCCCAATCCTATTTAGTGGTTTGGAACGAGAAATTTCAGTTCTGCCTAACGTCTGCTCATGTACGAATTTCTTTTCTCAACCATCCTTCATGTCGGAGAACAAAAATTCGAGAACCTCGCATTACCTCCTTGATTAATTACAGGACATTTCGTGCGTGAGAGGTCCGAAACCAGTCGGGAGCAGCAAATAGTCGAAACGGTTTCGGACGAATGGTGCTCATTAACTGAACGCTCTCTTTCGAGCATTTGGTTTTTGAGAAATGGAAAGCTGATGTTTATAATGAGCGTGTAGTCATTCATGACATGGCGTTTTTACAATTTATCTAGCTTCATGATTTATTTTATTCTTGTCTACGATATGTTCTTCAAATTCATTCTAAATAAAACCTTATTCATTGACAATTTCGAGTTATATATCGGAATTACTGAAAATGTTTATGATTGTAAACACTGTAAAAAGTACTCGGTTGAGATGGCTGGGCTATGTGATGAGGATGTCCGAAACAAGGATGCCCAAAAGGCTGTTGTTTGGGAAGCTCGACGGTAGAAGACCCAAAGGAAGGCCCCGTACTAGATGGCTAGATGATGTGGAGGCCGATCTGAACCAGCTTGGAATCAGACATTGGAGAAGACTTGCTAGGGACCGAAGTGATTGGCAGGCAGTGGTGGATGAGGCCAAGGTCCTTGTAGGACCGTAGTGCCAAGGAGTGAGTGAGTGAGTTTATGATTGCAGTTTATAATGAGTGGGTTAGACTACTCTGGGTGTGAATAATACAATTATTTTTAAACTTTCAATATTCCATGTTCAATTACTGACGTTTCAGCAATCATATAAACGTTACAAACAAATTTCGGTGTTGAGAATTTAAAAAAAAATTTATTTATTGAAATTTGCAATGTCTGATAATAATACATCAAGCGAATAGAATGAATGATGTATAATGACGTAAGAAAAAGACAAGTAGAGAAACTACCCCTGTATAGTGCATCTATACCCATACACCCATAGTACTCGAATAATGTATTCGACTTAGAAGGTCACGATGTAATATTTTTTTCAGGCGCCTCAGGAATTACAGAGCAATAATTTTTCATGAAAGGATTGATAAGGGATTCGGGCCAAACCAACAACAAATGGGACATTAAGGTCAGTATGAATGACTTTGTTTGTAACAAATTAAGGAACATTAAGGATTTTGGATTGTAAGGATTGGATACGAGAGGAATTCGATGGCTTAGTGAAGCCCCTAAGCTCTACACCTTAAGACTCATGTATATGAGTCTCTTGTAATTGCTTTCGCTCCTCTGATTCTTTCTTTTTTTAGATTTTTATTGCTATTTAATTATTAGTAAATAATTGAGGCTAATTTTTAAGTACAGTGAATGTGTTACAATAACATTCGCTAGTTTGTTCCAACTGTTCTTTCCTTATCTTCTTATCTCATTCTTTCGTTCCCAATGCATTTTTGCTCTTTTCTTCTGTCCAAATTACGCTTTATTTTATTATCACTCTTTCTTGAAAACCTTTCGCGTCAGTACATACATTGAACTATATTAATAATCGGTAGATTACTATATAAATTAACTTTTGAGAGTTTCCAATAATCTTCTTAATTCAATGCTCAAAAGCTGCACAACGTTGTAAACTCCTATTAAAAGAATATATGGGGAAATATTTAACGTACAAAACTCTTTAGAGCTCATATATTAGAAAATTTGTTTTATACTAAGGGAAAAATTTTCACAATGTTTTTAAGGTAGTTTGCCACGTGTAAGCAATTAGCATAGTTAGTGAAAATTCTAGATTATACCTTGAATAATGTGAACTCCTGATTATTGAAATATTTAGGTCAGGGGGGGTGCAGTCAATGATTACACAGAATAAAGAAGATTGATTTTATTGTGCCAACGTTTTGGCCTAAGTTGTAGACAATCTTCAGGGCACAACAGGCACTTACCGATGTGAGTTCGAACTCGGTCGAATTTCAACTGATTATTGGAATAGTTCTTTATCTATTTGGCAAGTTAGGCTTGTGATGATACAAATTAGTTTTAAAAAAATATTTGGTATCATTTTAAATACTTTTAAAAATAGAAATAGTAATAAAGTATTTAAAGAAAAATTAAGTGAAGTTGAAATCTACTTCGTCATCTAGTTTCTAGGTACAATTAACTTCTTTGCAATAAACTGTACAGTGCAAAGTTACTCTTAAAATTCAAATTATTAATTAGTTGTCTTAAAGTTAATTGTTTTTATTACAAAACATCTAATAAATTCAAGCTCTCTTGGATTATTAACTTTAAAACTTACGGAGTATTTTATTGTAATTTAATTGAAAACTTTAAAATTAGCAATTAGAAAGCTTCTTTGCCCATTTCTCCTTTTATAGTTTGTTTATTTATTAATTCAAGTAATAGTGTATTTTCCCTTTATTTAATGTAAATCTACTAAGGCATTATTAAATGTCTCTC
Source organism: Arma custos (assembly GCA_037127475.1). NCBI lineage: Eukaryota > Metazoa > Arthropoda > Insecta > Hemiptera > Pentatomidae > Arma > Arma custos. The sequence continues at coordinate 171,352,463 of CM073759.1, forward strand.
TACAGCGCACAATACTTTTGTATAATACTATACTTATTATAAACTAAAAATAATGCAAAGTTGTATTAAATTTAATTAACAGAATTACACATATTCAAGCGTTGTTCTGGTTCTGTGTTAGTCGTAACTTTTAGAAGTTTTTAAACAATAAAAATCAATCTTCTTTAAAAACTTATATTAGAATATTAATATTGATATTAAAACATATCGTATGAAAAGAAACGGATGATGATGTTGGTATATAGATATATTTTTTTTACATATATATTGAGACGTCGGCCAGAAGATGAGTCATTGTATAGACACGAAACGTCAGCAGAATTAAGTAGGCTATAGCACTTTCCTTGAAGCTATCACGCAACTGCATTCTCTCCTCTGGTATTATTTCTGAATAGATGAAATACTAAAAATGGAAAGGAACATATATATATATGTATATATATATATATATATATATATATATATATATATATATATATATATATATATATATATACATACATACATATCACCACTGATAAGTACCACTGAGCGATTCTACTCCCTATATATATATATATATATATATATATATATATATATATATATATATATATAGGGATATATATATATAGGAATAATACTAAAAATACTAATATAGGAATATATAGGAATAATACCCCCATTTTACAATTTAAACAGCTGTTCATTTAATTGTACTATTGTACAACAGGTACTTAACATTTTAGTAGAAGTATACCGATATCATACTTGATATTGAAGTTCTTCTTAGTACCTACTAATTTCTCTCCCCTCCCCTAGTGAGCATTTTAAAGTATGGGTATCCCATTTAGTATTTTTCTTTAAATTAAATGTTTGTTTCTTTTTTAAGTTTAATTTATTTGTATTAATAATTAAATTAAGTGTATTACATTTTTATTGTACACTATAAATTTATAAATATTAAATAGTTTATAGGAAAAATGCCTTAACTGCATTCTATGTATTGTAATAACATTTCCGAAACATCGGAAAAAGTTGTAGCTTTTTTCTATTTTTTAAACCGGTGAATTTTATTGTTTTCATTTAAATATATTTTGTGTATCGGGTCAAAGAAGTAGGGAATAGGGACTTTGTTATTTGTCGATTTAAAAAGAATAAATGTAATTTAACATATCGAACATAAAAAAAAGGTAAAGTAATTCTTTGATCCATTGCTTGGCCAGCCCGATAAAATTTTATATCACCAAAATATTTTTTATATAATAGAGAGATTATATTTGTATATATTAACCAATTCAGTTCACGATTCTCAAGAGTATAGCAGTAGTGTCTTATTTAATTTTAAATTTTAATTTTAATATTCATATCGATTCTTCGAAACGTACTGGGTCTATGGCCATTAATAGATTGAATAATTTATCCGCCACGGCCGGATTCGAACCCGTGATTCTCATTAGAGAATCTCTCTACACACTGAGCTACTCAGCTCCATTAAGTATTATTATTTTTATTAAAGTTAATTGTATTACCTAATTAATTGTCATCTATTCTCCCTCAATAGACTCAATAGAGAGAGAGAGAGGCTCCTTACTTCAGAGTAGAGACCTGAATTTATCGTCACGTTTTCCACTTACCCTCTGACAGAGTTCGTGAAAAGCCTCCGTAGCTATTGGTTACCGATCCATCTCCGATCTGACCCCTGGGGTAATGAATTTGTCACTAATTGTACAAGAGGTTAAGGAAATCGTTGGAAATTGCTCAGTCTTTCAGCGCCCACAAGGATTTATTAGGAAACGTGGCCAAGTGCTCGGGCGACAGCACTAATTGCGGATCTGTGTTGGGGCTGATTGAAGTCACGATATCAGAAGGCTTTTCTTACTTAACCGAAATTAAAAAAAACGAAACTTAATACTATATTTCCATTTCGGTTTTAAGTTTCATCGTTTTTTCCATTTAGCTCTGAGTTGGGGCACACGACTTATTTGGAAAGAAGTTTATTATTATAGTGAACCCTTGAAACTTTTATAATTTATTTATCTATTTCAAACCATTTTTGGTTGTAAATTGGACATAGGTGTCTGGTAATCTCCTAAAGTGTACTATCCACTAGAACTTTCCCTTTCTCTTGCTTTAATAATAAAAGTATTTATTTATTCAGGGACAATTCTCACTAGAATAATAATACAAACAATAAAATGTTAACCATAATGACATAGAGTAAAATACAATTACAATTTAATTTTTTTTAAATATTGTACAATGGAGGATCTTGGGTTCAGTATGTGATAGAGACTGTACTGTTTCTTGGACAACGATTGTGCAGGGAGGGGATTTATCCTAGATCACGCTCAACCACCAGACTTTCCTCCCTTATTTTGGTTACCTAAATAATAAAGGCTGGGTGAGCCCAAGGAGGGTCCTATCTCTGGCCGCTACAGGTTTTAAAAAAGTCCAGCAGCAGCACCAGTGAGCGGAATTTGAGCCCAGGACTTTCGGCAACCTAGTGTTCTACACCTGAGCTACTCCGCTCATGAAGGCTTGGGTGCTCAATAATAAAGGCTTAGCGAACCCGAAGGCTCGATGCCGATACCCCCAATCTCCGTTTAATGACATCCTTCCACAGACCACGACCCAAACCCAAATCCGCCAGATCACTCTTAACGCAATCCTTCTACCTACGCTTAGGTGTTGATAGGCGTTGTACCGATTGTAAGATGTTGATAGACGCTTCCCAGTCGGTACAGCGCTTATCAACATCTTAGGTATTCGTTCCTTACCAAGCTGAGAAACTTTACATGCCCATCTTAATCTTCGCTACGCTATCACTCAAATAGCTTCCTAATTAATAAATGAAAATAAATCACGGGTTAACTCGAAATATCAAATTAAAATAAAGAAAAGATATATAGAAGATAAAAATAATTATAAACAGAGAAACCAATTAATATTTACAAATTTAATGAAAAAACAAAACAATGAAAAAAAAAACAACGATAATAACTGATTTTTAGATGATATAACTGGATGTGTGAACATAAACATTAGAAGAAACAATTATATATATATATAATTCATAACCTATATACCTAAATGTCGGAAAAAAATTATATAAATATAAATATAAAATCTTTCTACATTTTTGTCATCAGGACACTCATGTTAACTGTTTCTAACTTTATGGTGCCATAGATTTCAAAGCTTCTTATGGATTTATTCGAGATTCAACATCAAATTTACGCTAATTTTGTTATTTTTTTTCAAACGTTTTTTTTTTTTAATTAAAATAATCTTGCTTTATTTAAACTTTATTATTAAAGACTTTACTAAACATCTTTCACAACACTCAAAACTACAAGTAAGTTAGTCTCGTTCTGTTCTTCTTCATGTCTTTCATGTTATTATGTTTTATTTTACCGTCAACCGATCTGCTGATTGTCAAGTAATTTATTTGACAGACGCGGATGCAACCAAAAGAGAAAAAACAAATATTTTAACGTATGGGTTTTCTGTTGAGAATTGACTAATCATTTCAAATTTCAAAAAAATATTTTTGTAGCAGATTTAATATTATCAATTCAATGTTTTCTCTTGTCAAATCTTAATTACAGGGATAGAGATAAAATAATAATAATAGAATTGAACTATTGGCAGACAACACATAAAATATAATGCCAACAAGAATTCCATTACTTTCCTACCTACTGTTGGTTCATTTCTAAGCAGAATTGATAGAGTGAAAGCAAAAGGATTAAGTAGTGAAGTTTTCTTATTTTTCACAAAAATTAGATTCATAGAAAAATGTTTACGTCTGCCGGGACATTAACATTTCTCAGTTGCAGTAGGATTTATCTTAGAGATGCTTTTTTCTTCTAGCTTTGAGATTTATGCGTACTTTTATTAAGTACCCTATTTATATCGAAGGTCTATCTGTTATTTATATCGAAGTCCATACTTTAGCCGATGATGAAATGCCTCTGTAACGGACGACCGGTTTCTCGAGAGACCCAGAAGATGGATCACCCAGTTTGACCAAGGCGGCCATAGAGCACATTGCACAAGAGACCGCAACTCGATGGCTCTTTCAAAGACACTTTCAGTTTCCGATAGCTCGCGCTAATTGCTTAGATAAATCTCCTTTGCTCCCACTAGCGCTGACTGGGAGAGAAACCGTGTACTACAATAGGGATTGTCTCTCGCATAGCTTCGCAGATAGTCGCTTTCCTTGAAGTACTCCGTACTCCGCTGCAATACCTTCGCCAGATTTGCATCTGTTCAATGTTGTCGCAGGTATTTCCCATCGTGTCCTATCGGCCCATTTGCATACTGCATTTCTTTCTGATTGCTCAGGTCTGAAGAATGCTATCCAATCCACTTAAATCATGAGTTGACAGATAGGATAAAAACCTGATTCTGAGGTTTATACCCGTGTACCCTTATACATATGCGCGTGTGTGCCAAAACGTACTCCAAACGTCTTTCGTTTGAATGTCACTAATATAGTTACTATGGTTGCTGCTGTGAGATTAGAGGGGAGTTATTCTGATTAGTGTTATTGCGAGTTAATGCCGAATCGAAAAATCGTCTTCATTAAACAATTCAATAAAAAACACATATAGTATTAAAATATACACATAGAGCATTTTTTAGGAATGAATAAAATAATTTTAAAAGAAAAAGCCTTGAGCTTCAAAAATAACAGACAATGAAAATATCTGCCAATATTTTCCAGTCCAGGCATCTTATGCGAACAGAAAACTCATCTAAACCTCGAAGTTATGTTTTTTCTTATTGTAAGTCTTTAATTTCCTTTCCGCCGTGAGGAAAGGGAATTGCCGGCGCTTATTTTTGTCTGTTATTTTCAAGATTCAAGGCTTTTTGTTTGGAATTTTTCTTCTAATCTTTTAACAAACATTATATGCATTCCTATAAAAAAAAAAGTATACAATAATAAAACTGGTTATTATATAAAAAATATTTTTTATTTATTAAGGTCTCATAAGAACCAGGGTCTCCTCCACCTCAGCCAACCAATTTCTGCAATCTTGCGCTTTTGTCCTCCTATCTTGTACACCCAGCGACTTCAAGTCCTCCTTCACATCGTCCAGCCATCTGATCCAAGGACATGCTCTACTTCGTTTGCCGTCCAGTTCCCATTGAGCATCTTCTTCGGCATCCTGTGGTCTAGCGTCTTTCCATGTGTGTCACTTATTCGGGCTCTCTATATCAATTCCACCATGTTGGGTTCTCCATATTGTTCCATCAGCTCCTGATTCCTCCTTCTTATCTCCATATTCCTTATTATTTTTCTCTCCCAGGAGTTGTCTGTAAGTTCTTATTTTTATCTGAATCAGGAGTCATGTCACACACCCATACAGAACTATTACGTTATCGTTACTTATCAAAAATAATCAACAAAAAATTACGTGGACTAGACTTGACTTCCTTTATACACCTCTCAAGCTATATAAATCAGTAGCTTGAAAAAAAATACTACATCAATTTTACAATTTTAAAAATTATTGCGTACTTCCAAACACACACAAAAAAAATGGGAAACCTAAAAAAATATATATTAGTTAAGTTTAAATTTATTCCAAATAAGGAGTGGTGAGTGAAATCTGTCATTAAAAAATAATAAAGTTGTTAATTATGAATTTTATTATGGGAGAGAGAGTACAGTTGTTTCAATCATCAAGGCGATCTTTTAATCTGTCATCGGCAGCACATATCGTTTCCTCTGCTTTGTCTAATCAGCAGGAGTCGTCCATCAAGTCTTCGCGGTCGGCAGGGACAATGGCCTTCCAGATGTGATCTATCAAAGAAAGTCATTCAGTCATGGGCGAAACACCTCTTGGAGCAATAAGTCTCAAGATTTCATAACCGTGATAACGAAAGCTATTAATAAAATATTTAATAGATAATTAATCATAAAAAGGAATTAGACATCGGCTACTCGACTGAAGGAGTCTCAAGTTCTGGATTTTCTGCTTTCTCGTGAGCCTAGAGATCGTTAATCACGTCTCTGCAGGAATGCTCCTAGCTTATTTGATCTAAATTTAATTAAATTTAAAAAATAGGATAATAAGAACCAGGTGTAGGTCATAATCGATTAGGCGGTTGAGGTAACATTTTCTAGACCGTTCAACATCAGTAAGCTGATGTCATTGTATCACAAACTCACAATTCAGTTATCTGTCTCTCTATAGTAGTGAGTTTTTGACATTGTACTTGACGATGATTGTCAGATAATGTGAAATGTGAAATACATTTACGAATGTCTCTATATCGTTATCAGCAAACGGTTGTTAAAGAAATCTTCGTGAATAAGGTATCTTATCATACGTTCTTGTAACTGAGGTATTTTTCCACACATAGTTTAACGTGGTGCTGAGTTTGAGAAATGCAATGGAAGATAAATAACTTATCTTAGAAAGAATAATTATGATTCATTCTGTTAGCAGCAATTAATCGGCTCTGTGACCCAGGTGCCATCTAGCCTCCAAAACGTTGGTGGTTGAGAATAATCTCGATCAAATCATGTGCATTTGCCAGAGTTGGCTTAGAACCAGTCTTTACCATTGACTGAATTCAAGAGCTTCGTTGTTTATTTTATATTAATGATTTTATAGTTATATGATGGCATATCGACATATTGTCATACATCGAACTAAGTTATAGTTCGCTGCTGTCCAGAACTGAGGTAACTAAATTTAATTAACTGCTACAGTTGGCAGTTGGTCTTCCTCGCCGCCGCTTGGTATATTTGCCCTGAAGATGGCCTACATTGTAGGTCGAAACGTCGGCACACAATAAATAAGTATGCACTTATTATGGTGTTTTCATTGACTGCACCCCTAACTATTTCTTCCTTACATTAGAAGTTCCAGTCAACTACTTCTTCTCTAACTTAATTCACTACTATTTGGTTCGAATCGTCCTAGAATTGTTTCAAATATCAAAAAACTAGTGCGTCTTATCATATTCGGGAATCATTAAAATGGTTTCAATGCCTATAATTCTATGATTTATTATTATTTCTATTGGATGAGTTTCTAAAATGTAACTGGTAAATGGAAAGGTTTTTTTTAAACATTGAAATAATTTTCTATGATAAAATAATGAAATAAAATAGACACCTTTAGTTAGTAAAAATATATATCTGACGATACTTTCGGTGAGAAAATATAACTTAATGATCTTCCTATTCCTAAGGAATTACGAATGACCAAATTCATGAAAATATTTTCAAAAATAAATAAAATACAATCCTCAAACCATATAAAATAATTAGTTACGACAGCTTTGATATGTTAGTTTTTAAAATTCATATATCATGCATTTCTATTTTGGATTTGTATCAGACTTTTGAATCCATCTGACGTTTTCTCTATTTGTTCCTTATCATTCTTTTGTCATCTTTCTATATGGTTTTGTATATATATCTTTCCTTATCTGTTTCGTTTACGTTAAGTTTTATCTTTTTACTCTTCTTTATTTACGTTTAAAAATGTTATCAGTTTTCTAGCTTTTAGTTTTTATTTTGTTTCTAAATCCCAAATCGTTTATTTCTTATGAGCGTCGATAAGATCGAAGGTCGTTTGATATAATTATGACATAGTATTGTGAATATATTATTTTACTTGTCTGATACATATATATCAATTTCTATCAAAGCTAACGATCGGCTGATTTTTAAATATTATTTAAATAATAGTTTATATAACTAAAAAGACATACTTTAATAGAAACAAATATTTCATTTCCTGATGTCACATGCTTGCCTCAAGGATTAAACCATATGTGCCTTAGTACTTGGCAAAAGGCACTACTTTGTCAAGATCATGGTCAGGATAATGGGACGAACTTATTACATTTATTGTATAGTCATCAGTCCTTAAGAAGTGTACAAAGCTTAATTTAATTCGATGTTCTGGGGTGTCCCAAAATCGTTGAGTCTGTTACATAAATACGTACATACAGAATCTGGTAAAAGCGTTTTAAAAATAGGTTTCCTTAATACCATTAGCTTTTGTAGAAACCAAAATATGTAACATATAAATAAATGAGAGAGGAGAGTGGCTCAGTGGTAGAGCACTGAGTTGCAATGCTGAGTCCTGGTTTCAAATCCCGCTCGCTAGTGGACTTTTATTTCATCTGTTAGTGGTCGGAAATAGATCCTGTAGGATCTAGGACCCTCCTGAGGCCCACCCAGGTTCTTTAAAAAAGCTACTCTAAATAAAGGTGGAAAGTCTGTCGGTTGAGCGTGAACTAGGACAAACCACCTCCCAGCATAACCGTTGTCCTAAAAACAGTCTCTACCATGTACTGAACCCAAGATCGTCTTTGGGTTGTAGTGGTAAATTTATTTCTTTTTTTTTAAAGTAAAGTAATTAAAAAACACCTGTTGACTGTTGCTTAGATTATTAAACTATTATTTTTTATTTTTGTATTAAATCAAGTAACGCACAGCTGTAACTCCTTTGTAAGGGAAAAATGAAAAATATGACACGCGATAGCTTCTGAGATTCCTTTGATGCCTTGGATGATCCATGGTGGCACCCTCAGCCTCTGGTCCGGCAGCTGGGAGGAAACAGAGCCTCTAAAATTACACACCACGTGCCCGGGATATTTTCAAGTATTCTCTCCTCCCAGGAAGCAGATGTTTACCCGAACACCGTTCCCTCTTTGATCCGAAGTGCCAATAGCCCTAAACTTTTTAGGGAGGTCTTAAAGTTACCACGTTCTAACGGCGTAGCCAACCACTCAAGGTGAGAGAATTATTTATAGTCGACCTTTAAGATAGTATTTTGATCACGTTTATGATCTTTTATTTTTCTTCCGCGTTCGAGATAATTCCCTGTAGGGTAAACAGATGGATTAAAAGCACAAGAAGGCTGGAAAGAGTGAGTGATGTCTGAACTGAAGAAGCTTGGATCATTCAGCAACAATTGGCCTTGAGTCTTCTCGTTTTTCTTTTGCTCTCTCTTTGATTCTGTTATCTTCGTTTTTCGCAATATCTTTTTGATATTGATTACTACCTAATCAGCATTATATTTAAGAGCTATTCATGAAATGAAAGTAATACCATTGTTTAGCTTACCATTTACCATTAACAAAAAAAAATGAAAATTATTTCCTTTGATAGTTGTGTAACTTAATAAATGTCTCTTTCTACTGAGTATCCTCCATTAATCTACAGATTTAACTGATAATTATAAAATGGTTGTATTGAGAATGATATTCTAAATCCATTTTATCTTACTGGATCATCTGTTAACTATTAAAAGTAACTGGAATAGCAATTTGTGTTCTGAAAACTTCGTTTTTGCACTGCCCATTTGATATTGTGTACTCTATAATCAGCATTATAGCTAAGAGTTATTTATAAAATGACTGTATTATAGATATTATAACTTTAACTTTCAACTATTAAATTGTAAAAAAACAAAAATTTAATTTTCATATACAGTTAATATTGAAAAGTAAAAAGATACCTTACATAAATGTTAAGACCGTGGAAAAATTCCAACGAAAAACCTTAAGTCTCCAAACTAAAACCTATCCTGTGGACAGATAATTTCTATTTCTGTTTTAGTTTGGAGACTTTAGGCTTTTCGTTGGAATTTTTCCACGGTCTTTTCATATACAGTTGTTTAACTAAAAAATTATAATAATTAACAGTATTTTGATGTGATGTTAGAACAGAAGGGATAACTAACTTATTCTCGATAATGAATTATAATAAACATTTGATTATTAGAGAAGCATATGAGCCAATTTCTTTCCTATAACTCTCTCTTCGGGGCGGTTGAAGTTGTTTTTCACTGCAATTTGATAATTTCATTGTAATTTGATTGAGGACCATCCACTCAAAAGTCAGCTGTTATTTATAAAATGCATGCGATGAACATACTGTTCCCAATTGAATTCTTCTTAAAACATCATATAATAAATATCAAAACTTAAAAAAGTCTGTTCTTATATATTTGTGTAAGTAAATTACGAACTAGCTGCATAAGTGTTGGAGAAAAGGCCGTGATTTTTTGAGAATAGTCATATTTTGATTATTAATACTTATATCAGGCAGATGTATATCGAGTCTTGAACAAGCTGTTAAAAGGACTAAAAGTATCTAATATATGATATTTTATTTGTTATCGTTATTTATTACTATATTATATGTTTTATCGTTATTTACTATTACTATATTTTATACTTTATTATTAATTTTCGTTAAGTAAGAGCTGGAAGAAAATGAGTCATCTTTAATTACCTGGGTTTTTTCAGGTACATACGTCTAATCAGATGAGTTCCTGACTCCTAAAGTTTGGCTAATATAGGTATGTATGAAATATTTATGTACATACATTATTACATAACATTTATGTAGATTGTTATTATTTTGTCTAGTGTATTTTATGTTTTATAGTGATGAGCCATTATTTCATGTTAGTTCAGTTGTTTTAATGTCGACCATAAAGAACATTCATTTGTACACAAGAATTTATTACTTTTAGTAATAAAATTGTTTGAAAGTTAACTCTGAATATTCATTTCTACTTTACTGTTGTAAGTTCCTTATTACTTCATACGCTTTTTAGAAATTAATTTGAGTATTATACAGGGTGTCCCGAATTTAAATGGCAAAACTTCAGCAACTTATAGGGGATCGAAAAACTAAGACAAAAAGTCCTTTAGAGATTTGCTCGTTTTTTCTTAGTTTTAGAGAAAATCGCAAAAAACGAAACAAAACAAAATGCTGCAGGTAGTGATTATCACCTTTATCTAAGGTTCGTCAGGCTAGGCAGTGAGATATGTAAACACTTAATGTTATCCTTTACATTTTTTTATTTGTTTACATTTTGGCTTTCTTCTAGGATTATAATTCCTAAATCAGTCTTCAGTCAGTTACACAGATATTTTTGTGTGAATAGCATCAGCCACAATGCCGCATACATATTCTAATGATGATTACGCTGATATGATTTTTGTGTATGGTTTCTGTAACGGTAATGCTTTAGAAGCGGTGCGGGAGTATGCGCGCCGATTTCCAAATAGAAGAGTGCCTAATCGACGAGTCTTTTCGCTAACTTTTAATAGACTACGAGAGACTGGGTCATTCTTAATACGTAATGAAGGCGACCAATTCCAGGCAGCAGTAAGAGCAGATTATCGGAGAACAAATAGTGCCCAATGCCACTTCGATAACAATCTTGAGACTAGCATCCGAAGAGCATCTGCTGCATTAGCAATATTGCGGCAAGCAATATGGCGAACTTTGAAAGGTGATAATCGCTAGCCATACCATCTTCAAAAAGTTTAGAATTTATTACCGCAAGATTATGTCAAGAGATTGAATTTTAGTAACTGGTTTCTTATTTATGGACCGATGAAGCTACCTTTACAAGAGGAGGGATTGTTAATCAAAGAAATTATCATGTATGGGCTCTTGAAAATCCCAGAGCTATTCAGCATGAATTTGCCATTAACGTTTGGCTTGGAATTTGGAACAGATTACTGGTGGGACCATATTTTTTACCTGGAAGATTGAATGGTATCACATTTACACATTTTTTGGAGAACGACTTTTCTAATTATTCATATGACATTCCCTTACAACAGCGGATTGAAATGTGGTTCCAACTCGATGGATTTCCACCTCATTATAGCAAAGTTGCTCGAACTTGGCTGGATGTAAATTATCCACAACGATGGATAGGACGTGGAGGAAGAACATAACATAAACATAAATGTAAATAAATAAGTATAAAAATGAAAACTTGTTTTGTTTCTTTTTTTGCGATTTTCTCTAAAACTAAGCAAAACCAGCAAATCTCTAAAGGACTTTTTGTCTTAGTTTTTCGGTCCCCTATAAGTTCGTGAAGTTTTGCCATTTAAATTCGGGACACCCTCTATAAGTAAATATTTAAGTGCGGTTTTGTTTCAATGGTAATCTTGATTTTTAATCAGCACATATTGGATACTAGTTTCACTGGCAATCGTTTCATATAAAAAAAAAACTTCTAGAGCATTAATCTATCCTGTAAGTTGCAAATTTAAGCAATAGTAAAAAAGAAAAAGAAAACAAAAATAATTAACCTTTCTTTGTAGCATAGCAAAGAAAGAAAAGAGATTAGGCTAAGGGTGCATACAATATAATAGCAATGAAATATATAAAATCATACATTAATAATATAAAAATACTTTACTTAATTAGTGAATATTATATTTCATTGATTTGTAACATATTCTTTTGTACTATACAGTAATTTATTGTGTCGTTCTACACTGTATTATTGTGCCGTGATATATTGATAGATAGGAAAAATTTTATATTGGGACTAGGTACTATGTTTAGGAAAACATAAATAGCAAATAACATATCTGGTCAAAAGTGTTAATAATTAAAATTATTTGCATATATTGTGACATAAATACTACAGTTGGTGATAAAAAGAAAGCACAACAAAATTTAATGAAATGATAAAATTTTGAAACTGAAGAATATAAATAATGCATTATGCTTCTAATTTTATAAAATAACTATGAGCAAATTCAGAGCAGGTAACTACTGTACCGTACACGGAGGGTCTCGAGCTCAGTACATGGTAGAGAGTTTCCCCAATTAAGGGTACCCACTGTATAGAAGCTAGGCGAACCCCAAGAGGATATGCAAATCGGTTAGTGTCATATGTGATATTCGAGACAATTAACAAACCAAATTTAATTATCAGCTGGATATAAATCTAGAAGCTCCAGCGTAGCAACTCAGTTTGCTGCACAAAGCTACCCTACTTCTTAGGAAAATAAGCAAAAATTTAAATTCTAATTGTTGTTACTAATTTCTAATAGTAATGTAATTATAATATGTATAATTGCAGGTATTATGCTTAATACCATTTCAGGTTGCTACTAAGCCAAATTTAACGAGCAATACCTGCAGGTTACCGAGCCTTCTAACCAAATTCCCTCCTTAATATTCATTACTTGGATACGGCATGAAATGCATCGAAACTTGCGCAGTTGATTACTCGAGGTTGGTTTGGTAATCACACTCCTCAGCCTCTTTATATATTCCATTTATAAGCTTTAACTTAATCACTAATTTATTTCTTGACTTATATTTTAGTTTTAAAATATACCAGGTATGTTGCACAAGTATTAAAATTGGAATGATCCTTAAAATGCAAAATAACCTTTTGTTTAATAACTAATAACCTGAGGTTTAGTCTCATTTATAGTAGACACTTTTAAGGAACAGGGTCGAAACGAGAATAAAAATTTCTAAGCGATCCTAAAATTACACTTACATACATTTGATGTTTTCACATATTATTATCCTTTTACTCCAGTTTTAATTACTGTTATTATATTTAGTATTAAGTAATAATATTTGAACGCATTAATTTTAGACCTGTTAATTTTTTGATCTATGAATATGAAATTGTTATAAGATAAAAACATAGACAATCTTGACGCTTTTTCAGTTAGACTGAAGCCTCACTTAAAACACAATTAATTTAACTTTTTTTTAATTTTTTATAATTGGAAGTTTCTGAAATCAGAGCGTTCCAACAAACAAACACTTCAGATTTATATATATAATATTATCTATTGTATGATAGTTGTATAAAAACTATATATAACGACATTATTTTTCTTTAATGCAATATTCTGAAAACTTCGTCCTGTCGTAATTTATGGTGGCGAAGCATGCACTCTATCCAAGCAGAATATTAGGGGAGAATATTAATTAGGAGCGACCTGTGGTCTAGTGGTTAGCGTAACAAACTACTAAGCCTAAGATCGCGGGTTCGTTGCCCGGCAGGTGGCCATAGATTTTTTTTAAAGGGAGTGAAAATTCTTATTTACGCTTATACAGGATCCCGAGCCTGTACGATGTCAGGTACTGGTTAGAAACCCCTATCCTAATTAAACCTGAATAGGCAAAATTTAGTGCTCCCAATGCAGCATCGTCCGATTAGCCATAGCAGCAAAAAGTGCCGTTAAATGAACAATCATCATCATCCATGCAGAATAAGATATTATTGAATACTTGGGAGATAAAGATTCTTAGAAGAGAGAATAGCCCAACCAGTTCCTGTGAAGGAAGGAATCAAGAACTTAAGAACCTATATGGAGAACCAGATATAGTTTCTTGTATTAAAAAACGTCTGGACGTCCAGAAGGAGAAAGAGGAAGAGGAGGGCCTATAATACGATGTGGAAGTAGACCTGAGCCTCCTGGGGGTATGAACACGGAGAAGAGCAGCAGAAGATCGTTCAAAGTGGAGGAAAATTGTCGAGGAGGCCAAGATCCTCCATTGTCCATACCGCTATGTGGTGATGAAGATGATTTGAATATCTCAAAACCTACTTTTTTTCTGAAAATATACATTCTAAAGTAGTCTAAATTATATCTCCATTATTAATTTTAATTATTTCCTAAAAGTCAACTAAATACAATATGTTTTTAGTTTAAAATATATGTTGTTTTAATATAATATAACTAGCTGACCCGGCCACGCGTTGCTGTGGCTGTTATAATAGTATTAAAAAATATTAGTTAAAATTTGAATTTAAAAGAAATAATGAATTAATGAAAACACGAATTAAATAGATTTTTGATTTTATATTTTATTCATCTCATATTTAATTATATTATATAATAAATATATAATATACAACACTCATAACTGATAAAATATAAATATGAGTTTAATGAATGGGGGTATATAATGTTTGATTTTTAATTATGGATACTAATATTATATTAAATTATAAATATTTATTTCAATTTAATTGATGGCTAATCGATGCACAATATTTTTTGTTAATCTATCCGTTGCTAATACAAATAGATTAGATGATTTACTAATACGTGAGCATGCAACATATAATTACCATGGGAGAAACATGGATATTTTAAGTCCAAACAGCAAATGGACATTGTCTGGCCTTGAGACCTGTGGATGGGTATAGCAAAACCCAAACATATATCAAATTGAAGTCTTTTGAACGGTATTATGGGTTCTGATGGTATTATTGAAATAAGTTCCAACATGATGATTTTTTCTTTAAAGATTCCAGTCCTACACGTTGTATGACCAAACGTGTACCATTGCATAATTTAGGTGGATTGAAATTACGAAGAAGAATAATAGGTGAACCATTATTCAACCGAAGATTGTGTGGTATATCCAGAGAATTTAAAACTTCAGTTGGATAATTTACAGCTTGGTTTTCATCAACAATATTATTGATGGATTTAAAGGGCATTAGATCACCTCGTAACAACAGTAGTATTAAAAAGTTCGTCAACATCAGCATTTTTCGCTGTCAAAATAACACAATTACTGAGCCAATTATGGTTCATGTAATTATTTAGTACATCCAGGAAGACACTCCTTATTAATTCATCTTTTAAATAAAAAATAAAATAAAATAAGAAAACGAAGTTGGTAGAAAGCTTCCCTAGAGTGTACTGAAAAACTTCCCAAAGTTTCATGACAATCGGATGATTGATGTAGTAATGCATAAAAGACAAACACACATACATTCATTTATATATATATATAAATATAAAATATAAAAAAAATAAAATACTGAACCTCAGAGGTAGAAAACACTATGTCGCATGTTCCGCGACAGAACATGAAAAAAATAAACAAGCTGGGCTACCAAGTCCTTTAACACCCACCTTATTCACCAGACTTATTTCCAACATATTTCCATCTGTTCAGAAATTTAGAAGGGTAAAATTTTTGAAAAAGATTCACAAGTAAAAAACGCATTTTTAGGCCTTATTTCATCGCAAAACTTTGGATATTTCAATTCCGGGTTTAAAAATTTGACAACATGTATAGAATATGCTGGTAAAATATTTTGATTTTATAAAGTCTTTTTTACTAAATAACCTTTCTTAAAAAAAATTCTCTTGAGTAGGAAGAAATGTTTGTTGGATAGCCAACGTTTTGACCATCAATGTAGGTCTTTTTCAGGGCTTCGGATGGAGTCAAATGTCAAATATTAAAATTTAAATGGCTTTCGAATAAACAGTTCTCCCTACTTCAGACCATTTTCTTCCTCTTAAATACCCTTTCCTTTGAAAATTGAACCATTGGACATTTCATATGAAACGGACCAATGGTTTTGTAATGGGTTCTATACCTAAAAATGTACATGAGATTTGAGACTGTTTATTAATATATCAATCAACGAGCAAATAAAATTTAAGTGGAATCTAATTAAAAATGATAAATAACCAACAGATTGCCTTGGAAAAAATATTATTCAATGAATTCCTGGCCTAGTAGATAATTATCTTTACATCTTGGTCTGTACTATTGATTTTAGAAATGCCTACGATCTCTAGAATTGATTCCTAGTTTGAAGCAGATATCTAGGCACCGCCTCAAGGCCTACATTCTCCCAAAGCTATTTGCTAGCCCATAAACTCAGTTTGCTTCGACTTTATTTAGTTTTCGAATTGACTCGTAACTAGTTGTGATTGGACTAGATACGACAGGAAGTATAGAGCGAAGTGTACAGCCAGGCCTCAGGCAGAGAACTCTTTAAATATGCATGAGCCTCAGCCTGAGGTCTGTAATCAGCTTTAACTTATTATAGTAGCGGAGCCAGTTATTGGGTTCACTCTCAGCTCCTCGTACCCTTTCGTAATACATTCCTTCTATTTTGATAATCTCAGCATAATCCCTTATGGTATTGTCTTATCTTTTATTTTCCTTGAGAAAACTTTTATTCTGGGGCGAAGAAAGATGCAAGATAGGGTAACTTTGGAACACTTTTCAATGTTATAAGGTGGTTCTATCTTTAATTTTGAAATTTAAATGCTGAAAAAAATATTAATACGCAAGGTAAGTCTTCCTCTGACGCAACACCATGTACTCCAAGTGACAACCAAGAGATATTCTTGGAACAAAACAATTTTATAAACTCCTGTCTTAGTAGCATAATTATCTTTTCATCTGAGTCCGTATTACTAACTTTTAAATCCCTGTGCAGATTGGGTTTTACAAGGGGCGGAGTGGCTCCCTTGGTAGAGCGCCGATTTCCTGTGCCGAAGCTCTGTATTCAAATCCGCTGCTTGTGCCGGAGATTGGTCTTTTGGATCTGGAATCCTCCTGGAGCTCCCACAGACTCCAAATTTGGCACCCGAAATAGGAGGAGGGTATGGCGGTTGTGCGTGATCCAGGACAAATCACCACCCTGCACAAGTTATGTCCAAGAAACAGTACGGTCTTTACTGATACCAAGTACCGAACCGCTTTATGGGTTGTGCTACAGTTTCTTTTAATGTACACAACATTTTAGGCGGCTACTTTTGCATAAGGAAGAAAATTATGATCAGTAATTCACTTTAAACTCATATACTAGTTGAGAATGTTCAACGGTATGACATAACCCATGCAAACTCTTTGAAACACTGGATACTTTCCATGGCTAGGACGCCATACTGTATATGCTAATAGTATGGTCTGCGTCTGGCGGAGTTGGGGCGTGAAGTCATGTTGAATTCGATCTGGTTTCATTTCTCAACTGTTGCTACAAATCAGATTGTACAATTCTCAAAAGTATCCCTTGTAGTTATATCACCTTAGCGTTTTATTAACTAACGATTTATACTTTGTTTTTTCTTTTTAATAAATTAAACTAAGTTTGTCACAACGAAATGGGGTATGGAATAGTTTGGTTGTTAATCTTGAAACTGAATACTTTAATTATAACTTTATTTCAAAACAACATACTTTTATAGTGGGTTGGCACTCTTGTTGGAGTTTTCTGCAAATACAATTTGACAAGTTTTATACCTATGTTGTTCCTTTTGGAATAGATATTCATAAGGGACTCAGGTGGAAGCGTGGATGGAGAAGCCTCCAATCGAAGGCACTCCAAGCGTATAGTAATTGATTTCTCTGTAGTAGTTCCCTGCTCCACAGACATTTCAGTTTCCTTGTTGGATTCTATGGTAATGTTCTTACCAGAATGTTTGGTGTGATATATCTTTAGATGCCTAGGGAAGCTCAGTGTCTAGAGCTCTGAGTTATTGAGTTGAGCTCCCAGTCTTATATATTAAGATGTTTTTTATTTTTTCTAAACTTAATTAAGGGGTTAAATTAATTTATCAAAAGTTTATTACGAAAACACAGCTGGAATAAAAAAATGTGTGAAAACATAAAATTCATTTTAGTTTATTTTCACAATAGCAGAAAAATAAACTAAAATAAATTTCATTTACAATTATTGTTAAAATAAAATAAAACAATAAAACTTATTTATTATAAATTTAATGACTCTGTGGAGCAGGCACTAAGGGTTCACCTACCCTCTGCAAAGTGTTTATCCCTGATTGGAAAAATAATTTGACAGTTGAGTGTGACCTCGGCCGAATCAAATGCCTCCACAACCACTGCTTTAGGAACAGTACAGTCAACCAGGTAGTGAACTCAAGACCCGTGAGTGAATTAGGTGGTTGATTCGTGGCTGTTAAGGTAGTGTAGGTAGAGTAACTTCACCTTACCAGTTACCAGCAGTCACTTCACAGTCAGGACAAATCCGTTCTCTTCACTAATCCCATATCTCCGTGCTCTCGCAATTTTTGCGATGTATACATGAGAAAGAATGTTCATTGAACATTACTTTAATTAGGATGTTGTTGACTTACGTCATTATATTATTTATAATGCATTATTAGTTGTTTTAATTTTTTTTATTTTCACTTCACAGTCAAGACAAATCCGTTCTCTTCACCGATCCCATATCCCCGTGTTCTCACAATTTTTGCGATGTATACAGTGAAGCGACCCCTGGTAGCTCAAATGGTAAGAGCGCTGTCACGGAGAGACGGATGACCCGTGTTCGAATCCCGGCCAGGACAAATCTTTTCTTTTCAAAATAAAAATATTTAAATAAAAATTGTATTATTAATCATAACTTTTTAGCTTTAAAACTCTGTTGAGGCTTAATAATATCCTTAAATATATAAACAAGCATAAATAAACTTATTTTACTACTTAAATTACAGGTATCAAAAGATTAATATTTTTGGCCAGGTTTTAAGGGTTAATACTCCTATGTATATTTAAATTTAAATGACCATATTATGAAAAATTTAATTTTTTTTCTCTGTTTAGATCTTTATTATATTCAGTTCAATATTTTCTTCGATATAATTCAAGGAGCGGGATAGCTGAGTGTGTAGAGTTTTGAGTTCCTGTGCTAAGGATTCCGGGTTCAAATCCGGTTTTGCTAAATAATTATTTAACTTTTTAACAGACACGCACGATCCGTGGGATCTACAGACCCTATAAAGGTGGCACACTTAAATGGTGAAAAAACCTTCCTGATGAGCGTCTTTCGGAAAAATCTCCTACCGGCACAACCGTTGTCTTAGATTCAGTATACATAGTGTCTATAATCTGTACCCAAGATCCTTCATCAGTGTAATGGTTATTTATATATATATATATATATATATATATATATATATATATATATATATATATATATATATCCATTCATGTGGTTATATGGTTTGTTCATTTTGTATAAATGCATTTTCTTAACTTTTAATTCCAAATTATGATATAATTTGTGATATATAACTATATATAAATATAGTTCAGTTATTCAATGATAACAGTACAGCATTTGTTTCAAAATACAATTTTACGTGTAATTTTAAATAGCGCAATATTCTCGCATAAGTCCTTCAACAAATAAAAAAATGAAGTTATAATTCAACAAAAAAAGAGTAAACGAAAAATTATATTTACCATCAATCATGGTATTTGAAATCCATCTTATGTAATGTAATATAAAACTTTTGTTCCAATTAAAAATTCCTTTACATAAGGATTATTCCGTTATCTAACTTGTATTATGAAATATTTTTCAGTTGTTATTTTGAATATAAACTGACAGGCTGATATAAAAAATAATAGTAAATAAAAAGTGACTCGGTTGAGTTGGTTCACGTTGGGGGTTCCAGCCTTTGGCCTTGAGGGACTAAAAAAGACAATGAAGAATCTGTATAAAAAAATTAATTAGTTTGTACATCGACCTTTGAGTCGCTGTAGAGTGAACTATCCGTCTGAAACATAACAACAGGTAATAACTAATAGCAACTTTTGTTGTAATGTAACTGTAATTATTAGTTTTTAAACATATTTTATACCTACTGCATTATTTATATCTAAAAAATTAGATATAAATTGAGTTATGGCGTTGTTCTTTTGAACGAGCGATATAACTAGTATATTTTTTGGAAATTATTCGGCAGGTTGCCGCTTCTAGTTGAGTTACAAGTTTTAAGTATTTATTTGTTTTCCTTTTAATATTTTCCAAAAATAGTAGTCATCATGAGATTTATTATGGAAAAGAGAATGTAATTATGGAAAATATGTATACTGCGATAATTATTTTATCCAGAAATTAACGTTTCAGCAAACACATCATCTATGCTTCGAAATGTTAGTTAAAACCCGCGAAATAATTACCCAAAAGTGTACTAGTTATATTGCTCTTTCAAAAGACCAACGTCATAATTAAAAAAACCTAATTTTTCAATAATGGTATTAGAAAGTTCCATGTGAGTTAAAAAAATAAAAATTTGGGTAATGATAAAGTAAAGAATTCCTTTTGGAATGATCGTATTGAAATTATTTTATTAAGTTCAAACATGATACAACAAAAATACGACTTTATCAAAAAAAAAAACATATCGGAATATCATGTTGTTCCTGACTTGAACTTAACTTTTAAAATAATAACTTTTGAGTTATGCCGATGTTCTGTTGAAGGAGTTCTATGTAAGATGTTTCCAGAAACAATTCTTTATTGTGTATTGTACTGTCCGTAGAAATGACATGATTAATCCATGCAATTAAATATGTTTGAAAAAACATACTCATTTCCAGTCAATAATGGTTAAAGTTATTTTCAAAAAGATTAAAAATTAAGTAAAAACTGTAATACATAAAATGAATAGAATATTAAATATGATTAAATAAAATAACATTCAATTAAATTGTATATTTAATAAATTAAAATTCAATAGACTTAAATACGAACTAAAAGCCTTATTATTTGAATTACTTTTTTTTAATCTTTTAATTTGATGTGTAGTTCTATTATTCATTAAATCAATATATTTGCGATATTTAAAATATTAAAAAAACTGTACCACTACAACTGATGAAGGATCTTTGGGATTGGTACATGGTAGAGACGATACTAATTCTAGGTCAAAGGATGGGTAGGGAAATGATTTGTCTGAGATCACGCTCAACTGTGTGTTCCCTCAAATTAAGGTAAACACTTTATAGAAACTGGGGGAACCCCAGGAAGGTCTGTAGATCCTACAGGATCCATCTTATACTGTTTTCAGCAACTCTTCCCTATGAGCTACTATACTTTCCATTTTTTTTAATCAATTACTTAAATGTTATTTATAAGTTATAATTTATAAGTTTATTAGTGTTTTAAATACTTCCATTTTCATCTACCGAACTATGGATTGGAGACTCATAAAATGAATAAGAAACAAATCTCTCTAAAATATAAAATAGTTCTTAGTGATGTAATATTTTATTGGGATTGCCTAGCATTGTTTGTTAAGCCTTTCTTCGTGATCGATAAATTATAACTACTTTTGACAAATCACAAACCTCTGTTTCCGTTTTTTTTAAGGCGTGACATAAATAAGCGTTGTTTTAAATTTAAATAGAAAAAATGGAATCCATCCATTTCAAAAAATAAGACAGACTTCATACTTTTCCAAAATTTCGATTTCAGGTCTGCTATTTTAATGCAAAGGATGCAGTGGAATAAAATTAAGATATTTGTATTAAAAACTATATTTTTTTTAATTTATAAAACAAACCAAAAATAAAAAGAAACTTATTCATAAAATTTTATTCATTATTTATTTTAGAGAAAAATGCTCAACATAGGCACACATAAGAGGTGTAAAATAATGTATGTATTTAATCCCTTCAGCACTTTTTAATTGTTTTATTAGAACTATGAAAATTGTTAATGAAATTCTGAAAAAAAGTTTAATTTATATAGATGCTTGGTAATTATAATTGTGTAACATAAAGATGAAAAAAATAACTCGAATTGGATATTTTTTAAATTATAATGCAACACTTAAGTACACTGACTTGGCACTGGATAGTGGTTAAATAAGTTTTTTTTTTATTATGATAAAAACCTATTGAATAATTTAAAATCATTATCATCTATTATACCTGTGTCGACGTAACGGAACGGAAATTCAGAGTACAAATCTTTCTGATGGGTTGCATGGGAACTCTACCGGATCCCAGCAAGCAAGGAAGTGTATTTAAGGAGAAAAAATAACATACAATATAACATAAAGCTTATCTTGCATTCCCACAACTACTAATTACAGAATTAATTTCAATGAATAAGAATGCCTTTAATCTACTCTTATGAGCTTGTAATTTAATTAACTACTATCTATAATTAAATGGTAATAATACTGATAAAAAGAAGAAACCCGCGACCTAATATTAATAAAACGGAACCCAAATGATAAACTGAAAGGCTTTTGAAATATTTCAGAAAGCAAAAATTAATAAATACGTGCTTGGGAAAAATATTGAATAATGAAGGATCTGAACATTACTCCAGCGCATATTACAGAGGAACCATCTCTGGAGGCAAAATTGTACAATAAACCTAGTGCAAATTTAGTGTATATAATATAGTAATATATCATAATAACATAAACACAGTGCAAGAATGAAAGACATTTGGTAGCTGAGGAGACAGAAACGAGGCAGACTATTGAAGAAACGTAGTCCATAGTGGCTGATTCGAAAAAAATATGTGTTTTAATAAAAATGAACCAGAAACTTCGATTTCATTTTTTATCTTTTAATAGAAAAAGTTTGAACGATCTTTCACCATTCTGCCTTTCAAATTTCAATCTACCTACATGTACCTTGGAATGATTTTTAATATTTTTGGGTAAATATGAACAGATTAAATAAAAGTCTACCATTGAACGGGTTTCGAAACCACGATTTTCGGCATGGCAACTCGGTGTTTTCCACTGAGCCACTCTGCTCCCTAATATATACTAATTACTCTTTCAATTACATTATTGATATTATCTATTGAGCTTGTGCAGCCTGTCAGTTGAGCTTGTCATATTTTTTATTAATTAATTTTACTACTTGTAAAAGTATATATTTATTGTTCGTAGTGTCAATATATGTGGAAACCAGACTAATATTGGTAATTAAAATGTACAAATTTGAGATTTAAATAATTCAGATTATTATAAATTATAATTTATTTAGAAATTCAATAAAAAAAGAACACATTTATTCCCAAGTTTTGAGTTTTCACTTCTGTTGGCAACCTTATTTAATTTTTTTTTTTTTTTTTTTTTTATCATCCATTATCTCCATCCAATCCAACTCAACGATTTACAAACTGACCTCCCAGTACATACAATTATAGAATAAAATCAATCAGTCACGGTTTGGCCACCTCTGACTCATTTGCACGGTTACAACTCATAGTAAGAGATCTCATAGTTAGATATAATAAAAAAAAGTTGGGGAAAAGTTTAGACTTGTTCGAAATAAATATATTCCAGTATATTTATCACCTCGAGCCTGTCCTGTGGCTATAAATACAAAAGCTTATCATAATAATAATCAAGATAGAGACGAATTTATATTTTGCAGTATTTTTACTACTTTCCCTTGCAGCTATCTTCCCGACCTATCCATTCGGCCATACTCACTCATCCGGAAATATTTTTATTATGTATCGAAGCAATGTAACAAACAGCCTATCGAATAATTAAAAGTTAACTCGATTCTTTATTAGAACTTTCTAACCAATAGCCCGTGTCCTGCCGCCTCCAATAAACGAATCAAGCAGAAGAAAGTCGGATCGAAAGTTGCACTTCGAAGGAGCAAGAATGGACGATATACAGTTCTCTGTTTGAATAATTTATGGAAGGATTGGGTCTAGTAGTATTGGCTGGGTGGATAACTAACTGTCGCCATCTCGTTCGGGGTAGGAGATTGCTCTGTTATAAGGTTACGGTTATAGGTTATAACCATCTAGCAGGTTATATCCATTAGCGGTTATAACCGTCTGTCAGGTTATGTTGAAAGCTTATAGGTCCTACACCTACATAGTTACCTCAAAATAACGAACCAAGGTAGTAAGAAGTTCCCTAGATCAATAATAACCTATCCAACAATAACTTACCCACCATTAATAATAATCTTTGTGTTCTAAATAATACTTCTGCCACAAATTAAGAAGTAACTCCATCACAAAAAAAAAAGAAAATATAAGCTTCCTACATTCTCGTCACTAAGTTTCGATACATGGGATACATAGAGATTATCTCTTGTACTGTTCCCTAGATATTGTAGGGATCAATTACAAATAAAATAGTAAACTTTAAAAAGACCTATTTGAATAAATACCGATTTCATTGCTCTCTTTTTTTCTTGCAGATAACCTTATGTTTTATGTTCAATATTATGTCACCTTGGGTTCAGTATGTGACAGAGACTGTACTGCTTTTTTTAAACAGTTGTACAGGGAAGGGATTTGTCCTAGATCAGTCAATCGCAAGATTATCTCTATATTTTGGTTTCCACTTTATAGAGGGTGGGTGTGCCCTATGAAGTGCCACTCCGCTACCCCTAAATCTATATAGTTACATATGTCGTTATGTATTACGTAGTTACAGCAAAATAAGGAAGGAACTAAGGGGAGAGGAACCTCCATAGACCTATAATAACCTATCCACATACTTACCATTACAATGAGCCTTGTGTTTCAAATAATATTTGTAAAACAAGTAATGAAAACAAGGCAATGTTGAATCACCGTCAAGAGAAAAAAGTTTCCTATGTACTTCAGTTTTGATTTTTTTTTTTAGTTTCATCCGCCTCTTTTCATTCCATTATTCTTCATCCTCTCTGATCTATTCCTTTCTTCATCGGAGGGTTTGATAGCCCGCTTCGTTCTGGCGTTAAGCCACCTCAACCTCTTGTCTTAGCAGTTCCATCCCTAAGCATATCTTTCGTAACCCCGAGTTCTCTCATGCCCTAAACCAATCGGTTTAGTTTTGTAATTTCCAGGGAATTTAAATACTCTAGCCTTGCATCGCAGAATATGTCCGTTGAAATTAGCACTTCTTTTCCTCATTGTGTCGGAGATTCTTCTGTTATATTATGAAAGGTCTCATTTCGCATGTAGACTAATTTATCGTTTGAGAATTTAGGGCCTACAATTTTTCTTAATTTGTTTTCATACGCCTTGTGATTGAATTTCGATATTGTTATTCTACGAAGGACTGTTGAAGGGTTCTCTCCTTCTGTACTTTGTATATTAAGAGATGGATGTGGAGGGGAAAAGGTTCCGATTTTTGTTATTAAACCTTTATTAGTGGGTACTCTAGTTATTAGGTTAGTTTCCATGTATTATATAGGATAATAGCGGCTATCAAACGGATTGTAAACTAGATACAATCACATACAGAAATTGACAACTTAAAAATTCCATTTTTAATAAACCCCGAAATGTGATTGCTCTCTGTTTTACTTCCTGATTGCCTTTTCTTTTGTGCAACTGATGCTTATAAAACACTAATACGTTTCCTTTTATCTTTACTTAATTAAATCGATCTGGAAAACTGAGCATAATGATAATGCTGACAAGTAATTAAGAATTAAAACACTTCCTAAATTCGTGAGAATGCAAATCTGTAAACAGAGGGGAAAAAAAAAAAGTTTGGAGAAATAGAAAGTAGATTGTGAGCAGTGACTAGGTTCAATTCTCACAGAACGGTCAGTGGGAATAATTTGAGAAAATGCAGAAGAACCGGTAAAATGCCAATTGATATCAGATTTAGATCATAAATCTGAGGTGGAATAATAATTGATCAGGAAGTGAAATAACTGCAAAGCCTTTTATGGCATTTCATTACCTTGGCTCTTGAGTATTTAGTCAGCGAGAGTTGTTTTATTATTCTCGGTCTGAATTCAAAATAAATTGCGATTTATTTATAACTTTTTAAGTTAAAATGTAAATGAACAAGTAAGTTATTTTGTGATAAAAGATGAAATAGGCTATACAATGGGTTTTATTTCGATTAATTTAAAAACCTCTAGTCAAGACAACATATCTAAGAGAATAACATTCACTATTCGTTAAGACCCTCTATAAAGTGGGTACTCATAATAGGAGAATACCTAGCGGTTGAGAGTGATCATGACAAATCACTTCCCTACCCCTAGAAATAGTACAGTCTCTATCACGTAATGAACCCAAAATCCTTCATGGGTTGTATCAATACAGATTTTGAATTCGTTAAGATAATAATAATAATAATAAGCTTGATTTTTTAAGAGAGGCTCAACAAGCAGTTCTCCTAGACACAATCAGGATCGGAAACTTCAATCAGGAAAATTTCTAAACATTTGTAGAGGAAAATACAAAAACAAAAACTAATAACTGCAGATGGTCGGACTTTTCCCCATCTCTGCTTTGAAGCCGCAAATGAGTGATAAAATAGATGATCATAATAATATGTTAATATTAAAGTCTTTATTTCTTCTGGGACAAGTCCCTTTAATATGAGTATAATTTAATTACATATATACACTTAATTTATTTACGACCGTTCACCTTCTTGCCCTGAAGAAGACCTGCAATGTGGGTCGAAACGTTGGCGTACTAATAAATAATTCTCCCTATATAAGAGAATTTTCTTGACCTCTACCCGGACCATTTTCTTCCTCATATATATATAAGGTCAACTAATATTTTTCAACATTAATTTATTAACATTAAATTAACAAGTGAGAAAGAATTTAAAAAACTCTCAGCTTCGAAGAATTGCTTCATGCGACAAGAGACAGATTGGTATTTAGATATTTAAAAAAAATATATTTAAACTAAACGATTTATGGGAATAAGTCCAGATTCTAGATTATGGTATCTCGTAAAGAGAGTTTAAGAAATTAGTGTGATAAACTGATGTGTCTTTAGCCATGTTATCAGCTACCTGATACATACATGTCTATGCTAGATCATACATATTAAAAAATAATTACTACTTTTCTAATATGTATATTATCACCTGATGCGTAGTCGTTAGCATAACAACATACTATACACAAGATCGCGGGTTTACAGCCCGGTAGTTGGCCCTAGGATTTTAAAGGGAATAAAAAATACTCGGTTAGGCCGTCCTACGGAAGGTACTTAACATAGGAGTCACGGACTTGTGCGGTGTCAGTTTTAGGACTTCCAATGTAGGATTTAGGATAGCAGCAGAAAGTGACGTTAAATCAATAAATTATATAGATATTCTGGCTAGTATATCTGGCTAGAAGTGTTTTTTGTAATAAAATTTGTTATCCTGAAGGAATACATCCTGTAAACATTCTACTTTGTTAACACGACTCCAAACATCGACCACTACTGACCGAGGTTTTCTCTTTTCGGAATTAATTATACGATGACAGCAATTAAGGAATCCATACCAAGGAGGAACTCGAGACCGCTACTGATAAAACGGGCCGAAGAGAAAGTAAAGCAGTCAGTCCGGAAGGATCGCTTACCGAAATATGATCCCGCTCCCGAAAACCGCCAGGTGGAGAAGACGTGCCAACAAGGCGGCTTTATCAGATAACGATCGGACCCGGGGTATTCCGTAGAAGTTGGAGTTGGCGAAAGTCTTCTTGAGGGGAGTTACGTAGATCTCGTACACGACCGTCGAAGAACATCTCATAAGCAGAGATCATCCAGTCCTAAAAATATTTAAATGACTCCACTTTTCATGATGAGAACTCTGATCCATTTTAATATTTTAGATAGTTTTATTTTGAAACATTTTGCTTTTTCCGTCTTATGCAAGCTGTTTTACACGGTCATTCCGCTGCAAGGCCAGCCGGTACAAGATACGTAGGGAAATTCTTACTCTCACTACTCTCCTGACATAGTCCCCATGTAAGAATACTTTGCACACGCGACGTATTCATAAAACCTGAGAACATATATTGAATAATCACTATAAATGGTTAACCAAGCAGTCATTATATTTTAAATCAATGAGATAGTAGCACTTAAAATTAATACTCGCAAAGTTACCTATCCACGGTTGATATCAAAATATATAATTTATCTCCAAAACCCAGTCTCAAAATATATAGATTAGTAACCCGGCAACCTACATAGAAAGTGTAAAAATATTATAGAAAAGGGCTTACTTAAGTTTTAAAAAAAGGCTTAATTAATAAATAAAATAAGTAATTGAAGAATAAAAAGAGATGAATAACAGAAACCACGTTAGAATTTTAGTTTGTAAAATTGAACACGAAAACAGAATTAAAATAACAGTACTAATTGCAATCAAAATATGTTACATATACAATATGTATATACGTTTTTCAAGTCCTTGAGTTTCAGCCAATAAAATTCGTTTAACATTTATCATCGAAATTTAATTTTTTTTTATGTTATTCCACCAACAATTACTAAACAATGGCTAATAAACAGGTTTTCAGTGAACTCACCACAAATAGTTATGGTCAGTTAGGTAACTATACTTCTATGAAAGAAAGTCCAGAAAGACAGCCAATATAGAGAAAGAAAATCTCAGACGAAAGTTACCCGGTCCTCCAGGTTGGGGGTTGAGGCATTAGGCCAGCAAGTTCACATTCGCTAAAAGACATCAAGTGGTAAACCCAACCTCCCAAAAAAATAAACTCTTTACCTTCTCATCTTTTACAAAATATCCAAAAATGTTGCTAAAACAGCTTAAAAATGAAAATATATATATATATATATATATATATATATATATATATATATATATATATATATATACTTCCAAGTAGTCTTGTATGATGGGGAAGCGTGGACTCCATCTAAACAGCAATAGAAGTTATTGAATACTTGGGAGAGATAATCCTTAGAAGTGTATATGGCCCAACCGAAGAAAGAAATCGTTCCCGTATATAATAGAATCAAGAACTTAAGGACCTGTATGGTGGAGCTGATGTTGTGTCTTGTATCAAAACAAGATTAAGGTGGTTGGGCCTCGTACAAATGGCTCGGCATAGCTGACCGTGGAGAGACGTCTAGATGGAGAAAGAAATGAAAGAAGGCCTAGAATGCGATGGCTGGAAGATATGGAAGCAGACCTTTAACTCCTTTGGGTAAGAACATGGAGAAGAGCCGCGGAAGATCGGTTAAAGTGGAGGAAAATTTTCGAAGAGGCCAAAGTCCTCCATGGACCATAGCACCGTGGGAAAAAATCTTTATTCATATTTGAATTACTAGGTAAACTAATTAAAAAATTCAATCATATTTTAAATAACCACATGCCTTTTCTTAAATGTATAACATTATTTCATCCTACTTGTTTTTCATCCTGTAACGAAATTCGTGCCTCTCCAGATAGAATTGATAAGACCCATCGCCTCATATCTTGCACATGTTCTTTAGGTGTCAGGTACACGGAACTCCTCTATGTGCTAGGGAGTCACGTAGCTATGACGGTCATGTTGGTCATGTTTCAGTGCCGACCGCTGACTTGGCACATGCTTTCAGTCGCTCAACCCCACGGCCTGTAAATCCTTCGTTATGACTGAGGCTAAAGAGTCAATAGGTAGTCTCGTATCCTCTATGTCGGTCTCATCCAGTTAACAGTAATATCTCTTCAACTTGCTGCATCATCAATGTCATGTTACTCTAAGGTGAAATCGTTAATTAGGATTTTTGGAATACAGGTAAGCAATCACCACATGCCATGTAATAATTTGAATTGATTCTTGACATAAGCTAGTTTTATTTAATAAAAAAAACTTTTTTTTTTTGCTTTTTCATTAACTCGCAAACTGTCAAACACATAATTAACACTCTCAATCAGAAGTAATGTAAATAAATTCGAGTATCATCAAGACTAATGCAAATCATTGATTATATGATGAGTATTGGACTGGCTTTTCATTCAAAATAATTAAACATAAACCGCTCGTCACTCACGAACAGTTCAACGAAAACCTTTGAAGAATCCTAAAATATGCGAATGTTAATCAATCTTTTTCTGAAATTTTACCTTAAATAAGACCTCCTCTCAATAATTTTTATCATAAAAATTATCGATGAAAATTTGCAAAAACTCGTTTAATTATAACGGAATAGTGAAAATCCCCAAAAGGAAGCTCCCAAAATGCTAAAAAAAAAAAGATATTAACCAGTCAGCTTTTCGCCAATTCAGGCATTATCAGTACTGCTAAAGATACAGGCATTCTATATCACATCACAATAAAAACAGAACCACCAAACAGTGACAGTAACGTTATTCCAAGACTTTCACTCCTAATTAATTAATTAACACCTAAATATACGAAGGTCTATAAATAACGCTGGAGAGATTATAAAAATAGTTGATCAGCGGGAAAAATACAACTAATAACAAGAACCGGTCATTTAATGCATATAAAACTACACTACTACACAAAACTACACACTCATGAAACTTTACACTAAAACTACACACTCCTACACTTAGGAGGATATCAGGAAGAATGCACTTATACAAAATCATACAGCATAAAGACTTAATTGTTTGTTGAATGTCTTAGAGTCAAGATGCTGTCTCTATTTGATGATTCTGTTTGGACTGTTGATGTGAGATGTGCTGTATTTTGTCTTAATTTTTCATTTGGTGAATGTCCTGATGATGCCTGAATTGGTGAAACGTTGATTGAGTATTTTATACACTCAAAGATTTGCCTTTTAGGGTTATTTCCTATTGGAATACATTTATAAATTGAAGTATAATGGATATTTTACATTTTACCTTTTTTTATTTACATTTTACTTACTAAGTATATTTTTAGGTTTTTTAATTTAATTTATTACCCTGCAAGTAGTTCTTCATCCTGCAAATAACGAATTTATTTTTTTGATTATAAATAAGTTAGTAAAATAAGTATTTATCAATAAATAAGGCTATTGTATGTTATCCATAATTATTTCTTGGACCATGTGCTGTAGACTGTCATCGCAATGAATAGTCATAGTAAGTGAAAAAAATGGGTAAAATATAAATTATGGTGGAATTTTAATAACTAACTAAAGCAGAAAAATTATTTATGTAAATAATTGTAGTATGATAGAAATAAAATATTGCAATATAGAAATATACAATATTATTATATAAAATTTAATATGTGATATAAGTTGGAAAGTTTACGATTTTTTAAATATATTAACTAAGATATAAAAACTGTTAATGACAATAAACAATCATCTGTAATCCAAAAGTGGAAGAATCTTTATATTTAAGTGACGGAGAAATATTTTCTAAAGTTAAACATTAATTTCTGAAAATAAGAGTAATAATGTAGATCTCGCATCATGAGCAAGTTTTTATTAGAATTATTTTTTTCGAATTCTTTATTTTTGTTTCCTGGTAAACAAGAGAGTCCGATAAGAAACTGTTACTTATCAAGGACGTGCTAAAACTACATTTTAATCTAATGTACACTTAGGAGGATATCAGGAAGAATTTTCTCACAAGGATACAAAGCAGAGATTAAATCTCGAAAGTTGCCCGGTCTAACATGAATTCCCCGGACAAGGTCCTCAATGAGAAGAGATAGGATCGAACCCGACACCGCCTCTGAGGTAACTCCCTAGTCTGTTAATTGGCGTTTCCATTCTCGGCTATGATCTGCATAATGTCTTTAGGACATGAATACCCTAATGCTCTAATCTAGGCAAATCTGAGGGCGTTCTGGAAGATCGGTGAATGCGGTATTTACAGGCGGTACTCGAACCTGCACTTACCAAGAGAGATAACTGTTCTGTTTATCTCAAGTCCTTGGAGCACTCCTGAGGCTTACGCAATCTTCCCTGAGGGTGATAGTGCCGTTTCCTTATCCCTGGGAAGAAAAGTTCAAAATGGAAGTGGCTACACCCTTTCTTTATTTTAATCTTACTAATCTTACTAATATTATAAATGTGAAAGTTTGTATGTTTGTCTCTCTTTCACGCAAAAACTACTGGACAGATTTGGATGAAACTTTACACTAATATAGGTTATACATCAGAATAACACATAAACTTTAGCAAGCGCGGATTTAGGGGTGTGCACGGGGGCACGTGCCCCCGACAGTTTTTTAGGTACTGTGGAGAATCCATTTTAGTATATAATTAAAGGAAAATCACATGATAATATTTGTTAAAATAACAGAAAGAACATGAGTGAAACTATTTGTTGTGATATCCTACTAAAATTACTATAATATTATAAATGTGAAAGTTTTTGTTTGTCTCTCTTTCACGCAAAAACTACTGAACGGATTTGGATGAAACTTTACACTGATATAGATTATATATCGTTATATATCAGAATAACATATAGGCTATAGCAAGCGCGGATATAGGGGGGTTGGATATGTAGATAGGTTCTTTGTATAGTTTAAGAAAGAAATTTGGATAATTTAACCCCCAAGGGCTTCCCCCTTAATATCATAGGGGCTCAAACATGTTATTGAATCCGTCAGTTTTGAAGTTAGACATCTGAAATTTTGGATGTACGAGTAACTTTTATTTTTTTTAAAATAATTTAATTATTTATTTAAAATGATCTTTCACGAAACTTTATGTGACAGACCAAATTCCACGCGAGCGAAGTCGCGGGCATAAGCTAGTATTATAAATGTGAAAGTTTGTATGTTTGTCTCTCTTTCACGCAAAAACTACTAAACAGATTTGGATGAAACTTTACAGTAATATAGGTTATACTTCAGAATAACACATAGGCTATAGCAAGCGCGGATTTAGGGGGACGCACGGTGGCACCCCCTCCTCCCCCCGACAGTTTTTTTAGGTACTGTGGAGAATCCATTTTAGTATATAATTAAAGGAAAAGCACATGATAATATTTGTTAAAATAACAGAAAGAACATGAGTGAAACTATTTGTTTTGATATCCTACTAATATTATAAATGCGAATGTTTGTATTTATGTTAGTTACTCATTCACGCAAAAACTACTGAACGGATTTGGATGAATCTTATTGAGTAAAATAGGTTGTACATCATAGGCTACAGCAAAGGCAGATTTATGTAGGGGCATGGGGGCATGTACCTTCCACGTTATAGTACATAATTAAAGGCAAAGCCGGAAATCAGTTTTGAAGTTAGACATCTGAAATTTTGGATGTACTTGTTTATTTAAAATTATCTTGCACGAAACTTTATGTGGCAGACCTAATTCCACGCGAGCGAAGCCGCGGGCATAAGCTAGTAATATATACGTTTGTTTTGTTTTTTTGTTTGCATCAAATAGATTTATATAACCGATGAAGATATTTTTAGAAAAATAGTATTGGGAAACCAAGGATCCCACCCCAGGATAGAAAAGAAGAAAGAATAAAAATGGTCCGAAGAAAGAAAAAGAGTTCTTTACGAAGACGAAGGAACAACAGGGAACAAAACAACAGCCTAGTAATATAAAAGGTTACTGATTTTATAGTGGCTGGTTGAGCCCCAGGTTATTCTGCAGATCCCTCAAGATCCATCCACGACTGTTAACAGAATAATCCACCATAGCTGGATTTGACCCCAAGACTTTCAGTAGAGCTACTCTCCGCTCTATTCGCTTCTTTCATCAATTAATTTACAAATCTTGAATGTAAAACTGAATATCTATTTATAGGTTTTTGGGACATGAAGTTATTAAATAGACGTATTTGAAGATCGGAAGAATGGTTAAAATACAGTAGTGTCACGGATCGAATAATGAAAGATGTTTTAAAAGCTTTAAATGAATATATATCTATGAGCCCAGATCAGGTGTAACAGAAGTGGACAGATGTTTTGTATTGAAAAATATGAGGGATGTGTGATTGAAGGCGATATTTGACAAAATGGTGGAGAAGGTACTGTAGGAAGACTAAGACAGTTTAACTCTTCATGAAATCGAGTGACATATGAATCTCTCAGAATCTCAGAAATGAAACGTTCGAGTATTCGTTTTGAATAAAAATTTTCTTTTCACTTCTTAATTGTTTATTTAAAACAATTAATAAAATCAGCTCTACAGTTTGCAGTAACGGTATAGCACAGCAGAAGTATGTACGGTGATACGCCTATACATTTATTGCCAATATAACTCTGTCTATTTTTACTGCTCCTGTCAACTGCTAGGTATTATCGACTGGCCAAGAAGAAAGGCTTTGCAATATACTAAGGACTGTATCGTAAATAACTAAGTGGCCTCATGGAGTGATTTTATTATAACCTTCTCAGCCTTGGGTTTTCATAGAAAGTATGTTCGGTATATCCGAGGGAAACATTGGTCACCGTTACATATTATCGGTCAGTACACAATCATTGCTATAAATATTAAAATCTTCAAAAGGTATATGATATGTATAATATTCTATATAAAAAATATAGTTGTTTAATAACCAATGAACATAAACTCTTTAATCCACAATTATACTATACATTTTTATTATAAATCTATAAAAAATCATGCTACCTTTTATAAGTAAGTTTTATTTTAAACGACATAAAACGGTGGTTACTGTTATTTTAAAAAAACAGAGCCTTTTTTATCACAACTGTTTAAAATATGGGAAAAATAAATAAATTTTATAGAAACTGGGTGAGCTCCTAATCTCTAGCACTATTAACGTCGATTCTAAGCTGATAAAATTAAATTATTTATCCTTCTCTAAGCAGTTTAGGAATCTTAGATCACCAGCTCAACGTTCTTTATACTGAACTACCCAACTCCTATATATATATATATATATATATATATATATATATATATATATATATATATATATTGTTTCTGTGCGTTAGCGTGTGTATATTTGTTTATAACTACGTCCTATTATATTAATATCTAGACAGATAATCGTGTAAGAATTCTTTTTTTATTCTTTAGTGTCTATTTATCGTTCTTTTAAGGAATAAAATAAAGTAATTTATTCAAATTATTATCAAAACTACGCAAAATATAATTGCCATGTTTAATAATCAGGGCGAAAAATTGTTTCTTGAGATTTAACTTTGTAAGATGCTCTTGGAATTTACTGGAGTTAGTCATATACTCCATCGTGGTTTTTAAAGTTTTATTAATATTTACATGCTTCTTTCGTCTGAATAGTTTCAAAATCCATTCAACGGTTTTTGATATTAATTAAAGAAGCTACATTTGGGAGGCAACAGTTTTGAAGAATTATTTCAATAAATTTACAGAAAAAATATACGATGCTTTAAACGTGGGTAAGCTAATATAATTTTATAAAAAGTGAATTTTTTATGCATGCTCATTCTTACGTATTTTTATGCAGACATACTCAAATTTAAAACTTAATGAAACGAGCTTAAAATATTATAGTTTTATGTTAGAAAAAAAAGTTTCTGAATGAAGCATTCACAGAGCGATCACCTTCTTACGATAAACTTTTTATAGCTTATTTCATATTCAACTACATTTTTACAAATATTTAAGTAAGCCTCCATGTTCAAAGTTCGAATCTAGTTATCTACCATCTCAGACAAAGTATGATATCTAATCTAGTTCAAGAATGAGTCGACCCTATGGTTCAAACCCGAGACAGGCCGTCTACACTATCTGCCCCCGAACCCCAGCAATCTGTTCAAGAATAGACCCGTAGTCCATTGACTCACCCTTCTTGAGGAACCCACTTTCTTCAGCGAGATAAAAGGATTTAGATATCGCCTTGGGTGTAGAACACCACTCCACACGCTAAAACAGTCGTGGCGTATAATTCAACCTGTCTGATCACTACAAGCTCTTCACTTGTTTCGCTCCTTCAATATCTTCACGTTCCTGTTCTTCGGCAGGCATCAGGTAAGCACGAGTGTACAACGTTAATTTGAATTTCGAACGTATATTAAGTTATATTTATTCACTTATTTATTTATATAAAATACTCTTCTCGCAAATTGATATAAATACATGCATTTTCTACAGGACTTTCTCTTCTAGCTTTATTGTTTATTTCTTTGTTTAGTTTTTTTTTAAAGATAATAATACTATTTTCAGTATTTATAGTATCAATACTTTTTTTTTTTTGAGAGAGAGAGAGAGAAGAAAACACTTTATTGAAGCATTACAATCTGCCTCTTGTGGGCAATAAGTATGTAGCAAGTATCAATACTACTTTAAATTAAAGTTAATAATCTCATCCGGCATCTATAAAGTTGATACCTTAATTATAGTAAAACCTGGACCTAATTGAGCGAGATCTCAGCCAAACCATCTCTTTGTAAAACAGTTGTATCAATATAATACTGTTCTTGCTAAGTACTGAACCCAGTATCCTTCACTGGTTGTACTGGTACAACTTTTTTAAATATGTCAGTTGTTAATGATCCATAAATGGATCTAGTTCATTTATTTATTTCTACGAAGGCCATCTCATTCTTCAAAATTAACCATTTAAAAATTAGTTCAGTGGGTACATTAAAAAACAGTTTAAGAATTGCAAAAATTATTTTTTTTCATTTTTTTCTGATCCTTGTATCTTATTATTTTTAATTTTTTTGTGATCGAGCCAAATTTTGCTTATAACTATTTTGGAGTATAAATTTTCTTCTAGGCTATTGTATATTTATTACTAATTTTATATTATTTAAAGCATTCTTGATCATTCTTTACATATTAAATGCAGTATTTTATATGTATTATTTGTTTGTAAGGGGACGATTAAGTATTCTATAGCTTTTTTTTTAATTTGTTGTTATTTTGGAAAATTCGTGGTTTAAAATAATTTTTATGTGCAGATATCTGATGATTATTAATCGTATTATTAAACTGTTAATCGTATTTCATTATGATAATTATTCAAAATGTCAGCATGCTTCTAGTGAATTGATCTGTATTATGTTTAATTAACGATTTTTTGTTTCCAGTTTTTGCGAAAATTTTGTTGCAATACTTTTTTATAAATAACACACTTATAGTTATTAAAATGGTTCCACCGATTTGTTATTCTCAATTTTAAATACATATAAATCGTTCCTTCGAAAGAACAGTGTCAACTCAAAAAAAATAATTTTTCAATAGAGGTATTTGAAACATCCATGTGAGATAAAAAATAAAAATTAGGATATTGGTAAAGCAAATCCTATTGTAACGATGGTATTCATGTTTATGGTATTTTATAAACCACTATAAAATTTTGTAGCAACACCCTTTGGTGCCTCTCAGCGAAGGGGTGCGTTCAGTTATCTAATGCCATTTTTATAATATTTTATTTTTTGTGGTTTTTTGTTAAATAATTTTTAGTATCATTTTTAACTTGTACGTCTAAGTTATTTATTCGAAATTTACTTTTAAGATTAAACTGATTTATTCAAATATGTTTCAACCGGTATTTATTGGTCTATAGTCAAAAAAATATTGGATATCCCCTCTATATGAATATTTGTGTTACATAATGCTGTAATGGTAAAAATAAAATCAGACTACATTGTTTTTCAATGATTGACATTACTTTTGCCTTTGATTTATTTCAGTTAGTAAATATTAAATAACGGAAACTTATTGGAATTATTCAACTTTCACAGCTGTGGTTGGTTTTAGTGTTATGGTTAGTGTGTGTATTTGGCAACATCAAGCCTTTTGGTTTTAGTGTATTTTCATTACTCCTTTATGACCTTCTTTCAGAAACTCTTATTATGTCTTTGGAGTACATTCAGGAACATCTGGAACAGACCCTGCCAAGGAGCGAAACTATTCATTTATTGAGATATTGAATAATAACTTAGTTTAACATTATTACGCGGATTGGAAAGTCTGTAGAGTAAATTACTAGACTGTTCCTCGGAGTGGCCCACATTTTATCACCGCCTTTCCCACCTTGCAAGGATTTGCTTAGAAAGTGATGTCTGAATCCTAGGGCTGCATTTGTTACACTGTCAATTTTCCAGGATAGTCTTTAGACAAATATATGTTTAAAACAGAAGAATTTATTTAAGTTCCTTCTCTTACAAATTTCATAAAAATAATAAAATATTTATTTAATAAATTGTGAAAATATCATTTGGCGCATATTGTACCTGCTATCTTCTTATGAAAAACTCCACTTGGGGATTCACGAGGAAGCGTATATTGAGAAACTTCCTATTGAAGGCATTCCTCTTAATAATTTAAGCATTTATATTTAAATGTTTTATCTCTCTATTCGAAACACAATGTAAACCTGTTTTAATATTGCCTCTCCAAGCAGTAGGATGCGGATATTCAACGAGTGCCTGACATAATACTGTCTCGTGACCATCACAACTAGTGAATTTTCCGAAGGACGTCATAACTACTGAATTTTTACTTCTTTTTAAAAATTCATAACCACATGCCGGGCTGCAAACCCGTTGAGCTTAGACTTATAATGTTTTTCATTCTAGTAACTACACCACAGACCTCTTAAATATTTTTTTCTGATTCGATTCACATATTACATTATTTAAACCTCCAGTTGTAAATTTAATAGTAAATATATAAATATTGAAAATTAAAAGAGACCTTACATAAATGTTAAGACCGTGAAAAAATTGCAACGAAAAGCCCTTAGTTTCCGAACTAAAACAGAAATATAAATTGTCTGTTTTTTGGGAGCATTATTCATGTTTTGTTTTGTTTTTGTTCTTTTTTTTTTTTCTCTATCTACCCTGAGGATGCCTGAATGGGCGAAATATTGGACAGATAATTTCAATTTCTGTTTTAGTTTGGAGACTAAGGGCTTTTCGTTGGAATTTTTCCACGGTCTTAACATTTATGTAAGGTCTCTTTAATTTTCAATATTTATATATTTTGTGGAATAGCCATAAATCCACTGGTGTCTTGATAATGTTGTTTTTCTTTTCATTGCTATCTTACTTTCATTTTTTCACATATTTTTTTGTTTATGTTTTGGTGTTGTTTTCAATTATTTATTTTTTCCTGTTGTACTTTTTATAGTTTGGTGAGTGTATGTTGAATTTTCAAATTCTCCAGTATTCATCAGTTGTTTTTATCTAACCTTACCCAGCCGGGGTCGAGTAACCTTCCTTATGATTCATTTGTTGCATTTGAGCCTTGGAGGTGGTGGGATGTTTCTTGGGAGCATTATTCATGTTTTGTTTTGTTTTTGTTCTTTTTTTTTCTCTATCTACCCTGAGGATGCCTGAATGGGCGAAATATTGGACAGATAATTTCAATTTCTGTTTTAGTTTGGAGATTAGGGGCTTTTCGTTGGAATTTTTCCACGATGTTAACATTAATAGTAAATAGTTAAGAAGAAATAATAATTTCTATATTATTATTACTATACCCCTAGAGGAGATGGCAATTTCATAGGATGATCTGCAATGCTTATAAGAAAATAAAAAAATAACCATAAAAATAAACTATGCCCTGAGTATCTTATCTTCTGAAATATAGGTTGCTTGTTGCCTTATACTACAGTTGTAAATTTCAATAAATAAATAAAAAAGTCTGGATGCCCCATGAGGGAACTACAGACCCTCCTGAGGCTAAGCCAGCATCTATAATGAGGATACACTTAATCGGGGGGGGGGGACATAACGGTTGTGTAATCTCGGACTAATCACCTTCCTGCACAAACTTTGTCCTATATAGATACAGTACAGTCTCTATCATTTAATGGACCATAGACCATTCATGAGTTGTAGGCGTAAACAAATTCTTTAGGGCATTATTATTTGAATATACAAGGAATAGATAAATCATCTTTGAAGAACTATAGACGATTTCTCTGATCGTGTTTTCTGGCCATCAGCTAATGGAGTACGCATTACCTTAGAGCAGATTAAGATCGGCGGAACAACAGTTTCCGACGCCTGGGAACGCTAAGGGCGATTGTCTTGAATCTTCTTGGTTACATCTCCGAGGACTTATTAACATATTACTTAATGGTGATAGGCGTTTTGCCGATTGTGAAGAGTTCTCAGAGCTTACTTAACTTCAGTTCCTGTCAGGTGTTTAAGAAAGGTTCAGTAAGTACTGGTGTGCATGTTGTTCTTTACCGTTGTATCAATTAATGTTAAGACGTGGCTGTATTCCGGTTATGTACCATTATAATAATGGTAATAATAATTAAGCCTTAGCAATCCCAAAGGATCCATGTCGATCGTGGTTTTCAAACCAGCTTAACACCTTAGGTTATAAATTTATTAAAAAAAAAACCTGAAGGGTCTTGGGTTAAGCACATGGTAGGGACTGTACTGTTTCTAAGGCAACGGTTGTGTTGAGTGGTGATTTGTCTAAGATCACTCTCCACAGTAATGCTTTTCCTCTATGTAGGTACCCTTAACCTGCCATAGCCGGATTATAATCTGAAATTTTCAGCTTAGCAACTTAGCACTCTACACACTAGGCTACCCCCCCCTTTTAAGAATTAAAAATGCATTTCATATTTGTATGTATGAGGTATGTTCAAAATACCTAGTTAACATTGTCATTAAAAAAATTATCTTCTCCAAATTTAATCCTTTTAACAACAACATGGTTTGCATATTACAATGGTTTTCTTCGGAGCCCTTCCAGTTGTAAGCATTGAAAAGTATATATTTTAGGCTAAAAGATTTTTTTTTTATATCTAATAGATTTCTTCTACTGTCTAAACCATTATACCACTTAAATATTTACAGAAAAGTTGATTAAGCATGATTTGAGTTGTGTCGGAAAATGGGGAAATTTCCTTAAATTTAGTTTTCAATTATAGCTTTTCGCAATAATCGACATTATTTTAGATCACTTCAGTGATCAATTTATATTAAAAAGAAAAGTATTAGCAAAATATAAGTTTTCTGATTTTGTATTTTTTTCTTCATTAAATTGATTTGTTACTTTAATATAAACATTTGGAAAATAACGGCGTAAATTTCATGTTGTATGTTAGTGTGGTGGATGTAGTCTCCTCTGCATTAAAACGTGGATCAAATTGTTCGGGCATCTTTCTTCACGTGGAACAGGCTTTTTTGAGAGTTTGGCATCGGGGATCGCTCTACTACTCCGTAAATTCCTACCGCCTACATACTTTCTCATCATTCAATCAAATCTCACAAATAGAACTTTCCAAGTAAACCATAATAATGTCTATTCATCCCTCTTTTCCCAATCTGCTGGTGTTCCTCAAGGTAGTATCCTTGGCCCCGTCCTTTATAAAGTTTATACAGCTGGCATCCCAACTCATCCTAATACTATCCTTACGTCATATAATGATGGTGCATGTGTATTAGTATAGTAGTGTAGTAGTCAGCCAACACCGATCCAGTTATTGTATCCGAAAGCATCCAATCCCATATCACTGATCTTGACGAATAGTATCAAAACTGGAGAATTGAAATAAATTCTCAAAAATCGCATTAAATCACTTTTACCTTACGTCGTAAACCAATGACTTCCTGCCCTTCAGTATCCTTGTATATCGCACTTGTCCTGTAGAACAGATCCGATACTTAGGGTTGCATTTCGACAAGCGATTAACCTGGAATCCTCATACAAGACTAAAAAGACACGAAGCCGCTCGACGTTTCAGGATACTTCAAAACTTACTAGACAAACGCTCTAAGCTCCCAATTACAA
This sequence comes from Arma custos, assembly GCA_037127475.1. Lineage (NCBI taxonomy): Eukaryota > Metazoa > Arthropoda > Insecta > Hemiptera > Pentatomidae > Arma > Arma custos. Next base: position 171,394,130 of record CM073759.1, read on the forward strand.
AGGATTCGTCTACATGACCATCATACGACCTACTTAGACTTACGGAGTAGAGCTTTGGTGCTCCACGAAGTCATCGAATTCCTCTCGTATCCAATTCCTATAAACTAAAGTCCTTCGTAAAGTCCTCAATGCTCCTTATTTTGTTATGAATAAAGTCATCCATAATGCCTTAATGCTCCATTAGTTGCTGTTTTGGCCCGAGCTCGCTATCTATCTTCTAACAAACTTAATTTCACCTCAAACCCTATAGTTTCTAACATAGCTTCCTCTTTAATTCCCGACAACCCTCCGAGGCGTCTGAAAAGAAGATGGCCCCGTGATCTTCTTAGTTAAACTTGTGATTTGAGTACTACCAGTGGGTGGTTTCTCTACTTGTCATTATCTCATGTCATTATGTATCACTTAGTCTATTTATTTGTTGTATTATTGTAATACAGTTGTAGATATCAATAAATAAATAATAAATATCTGGAATAGACGGCTAAAGTAACTTGCCTGTTTTGGTTTATCCACATATTTTCAGGAATAATAAACTTATTTATAATTTATTAGATATGTGAATTAATAAATAATGTTTGTAATAATCATATCAATTAATCTGGAAATGTAGAAACAGACATAATAGCAGACTATAAATGAAATATTTTATGAACAGGAACCTGTTATGAATTCCCAACTTGGAAACATTAAAACCAGGTTTCTATTTTTTCTATTTTCATTTTTTTGTAAACAAAAGGGGAATAGTTTTGTATTTTATTATTTGTATTGAAAGGGTAATTACGGCTCCATGCTACAGTTAATTTGCATTTGACTGATATGGTACAGATTGTATTTTTCGTTGTCTGTTTATGGAATAAATTAGTGCAGTTTGTTGTTTTTGTTTTATTTTTATTTTATTTTTTTACTCTCGAAATCCGCAGCGTCTCAAGGACGGAAGAGAAAAAGAGAAACGGCGTGCGAGCTAAAAGGAAACGAGTTGAAAGTGGAAAAAATACATCCTTACACCGAAATAAACTTTAGTCGTGACAACGTTTTCTTGTGCCATGTATAATTTAGTGAAGACCCTGTCATCAGAGTTCACCAAAGGCTGCCACATTGCTATATATTGTTTATTGTTTGGTTTATTTCTTTGTTTTCTTTAATCTTAACAATTTTATAAACAATTTAATTCAATCGATTCTGCTTAATCTCAACAGGTCATAGACTAGACTATTTCCATTAATAACATATTTTTTTGACTTCTGCTTATCTGAATATATTTATTCCTCTTCGGTCTATATTAATTATTTTTAGTTTATGAGATAATTGTGTTACGGGCTACTGGGTATTAAAAATGAATTAAACAATTGCTTAATTAAAGATACTAATATTTATTAACAAAAGTGATTAAAAGAATACAAGTAAAGTATTAACAATTAAATTATTGAACTAATATAAATTTATAATAACAATATTCTAAATATTATCATCTAGGCCTAACTCCTATTTAATTATTACAATAATATTAGATTTTACTAATTCTAGATAGCTTAACTAGTTACAATAGTTTCTATGAATATTATAAAATTACACTACAATTTATAACTAATAATTAACACTTACAGTTCACTAGTCCACCGACCGTAAGATTCTTCAAGTATCACAAACTGACACACAGTAACAAACAGAAACAGTTTATTACACTCGCGAGACTGTCACAGTTCACTGATACACTTATTACACTGGCCGGTTCAACACTGACTAGTTTATCACACTGACACTCACTTATTACACTTATCACAGATCTTCACTGGTCTACTCTCAGGCTAAGACTGACTGACTGGAGGTGAGGGAAGTCTGTTTATAGGCAAGGCCGAACATTCTAGAACACGAAGGGGCCAGAATATTCTGGAATCTTCTTAATCCTTTGCCGACAAAAGGAAACGATCTAGAACGGTCCAAATCCTATTTTAACTTCTCCCGCCGACGGATTTAAGCCGCTAATCCTCTTGCTTCCGTCTTCCTGCCGGCGCCCGTAACACTGCCCCCTCCTTAAAAGTGCTCTGCCCCAGAGCAAGTCCGGAGAAATTGGACATTTATGAGCTTCTACTGATGGAGACGCACTTTCTTTCCAGGGGTTGAACGTGCACACCAGTATGGCAACTCCAGAGTTGGCGAATGTCTGTTCGATCATGTCCCTGACAATCTTCCACTCCAAGCCGTCGTATCCACAGCCCAACTTCGGAACAGCGAGCTTAGTGACACGCAGTCTCAGAAGCTTACTCCGAAGGTCGTCGAGGCTTCGCCGCAGTGCGTCATATGTCGGCTTCTGATCAGTGGCACGCTTGGTAACCAAGTAAAACAGGTGTCGTCCTTCGTGCGGCTGGTGGAGTGCCTTCCCGACACTTGGTCCTTGGCGTTCCAGCTCCTCAGTTCCGCCGAACTTCTTCCTGAAGACCGTTGCAATCCCTCGAGAAGTTCTCAGATCTTCGGCAACGCAATGGGCCAGAGAATACTCCACTGGTAACGAGAAGATATCCCTGTAGATTACCTGAGTTACTCTACGGGTCCCTGGTACTTTAGTATGAGCAACTGAGTTATTTGTCTTGACGTTGTTTAGGTACCTGACCTGCTGGTCTTCTTTCGGGCCGTGGTCTCCTTTGTACGGGGCCAGTCTATTGAAATGGACTACCTTGGGTTTTCCTTTAGGCTGCTTCCTGATCCTATATACGACGTCGTTGATCCTCTTGACGATCTCAAACGGGCCATCCCAGGAGTTCTGCAGTTTAGGTGAGTAGCCTCGCCTTCTTCGAGGATCATGTAGCCAGACCAAGTCTCCAGGTTGATAGCCACCTTTCTCAGCCCTGATGTCGTAGCGCTCCTTCATTCTGTCACTTGCCCCCTGGATGTTTGTGCGAACCTTCTCGTGGATATTATCCATTCGCTTCCGTAGATCCGTGACGTACTCCTCTCCGGCAATTTCCTCGTCAGGCTTGAAACCGAATTTCAGATCACAAGGCAACCGAAGTTCTCTGCCGACTACCACATTTGCGGGAGTCTGCCCCGTTGCCTCACTGACTGAACTGCGGTAGGCCAGCAGGAACAGGTGAAGATACTGGTCCCAGTCTCGCTGATGGTCGGAGACTACTTTGGACAAATATCGACCCATAGTCCTGTTCATGCGCTCCACTATGCCATCGGATTGAGGGTGAAGAGGTGTCGTCCTGGTCTTCCGTATTCCCAGTGCTTCGCACATCCCGGAGAAGACTGCAGACTCGAAGTTTCGTCCCTGGTCAGAGTGAAGTTCCATGGGTACTCCAAACCTACTGACGAGCTGCTTCACCAGTACGTCCGCAACCGTGACTGCTTCCTGATTCGGAAGGGCGTAAGCTTCCACACACTTGAAAAAGTAGTCCATGGCCACGAGAATATACCGGTTACCTTCGTCCGTCACAGGGAAAGGGCCAGCGATGTCAATTGCTATTCTCTCAAACGGTGCTCCCATGTTGTACTTCCTCATTGGGGCCTTCTTTCTTCTTATGGGTCCGTTAGAAGCCGCACAAGTCGCACAACGCCTGCACCAGTCCAACACATCGTCCTTAAGGTTTGCCCAGTAAAAGCGTTCACGTACCTTTTCCAATGTACGGTGAACTCCAAGGTGGCCGCCAGATACTCCGTCATGAAGTTCCCTGAGTACTTCGGGCACTTTACTCTTTGGAACGATGAGCTGAAGTCTGCGCTGATCTCCTTCCGTGTTCTCCAATGCCCGTTTCAGCAGCCCGTTGTCCACTAGAATGGAGTCCCATTGGGCCCAGTAAGTCTTTACATTCTTCGACATTGGAGCAACATCCTGCCAGGTTGGTCTTCCTTGCCCTGATAGTTTCCACTGCTTCATTTGTTTTAAGTCCGGGTCCCTGTCCTGCTCTTTTGACACCTCTGCATCCTGCCAACTGTCCATGACCACCGTTGTCCTCAACACTGCTGCCTGCTTCTCTTCTTGTCGAGAACAATGCCCGCAGTCTTCGCCACAAGGCCTCCTTGAGAGCGCATCCGCATTTCTGTGACTCGTTCCAGCACGATGAGCAGATTCAAAGTCATATTCTTGAAGGCGCTCTATCCACCTCGCCACTTGTCCTTCTGGTGACTTGAATCGTAGCAGCCACATTAGTGCCGCGTGGTCCGTTCTCAGGAGGAATCTTCTGCCATATAGATATTTGTGAAAATGTTCTATAGATTTCACCACTGCCAGAAGCTCCTTCCTTGTGACACAGTAGTTGCGTTCCGGAGCTGAGAGCGCTTTACTGAAATATCCAATAACCCTTTCTTCTCCATCTTGGAGCTGAGAGAGGACGCTTCCAATAGCGGTGTTGCTAGCGTCTGTGTCAAGTATGAACTTGCCCTCGGGACGTGGATAGCTCAGAATAGGAGCACTACTCAACTTTTTCTTCAACTCTTCAAAGGATGCCTGACATTCGTGATCCCAAAGAAAAGTCCGTTTTTCCTCGGTGAGCCTGGTAAGAGGTTTTGCAATGTTTGCAAATCCTTTCACGTACCTCCTGTAGTAGGTGCAGAGGCCGAGAAAACTTCTTACTTGGTGCTTATCTCGAGGTACTGGCCAGTCGGTGATCGCTGCAATCTTCTCTGGGTCAACGGCAACTCCATTGTCCGACACAACATGCCCCAGATAGTTGACTTGCCTTCGGAAGAGATGACACTTCTTCGGGTTCAATTTAAGGTTCGCTGCACGCAGTCGTTCGAAGACCTTCTCCAGAGTCTTCAGATGGTGAGCGAAGGACTTTCCCAGCACAATGATGTCATCTAAGTATACCAGGCAAATTTCCCAAGAGAGACCTCTTAACACGCTTTCCATCAGCCTCTCAAATGTTGCAGGAGCATTGCAAAGCCCGAATGGCATTACCGTAAATTGCCAGAGTCCAGTCCCAATCGAGAACGCTGTCTTTTCTTTATCTTCAGGTTTCAATCCAACCTGCCAATATCCACTGCGGAGATCCAAGGTAGAGAAAAGTTCACACCCCTCTAGGGTGTCCAGCGTATCATCAATCCTGGGGAGCGGACAACTGTCTTTCTTGGTGACGTTGTTCAGAAGGCGGTAGTCCACGCAGAATCTCGTTGTGCCGTCCTTCTTTTTCACCAGTACAACAGGAGACATCCAGGGGCTACTCGAAGGCTCAATGACACCATCAGTCGCCATCTCCTTGATGATCTTCTCGGCGTCCTCCCGTTTGGCTAAAGGCAGCCTCCGCGGGACCTGTCGGATGGGCTTAGCATCCCCGGTGTCAATCCTGTGCTGGACGATATCCGTTCTACCCCGTGGCCCTGGGCCGATCTCGAAAACGTCCTGCCATCGGGTAATCATCTTCTTCACCTCCTCACTCTCTTCAGGCGAAAGGTCACAACATGATTCGTCCACAAATCCCTTTAATTTTTCCGGCAGTCCTCGCAGCTCGGTGGGATGATGTTGCAGCTGACGAACCACTGAGGTAGCGGTTGTACATTCCCCTATCGGTGTTCCTTTGTTCAGCGTTACTGGGAAGCTGTTCAGGTTCATTAGCCGAATCGGAGTGGTACGTCCGACCTTGATGAGGGACCTTGCAACCATTACGCCGCGTCCGATCTCCTGTTCTTCTTGCCTTCCCGGTTCAAGTAGCACACATTGACCCTCAGGTAGAGGCCCTTCGATCGTCCCATGCGCTATGATTTGGCTCCGTGCAGGTAAAGTGGTGTCTTCCAGTAAGCGCACTCGTGCGTAGATGTCCTTTCCCTGCCGCAGGATGACTTCTTCGTCTCCCAAAGTCTTTGGCCGGGCGAGCTTCACTGCCTGTTGCGTCTCGGGGTCCCGAAGTCCATCCAGGAATTTGTCGACAGCCAGGCTCTCGTAGACATCATCGGTGACCGATGGGTAAGCATTCCTCACCAGCCGTGCAATGTCTGCTTCAAATTCCTGTAGCGTTTCGTTGGTCTTCTGGATCCTGCTACTCAGCTGTGAGCGATATAGCTGGTCCATGTGGCGGTGGCCGAAACGCATCTCCAGTCTTCTAACCAGTTCCCCGTAGTTAGACCGCTCTGTCATGGGCATCCCTTGCAGTACTCCCAAGGCGTCTCCACGCAAGGCCAGGCACAACGCTGAAGCTTGGGTCTCTTTCGACCACCCGTGGATCGACGCCGCAGTCTCGAAGTGAGTCATGTAGTCCTCCCACGGCGTCTTTCCGTCGAACACTGGAATGGTGTTGTGAGTTGGTGGCGTCCCTGAATTGGCGGGCATAATGGTTTTATGAAGGCTGCCCTCGGAGGAAAGGTCGGTGTCGTTCTTCGGTGGGTTGCTCATACGTCCCTCGAGAGCCTCGACTCTTAGCCTAAGTTCGTCTTTAATTGAATTCAGTTCTTCCACTAACCTAGATTCTACATTAGCCACTTTATTATTTACATCGGCTAACTTATTCTCAACATTTTCCATTAACTTAGTCTCTAATGTACCTAACTTAGACTCTAATGTATCCAATAAATCACTTTTTACAGTACCTAGCTCATTTTTAACATTGCTTAATTCATTACCTAGCTCATTTTTAACATTGCTTAATCCATTACCTAACTTATTTTCTACATTGCTTAACTCATTTTTGACAGTACCTAATTCATTACCTAACCTGTTTTCTACATTGCTTAACTCGTTTTTAACAGTACTTAATTCAATTTTAAAAGTTGCAGATAATTTGCTTAAATCGGTTTCAAACAGAACGTCATCTGGATTTTCCCCTAAATCTACAAAAAATTGACGCAACCTTTGTTGCAGTACACTTTTAGTTCCGTTAGAATCAAGATCACGTTCTTCTAACTCCCGTTTCAAATCCGCAACTTTTAAATCAATTAATTTAACACTTTTAGAAGCCATTTTACATACAGTAGCCCAATAATTACAAAATACAAGACAAAATGCAAAATAATAGCAAATACACAATAATCCCACTTCTGACACCAATTTGTTACGGGCTACTGGGTATTAAAAATGAATTAAACAATTGCTTAATTAAAGATACTAATATTAATTAACAAAAGTGATTAAAAGAATACAAGTAAAGTATTAACAATTAAATTATTGAACTAATATAAATTTATAATAACAATATTCTAAATATTATCATCTAGGCCTAACTCCTATTTAATTATTACAATAATATAAGATTTTACTAATTCTAGATAGCTTAACTAGTTACAATAGTTTCTATGAATATTATAAAATTACACTACAATTTATAACTAATAATTAACACTTACAGTTCACTAGTCCACCGACCGTAAGATTCTTCAAGTATCACAAACTGACACACAGTAACAAACAGAAACAGTTTATTACACTCGCGAGACTGTCACAGTTCACTGATACACTTATTACACTGGCCGGTTCAACACTGACTAGTTTATCACACTGACACTCACTTATTACACTTATCACAGATCTTCACTGGTCTACTCTCAGGCTAAGACTGACTGACTGGAGGTGAGGGAAGTCTTTTTATAGGCAAGGCCGAACATTCTAGAACACGAAGGGGCCAGAATATTCTGGAATCTTCTTAATCCTTTGCCGACAAAAGGAAACGATCTAGAACGGTCCAAATCCTATTTTAACTTCTCCCGCCGACGGATTTAAGCCGCTAATCCTCTTGCTTCCGTCTTCCTGCCGGCGCCCGTAACAATTGAAAAGACCTAGAATTTTTTTTGTTATATTATGGAGGCTTTTGCTGAAAAATCATATCCTAGTTAAAAACATAAATCTTACAACCAAATATTAGAACAGACTTTGCTATGACAATGAAACCTTTATTTATTGTGCGACCATTTAGAAAACGATAGATTGCGAAATCGGATGTGGTGTTGGGGAGATGTGATTGGGGTAGATTAGTAACATTTGTTAATATCAAGGTTATATTCCTGTATCTAGAAGTGGGGAGGTAATACCCTCCTCATCGAATTAATTCAGGTATAATTATATATTTATAATTCCAAACGATTTAATATTGTAGCCTAATATAATATAATTCTAGCCACGATGAGGACAAAGTTCGATTGAAGCGAGCTAGGTAGTGAGGGAAAAGACATGGCTTCCCTATGCGCGTCGAGCCTGAGGTGATTTCTTCAAGAATAATTAAAAATCGTACATCAAGTTCTACACCTACTTGTAGATCACACATTGTGCATCAGTAGCTTAATTTGTAAACACGCCATGAAGTTTACTATTAATTTCATGGACAACCAACATTCACACTTCTATTGAGTGTACATCAAAGTTTATTTTGTTTATTATGCTATTATTTTGTAAGGTGTCATTTTTATTAATTTTTCAATAAGTCTTAATAGTGAAATAAATTTTTGATCAACTATTATATACATAATATAATTTTTTTTTCAGGTAAGTGGGCATTTATGATTTTTTCCCCCGCCTAAAACCTTAGTGAGTAAACACGATTTATAATAAATTAATAAACCTGAACATATATTATGTAAGATATTTTCTCAATATTCAAAATTGTAGGATGATTTTGTGGAAATCCAAAATTATTTATGACCTTCTTTTAAACATTTACTCCAAATAACTAATTGACGTGCGAAAAACTTACAATATAGAAAAGATATTGTTGTTTACAAATATAAAATTGTTTTAAATAAATTCTAGAAATGTAAAGATATAGAAATCGGAGAAGAAAATGATCCAGGTGTAGATATAAAAAAATTAAATTCCTTAAATAATGAAAAGTATTTATTAGAAACCTATGTTCCAAGACTTATTCAGAACTCGAAATATAGGTCATATTTATGGGCAAAAGATATCCTTGTTAACGTGTATAGAATCGTTTTAAATAAATTCTAGAAAGATATAGATATTCAAGAAAGCTTCAGGGTTGGTTATATAGGTCACAAGTATAAAACGTATACTTATGATTTATAGAATTTATTTATAACCTCTTTTCTTTGTTATATACGCAAAAGATATGACCTGGACCGGGACTCGAACCCGGGTCTCCTACGTATCCGTCGTGGTGCTTAGCCACCTCAGCCATCCTGGTTCGCTTCTCGGTCAGACATATCCTTTCTTTTCAAATAAAGTATTGAAAAAAATTATAACATCTAACAATAAAATAAAAATAAATACTATATAATGACGTAAGACAACAAGATACAAAAATAAAAGTAATGTTTAATGAACATTCTCCCCACGTATACATCGCAAATTGCGAGAACACGGAGATATAGTATCATGGTGGAAACATAATTTAATTACAATATATCGTTGTAAAGCAGGATTTTTCCCCTATATGGGTGGCATTGGTATAATTTATACAGCCATATTTAAGCTATATGAAAATTATATTCTTAGTAAGTCCAATCGCGTTGTTTCCACTGCAATAATTTATTATATTAACTATATCTGTTATTATAAATATTGATTATAGTTCTTAAATATCTGTCTCAAAATTTTTCAAAACCTGATAATTTTAATTTTTACATACTCCTACATAATATATATTAAGTAGGAGCTTGTTCAATTTAACCACTGAGACCTGTAAGCTTTTTTATTCCTCAAGGTAGTATCCTTGGCAATCCTTTATGCAGTTTATACAGCTGACATCCCGGACTCATCCTAATACCATCCTTACCATGTATGCTGATGATACATGTGTATTATTAGTCAACACTAATCCAGTTATTGCATTCCAAAGCCTCCAATCCCATATCACTGATCTTGAAGAATGGTGTCAAAACTGTTGAATTAAAATAAATTCTCAAAAAACGTATCAAATCACTTTTACTCTACGTCGGTAACCAATGACTTCCTGCCCTTCAGTATCCTTTAATAATATCTCACTGGACAAACGATGAATCCTGATACAAGACTGAAAAGACAAGAAACCGCTCGACGTTTCAGGCTACATCAACACTTAGTACATAAACGCTCTAAGCTCCCAATTAACTACAAAAGACTCTTTTACTTGTGATTTGAGTATGTACTACCAGTGGGTAGTTTCTCTATTTGTCATTATCTCATGTCATTATGTATCACTTAGCCTATTTACTTGTTGTATTATTGTAACCCGGTTGTAAACAGCAATAAATAATTAATAAAGCTTTTCTAAAATTGACGTTAATATTTTGTATTTTGTAAGGCTGTTGAGCTAAAAAATGTTTTCATAAGCACTACGTTATTTTAAATTGAGTTGTGATATTGATTGACACCTCAACGAAAATCATTATACATATTTCATAGACCTAATTGTCACTGATACACAGGCGATAGTTATTGTATTTATGACTGCTTTCTAATAAACAATACTAAAATAAATATCGTATAATTAGGTACAGTACAAAATACACGTGTTACAATTAAATATTGCTATACTGAAAGCTGAATAATGAAGTGTGTTTTCCACATCCCACGAGAAACTCGTTCATTAGCAGAGTCGTGCATGTTCCCTAATGGTATACCAGTCGTAACGAAACGGCTTCGAAACACGGAATGTAGGTCGTATTTTCAATAAATAGTCGGATCAAGAGAACTAGATGAGAACAATGAACGATCGCAAAGCGGGTCAAGGCGAAAACTACTAATGATGCTTTGAAGAAGTTATTGATAGCAGTTGCATCGTGCAGTTTCGGTCCATTGGTTGAGAGACCTTGGTGCAAGGTACACGGTTAGTATTACCCAATAACTTCGTGTGTTCTTGTAGATTTGTAGTAGATTGTGACTTTGGTATCGTTAATCCCGCAGAGGTCAACGTGGTCGTCGTTTGAGATAGCCATGGTCACTTTAAACCAATTGATTCTTCCGTAACTAACTCCCTCACGAACCAATTCCAAACATTTTCAAGCATCTGTATATATCTCCTACCCCTGGCTTTCAATAAGAGAGTTGCGACTGCAGTTCCATTCTACACTAACGTCCTCTCTTACATATCTAAAGTAGAATATTTGGAGGTATTTATGCTTCTTATCATTTTAGTTTGTTTGTTTATTTTAACGTCACTTTTATGCTGCTATGGCTAATCGGACGATAAATATTTTATATATATCGTTTGTATCAGTATTGAATTATATTGATATAGAACGATAGAATTCCGTAAGTTTATCGTCGATATAAATGTAAAGCATCGAAAGTGAAAAACGTTACTTTTCAATTGGGTCAATAAAAAGGTTCATTCAAACTCATTGCGTGTTTTCAAACATAGATATTTTACATGTGTTATTATACGTTGAATGTGATTGACCTTCCAAATATAGCATTTATATTGAAAATAACATTTATAACTTCCAAAATAACATTTATAAAAAATTATAATCTATTTATTTAATTTGAAGCTACATGATTATAGTCTAATATAAATTATACATATTTTAAGAGGCATATTTTTTTAAGGGAGTATGTTGGAGTGGTTAACTAGTGGGGGTTAACCCCCCTCCCATGATTCAACTCTAGTTACGTTAATGATAGCAATCGACAGAAAACGAAAAAATATGTTTTTTTTCACATTCGATACTTTGTATTTGTAACGGCGACATGATTATGTTCAGTACAAATAACGACTATTGATTATGATATAACTATGATGTAGAATGCCATAGCATCATGTTATTCTAAAAAAAAGTGAAATAACTAGGCATAACGGACGACAAAAATAACTCACTTTAAACAATCCAATTTTTACCGGCCTACGAACCCGCGATCTTGGGCGTATGAGGTTGTAATCCTAACCACTAAACTACATGTGACGCCAATGCTGGGTTTAAAAACTGTTAAAAACTTCGTTTTTCTACCATACTTTTAGCATGCTTTTTGCCCTGTATTAACTTTGCTCTAAAACAAAATAATTAAACCTTTTATTGAAAGAGTGTATCCTTTTTGTTTCTATTTTCATAACTTGATGTATTTTATATAATAGTTTACTAAATAATATTCAAATTAATATAAATAGCAGACATTGGTTGTGATTTTTGAGCATTGTTATATAATTGTTCTAAAACGTTGTGATTTAAAAAAACTTAGCTTATTTAATAAAATAAAATAAAAAGATTGGGTGGAAAATAGTTGACCTTGATAATTCTAATGATGGATTGAATTGGTCAGGAGGTGCAGTCAAACTCGTTTAACGCATCACCTAAGACTACTCACCCACTATTTCATTCCCTGAAGATGGTCTACATCTTAGGCCGAAACATTGGCTCTTTAAAATAAGTTTTGCTTATTTTGTTACCTTTGACTGCATCCCCTGACCAATTCAATCTACAAATAAACTAAAATTAATAAACATTATTTTTTTCTTTATTTTGGCTTAAAAACTGCTTGAAAAGTCCATCTACTGTCCCATGTGTAATGAAAAAATGTATCATCGTTAATTTTTCTTTAAAACCATCAAGCGTTATACTATTTTTGAGAGGTTGGAATTCCTGTCAATCTAGCTGAGTTGTTAAATATTTTGTTTTATCCAGTAAATAATTAATCCCTTTTTCAGTTTTCAAGCAACATTCCTGATTCTTCAGTTTTACAGTTATGTAAGGAGACATAATCTTCTCCCCTAAGAGTCCCAAAACATTGGCAATAAGTCACATGATCTTTATTGAATCTAAACTGTGTCGAGGTATTCTACGGCCAGTACCAAGCTTTCCCTCCATTTTTCCATAATAACTATATGAAACAGTTTATATTTCGGATTTCTCATTAAGTGGTACTTTACTTTTTAATGTCTTTCAGTACCTCTCCATCCTTGTTAATACGCTGTAAAATTCATCACTCTGTCCACCAACGACACGAGGTTACCGGGTACTTCCTTACATTCTGTGGAATAATACACTGAACACATAGCAACGTAGTTAGTATTAGTAGGAGATTCTTAGAGATCTGCTGGTTTACACACATGGCTTCAATATGCCTCTAATTGCTTCCATTAACTGCCATTTACTTTTATCCAGATATTTGTATGTTTGTACTATACTACCGTTACCCCATTTTTACTGATATATGTTAAGTTTTAAGCCGTATTTTTGTTTTTGTTGACGATTATCCATTTTATTTTCTCCATGTTTAACCGCAGACCCATTTTATATGATCGATGTGAATATATGAACGGTTGCTATCGATATAAAGTGTACCCCGATGACACGAGGATAAGGCGACCCCTTCTCCCCGCATTCTCGAGACAGACTGACCCCTTGGGGGGCCGCCGAAGTGGTGGGGCTCTGCCTGTGGTGGGGGGGCGCCCCGAAGACCCAGTAGATCGTCGTTTGTGTCCGTTGTAGGTGCTAGTGTCTGTACCTGCCGGGCCAGAGCCGCGTCTCTAGTCCGGCCATGTGTCTTAGTGTCATCGTCATTTCTTCTTTATATTGTTCTTCTTCATGGCGAAGGTGAGTGAGTACATTAGAATACTTTATCTTTCGTTTCAATTCTGAATAACACTATATTGATATGCTTCGTTCTAAATCATACTTTAAAATTATAGTATTCTTTATCGTTTGAGAAAATTTAAGAAAAAAATAGTTCATCAGTGATTTGACTGTAGCCAAAGGCCAATGGTCGGATATGCGTATTATTCAGCTTTCTAAAACACTGCGAAACTCCAGATTTTTATTCTAAATAAAAATCTATTTACATACTACATTTATTTTTATACTTTAATTTTTTAAACATGTAGATATATCCTCCGGTGAATAAGTGGTCAAGTCAATTTTTTTCCAGAACGAGTTAACTGTATAATTAATCGTTTCATACTCCTACTTTTTGGCTTGATATAGAATAGAAAACTTAGCAATAACTTCTTTTCAGACTAATCATGTAAGATCGTCGAACTTAGCCCCTTATTCACAACGAATAAAACACGAATCCGCTTCGCTAAGTACATGATACTTATTCTGGAGAAAATTCGATTAAGCTACTTAACGAGGCAGTAGATATATGGTTTTGGAAAAATATGTGTATTTCCACTTTTTTTTTCAAGACCTATGCTTGTATGATTTGGAAAAATAGATATATGCAGCATATATTGTTGGATTACTGTACGATTTCGTTAATTTAAGTAAGTGGGCTAATTCAAGAATTTTAAAATACTTATCCATCATCATCCATCATTAAATATAAATATTAAAAATATATTTTTAAAAATTGATTTTACGTGCAGGATCATACAAACTAACTATGAATATAGACCATATTTTGCTATAGAAGCATACTTGTAAATTGATGAAAAAATTTCCTTTTTAATAATCTTTCAAAAGTTTTAATTAAAGAGTTAAAATATTTTCTTTTACATGAAATGTTAGTAATAAAATGATAATAATGCCTTGAACTTTAACATACATTGCTACTTCGGAAGAAGACTGGTGCCACTGCTAACTAAAACTACATTCCAGAATCTCTAAACCGAATTTCAACAGATGATTCAACAGGCTATCTAAGATTTTATAAATAATTTATTGAATCCATGTTGCAAATAAATGTTGAAATAGTCGCTTAATGCATTATTGTTCGTAATTTTTGTCGTGTTAATATTTTTGAAAGAATAATAACTGCTCTCTACCAGTAACAATATATTTATTTTTCGTGACTCTATTCATAAGAAATAACTTAGTAACAATTATCTGTTCGGATTTCGCAAAAATTGAATAATCCTTAACTTATAAATATTGTCTAGTTTTATATGTCGTCTAAATTAGTTACTGTATTTTCTGTATTTCTTTATATTATAATTTATACTTTTCAAAGTTTTGCTAAAAATAATTATATTTGAAAGAAAAAAATACTTTTAATATAAAATACCTTAAAATAGTTGAACATTTTGAATGTTCAAACAATAGATGAAATCATTAACTAAAAATAAATTACTAAATAGAATTACAGAAATTAGAATTAATTAATTGCTGACTGATTTGATGCATAAAATAATGAACCAGGATTTTGTTTTAATTTAAGTTCTGTAGAATGGTTTTCGTAGGTTTATTTTGTCTTTTATTATTTTATATTATTACTACTTTCTTATAAACAAGAAAAAAATATCGTACTGGTAATCTAATCTAGTTCTTCTTCTTTATATAGACATGTATTGAATTTTGGCTCTAATTATGTATGTACGTGTATATCGTTAAACTTATTTTGGTCACATTTAAATCCAGATTTTTCGTTCACATACAAATTCCTTCATACAAAATAGTTTATAAATATTTCTTACTAGATTTGATTGATGTAATTTGTAATCGAGTACTATAGGTTCCCATTAAAACTGAAAGCAGTTTAGTTAGATTGTAAGACGCATGCAGTAAGTCTTTAAACAGAGACTTGAATGCATACTGAATAGAAAACATTGCCATTCTACACCACCTCTGCCGGCATTAAATTGAAATCGATACTTGATCATTTAATGCAACTATGTTACTGAATTGTTTAATTATTAATTAATAATTAAGTCTAGTTTATAAACTGTGTTTTTCTTTCGTTTTATTTTTTTTTTTCTGTCATTTAACACAGTTCTTAAAGTGATATTCGAACCCGTTTATGGATTCCAATTTTTTTTCCTGAGTAATAAAATAAATGAGAGAGAAAGATAGCACATATGGTTTTGCTGGACTTATTCTGGAAATTCTCCAGGCGTTTCCGATTATTTACTTATCACGGAATGTCCGTATGCCGCTTTATAAACATGCCTTAGATTTTTTTCTTCACATTATGCTATAGACATGTATATATGTACATATTATGTCCTTTTTATTTTATTTACTTCTGTGAGTATTATGTTTCTCGTCGTCTGGTATATTACGCAATTAGATATCTTTGCTAAGCTACTAATTCTGCTCGGTATATAGATTACAGATAAGGAAATATCTAGAGTTCGTTGCGTTCCTAAATTTTGAGTAATTACAGAAGAAAAAAAATGATAATTTTATATAATTAAATATCAACATGTGTCGATATAATTTATTAATACTATGCAACATCTAAAAAAAACTGTTGCAAAATATTCATATTTCATTAGGTTTTTTATGTAAAGGCGAGGAAAAAATTTCCCAGTTTTCAAACCTCCTTGCCGAAATCTCAAATTCAATACGGAACTGAAAATAATGAATGAACCTGAATTATTTGGAGATCTAATAAAACTTCTATAAAATATTATCTGACCAATTCAGTTAATGTTGTTACAAAATAATTCGATTTTAATTTTGGCAATGTTTTCGAGTTAATAATGTGTTAAGATTTTATGTTATGTTTTGTTGTAAAAAAGATTCTTTTTGTGAATATATTATATTATTTAATAGTTTATAGATTAAGTATTATGAAAATTAACTTAAATAAATAAATAAATCTAGTGGTTAGTTTAACAACCTACAGAACCCAAGATCGCGGGTTTGTAGCCCTAGTATTTTTTTAAAGGTAGTAGAAAATCCTTGGTTATGCCGTCCTTCGGAAGGGACGTTAAACGGGGATCCCAAGCCTGTGGGATGTCAGGTACTCGTTAAAAATCCAAATTCTAATTAAACCTAGATAGCAAAATTTAAAGCTCCCACTGCAGCAAATCTGATTAGCCATAGAAGTATAAAAGTTATGTTAAATAAACAAACAAAATAAACCATAAAATATTAAAAAGAAAAATCCTCTTGTTCTTCTTTAATTCTGCCTATGTTGCTAAGCAATGCCAAATCCTTTGAATGCATCAAGAGTTTAAGAGTAAAATATATTATTCTAACATTATTACTATTATATAGTAACGTAATATCAGCTAATGTATTAATAATCATTAATAATCTACTATAGGATATTATTTTAACAATCACATTATATCATAGTAAAATATACTACAATATTATACTGATATGAGACCTAGAAATATATACAAGTATGTTTGCAATGCTTTTGTGTTGCGAATGTGCTATTTTTTTAGTTTATTCAGTTTTTTTGTTAATAATTTTTTTTCTTACATTGTAGTAATAATAACAAAATAGCTAATATATCACATTATTCTAACATCACAAAAAAAAAAACTCTAAAATATTATACAGATAATACGCTAAAATGTTATTGGTTACTATCTATATTAAGTGATACTTGTGGCACAAGTAGTAAAAAAAAAAAATTAACGATATAATAGATTTAAAGTAGAAGTAATAAGCTAAATGAGTATTTTTTAGCTATTTAAAGAATAGTTTATTTCAAAATTATTTATATATAATTCTGTCAATTATTTTTTATAAAAACTATACTTTAATAGCTGTTTATTATTTTTAAAGACTCTTTCGACCTCAATATGTACTGAGACACGTCGATAAAATTTAGATTCGGAGCTATTATGTATTAAAGAACTTTAACATTGCACTTTTTGAATGTATAAAAAAATTAAAGTAATATTTAAAATTATAATTAAAGTAGTTAGATAAGCAAAAATAATTATTTTGTTACAATAAATAATGAAAGCACTTAGCTATTACAATGACTTTATGGAAGATCTGTAGTGAATTTTATTCCTAAGTGGGAACAAGAGAGAACAGCTGTTGCAGCCCAAGTGGGTCGATAATGGTGGGATGGAAAGGTCCACTAACAGAAACGTATCCATTGTCCCTTAATGGCATAATGGTATGAATGCAGTGCGTCTGTTACCATTCTCGTGATATCAATTTGAATAGTATTGTCCTAGGCAGTTTAAAAGTTCTTTAATCTTTTCTATTTTCCTTATATATTTATTATTTATCTAAAGACATAATTTGGACGAAGATTGTTTTTGTAAATACTAAAATGCTATCCACAAAAAAAAATAATAAGCTACATACACGGAATAAACCGGAATTAAAATTAGAAAGGGAATATGGGGTAACTGTGCGCATGATAATATCACAATTTCTATGGGTGGTGTGTCGTGTTGGTTTTTACTCATCCCAATGACGTTATTATGACACAAAGTTTATAAACAAATTAGAAAAAGTTGTCGTATATTTTGTTAAATTATTTTACTTTATGAAAAATAAAAACCCTCTATCTTAAAATATTTAGCACTAATTCTCGCTGCGTTGTAATTTAAAAATCCTGTACCATTACAATGCACTGAGTTCAGAACTTGGTAGAGACTGAACAGTTTCTACGATTGTGCAGGGTGGTGATTTGTCCGAGATCACGCTATAACGCCATTGTTTCCCCCGAATTTAGGGTAAGCACATTATAGAGGGTGGGTGAGCTTCAGGATGGTCTGTATATTCAACTCAGAATCTTCAGCATAGAAAGTCATTACTCTACACACTGAGCTACGCAGCTTTTTTTCAAGTAATTATCTATAGTTTTTGACAATTTGTATAAGAAATTTTGATAGGCAGGACCGATAATTTTTTTTACAAACAAATAGTACCTGAAAATCATAAAATACAGTGATAGGAGATGCTATTACCTTTAAATAAACTAAAAATAACTTTAATGGGATATTAACTCCTCAGATTTAATTTCAGTAACTGAAATGATGTTTTCAACCTTCATTCAGCGAAATTTTCGATAAACCAAATATTAATTTCTAAGTGGCGACTGAGATTTCATTATATTTTCTAGTATTACACTGGTCGACAAGGTTTTTTCACAAGAGATCTGAATAGTGAATCTAGTGGCATTTTCCATCCTGAATTCAGATTTGTAGTCAGAATTTTCCCATCAGGCATAGTTTTTCTGTAAAAGCTACTTTTCAAAATATGATTTTAGCGTTTTCTTTGACCTGTCATAGGAACCGTTACCTCATATGTAGCTATTTTACTCAAGCTGTATTATTGAAATTATTTGCAATGTCATGCTGAAGCGCAATAAAACATGACTGTGCAGGTTCATTATTGTTCATTGTTGTTGTTTATACATGTTCAGACCTCTTTGGCATTGTGATGTGTCAGTATTGAGCTGACTGTGAGATTGTTGAGTAGTGAAATATTTCCTTCCTTTCTGTTTAGAAGTGTATTGTGTATGTTGTATTTCTGTGCTTTATTTTTTCATCATGCCAAGAAATTGTGTAAATCATGCAGATAATTTCTGCTATGTTTGTGGTGAGCTGACCTTCAAGTCTCAGAGGCGAAATTTGACCCCACTTGTAAAGAAGTGTTATAAACTTTACTTTGGCTGTCAAGTTGGTGATTTTGATAAGAGCTGGACCCCAAATACATGCTGTGTTTCGTGTGTTAGACTGCTGACTGTGTGGAAAAATGGTACACATCATATGTCATTTGCAATTCCCATGATTTGGAGGGAACCGAAGGATCATTTAACTGACTGTTATTTTTGTTTGACAAATATTAAAGGAATCACATCTAAAACAAAATATACAGTTAAGTATCCGAATTTGCAATCTGCAATGACACCTGTCTTACACAGTGAAGAGTTCCCCGTACCAGTATATGCAGATACAACCTTAAGTGATAACTCTGGTTCTGACCTGACTGAAACTTAAAATGATTCAGATGAAAATAAAAATGATCTTACATATGAAGCCAGTAGCTGTTCATCAGAACCATACTTTCCCAATCAGCAAGACCTTAGTGACTTGATTTGCGATTTAAATCTGTCTAAACAGCAAGCGGAAGTTTTAGCTTCCAGACTCAAAGGGTGGAATCTACTCCAAAAAGATGTAAGAATTAGTAGATATCGTAGCCGCCATCGTGTTTTCAAAATATACTTCTCTGAAGAAAATGGTATTGTGTTTTGTATTAATATTTGTTCTGTTATGGAAACTCATGGATTTCAACACCGGCCAGATGAGTGGCGATTGTTCATAGACTCCTCTAAAGTAAGTTTGAAGGCTGTGCTGCTACATATTGGCAATAAACTTCCATCAATACCGGTAGCGCATGCCGCTGATATGAAAGAGACATATGAAAATATGAAACTAGTTTTAGAGAAAATACAATATGGAAAATATGAATGGAATATCTGTGGTGATTTAAAGGTCATTGCTTTATTGCATGGTTTGCAACTTGGGTTCACCAAATTTTGCTGTTTTTTTTTGCGAGTGGGACAGCTTAGATAAGAAGACTCACTACGTTAGAAAGTCATGGCCAAAACGTGAATCTCTTATCCCTGGCCAGAAAAATGTGGCATGTGTCCCTTTAGTGAAGCCTGAAAAAATATTTTTACCTCCATTGCATATTAAGTTAGGAGTTATGAAAAATTTTGTCAAAGCTATGGATCAACTTTCTGATGGATTCTTGTACTTGAAATCGAAATTCCCCAAAGTCAGTGATGCTAAATTGAAAGAAGGAGTTTTTATAGGACCACAAATCCGATCATTAATGGCTGATGAACATTTCGAGGGACTGTTAAATCCACTGGAGAAAGCAGCCTGGCAGTCTTTCAAAAGTTTGTGTTGCAATTTTCTTGGAAACCATAAAGCAGAAAACTATCGTGACATAGTGGCTGATCTTCTGCATTTTTATAAAGCTATGGGATGCAACATGTCTTTAAAAATTCACTTCTTGGACTCTCACTTGTACTTCTTCCCCAAAAACCTTGGAGCTGTCAGCGATGAACACGGTGAGCGTTTTCATCAGCAAATTTCTACAATAGAGAAGAGGTACAAAGGCAAGTGGAGTTCCAATATGCTAGCTGACTACTGTTGGACTAAAATGAGAGACGTTCCAGATGCAAAATATACCCGAAAATCACTATCAACCACTTTCTAGGTAAGTCAGAATCAGTAGTTATAATTTTGAGTTAGATAGCTAGTTACGGATTTTTTGGAATATTATAAAAAAATCAAATGAATATCACACAAAACTCCTGCCAGATGGGGAAAAACTGTAATTATATTTGAATTCAGCACGAAAAATACTTTTAGAATCTGTTATTTTAATTCTTGTGAAAGAAAAAAAGTTAAATTTTGTCGACCAGTATTATTTTCTAAATTTCCGGTTATCCTCTGAAGCTTCTGAAAATATTATGAGTGCGTGATCTAAGAACTTGTACTTTTTATCTATTTAATGAGTCAAATCATCATTAATTATTTTATCAGTATAAATAAAATAGTATATTAACTTGTTTTTATAATAATTTAAATATAATTATAGATGAAAACGTGACAGAGAATCGGAATTTTTTTACAGTGAAATTTAGATATAAGTGATGATTGCATGTTACTTCATTTTCGTTCGTTTTTTTTTGTTTTTTTTATTTATAAAATGGCTACCGTTGGTGAAATAGTTATTTTAAGCGCAAATTACAAAAGAGGCACTTAGATTGTTTCACAGCGTGTGAAGACATTTCGCTTAGCACATCCTACAAGTTTTCTTGTTGTCAACAGGTCGTGCGAAAAGTAAGTCTGAGTCCCAACATATTATTTACTGGTCACACAGGATTTGTTTTGTTTTTTTTATAGCTTTTGTTTTTTTCTCATTTTGCGTACTGGCATGTTCAAAACAATGGTAGTAATCTGTAATCATTACTTTCGCGTAGTCTTAAAATAAAACAAAATAAGTTGGATAGATAGAGTTACAAATAAGCCTGTTATAAAGAGGATGAAAAATAAGAAAATAGTGGTGATAAATATAAACGCAGTGACATTGCAACTGGTAATGCAGGGCAAAATTCAAGAAATAAGAAACATAGAAAGGAGACGACATTTCTGGCTAGGTGACCTAAGGAATGGTTCAAGTGCTCTACGGTATTCAGATGTGTCACATTCATCGTTCGCGTAGCCAAGAAGATTGCCCACCTTTTTAATGAAGAAGGGACTTAAAGAAGAAAAGATTCTTTTTGTGAATATATTACATTATTTAATAGTTTATAGATTAAGTATTATAAAAATAAACCTAAGTAAATAAATAAATCTAGTGGTTAGCATAACAACCTACAGAGCCCAAGATGGCGGGTTTGATCCCTAGTATTTTTTAAAGGTAGTAGAAAATCCTTGGTTATGCCGTCCTTCGGAAGAGACGTTAAACGGGGATCCCAAGCCTGTGTACGATGTCAGGTACTCGTTAAAAGATCTATAAAATCTATATATATATATATATATATATATATATATATATATATATATAGATAAACTAGATAGCAAAATTTAAAGCTCCCACTGTAGCAAATCTGATTAGCCATTGAAGTATAAAAGTGATGTTAAATAAACAAACAAAATAAATCATAAAATATTAAAAAGAAAAATCATCTTTTTCTTCTTTAATTCTGCCTATGTTGCTAGGCAATGCCAAATCCTATGAATGCATCAAGAGTTTAGTAGAATTTCTTTCCTTTTTTTATGTTATTTCGAGAACATTTAATTATTACGGATATTATGAAACAAGTGATTTTTGCACTCGGAGAACTGTCATACTAAAATGATAAGAAACAACATTTCGTGTATTTCGTTGATTTGACTAAATAAGCCCACGAATTAATCTTTCACAACTACTTTTTTTTTAAATATTGAGTAAGTGTTTCTGTTCTGAGCACTTTCAATACGAAATACTTTAAAATATTCTCACAGCTGTTTATTACAAGAAATTATTCAAAAATACCTTGATTTTTATACATGCCTGTTTATCTTTCCAGAAGAAACTTATAACATTTCCTTATTAAGAAATAAGCTTATAATACTCTCATGTGTGTAGAAATGATTGCTCTTGCGTGTAGCTGAATGGAATTATATAAAATACATCTCTAATATATTATTCAGCACCCATTTTTTTGTTTTAATTTTTATAATAAAAATAACTAAACATTACTAATATGGGCATTTAAGTGCGGAAGACATACCGTTCATTAGAAGTGTGTCAACCATGTCGATGTACCCGCATTTTAAATAGGAACTGTGACGATTTAGTGCTACAATGTTTATAACGAACTAGAACAAATTATTTTAGTTCAGAAACAAGAAAAACATTATAAACTTCTCATTCTTATTTCACAGATCATGAAAATTTTTATTATTTATCCATATTCAAGTTACCTATCTATAATTATTGAAGATATATTCACTATTTCTCTTTCTCAAATTATACTGTAATTCGTCCTTGCTATATCATTGAGCAAGGTAACTCATTAAAGATGTTGCTGGGTTACTGACCTGCAGACACGAGTTCAATGCTGGCAGATAAATTAGTAATTAAATTAACAGTGATGAATCGAATTTGTGTAAGGGGACTCACACAGCCTATGCAAATAAAGACAGTGATTGAGTGAGATTTCGGCCAAAACACGACCTTGCCCAACCGTTAACTTAAATAAAAGCTATACCATTTTAATGCTAAATTAAATGGACTCTAGCAATACTTGTTTTTTCATGGTTGTTTTTCCATAACGTAATTTCAACAAATGATATCTGCGTTTGACTATTTGCTGAGAATAGTATTTTTTTCAACTACAAGGAGGATAGATTCGATAACACGATTTCGACATTGTCATCCACAACGATACTTGGCCCACTTTTGAAATCACTTTTGTTTTCATCTTTCCGTTTATGGTGACATTTCCTCACAGAGCTGCGGTGAATAACCCTGAACCATGCGATGAAATAACAATTTCCTCTCTAGTTTCAAAAATATTTACACTATTCATTCCTTTAAAATTTAAAGGAAACTAGTGGCATATGAATGAAGAAGTCGGGACCGTTAGTTCGAGCTGGAGTGCGCTATTGGTCCATTAAAGAGGCATATCATTGAAAACCGACATCTGATTGGCCAATAGCCTCGGGGATCTTGACCAATCGCACATCCCCGCAGTACAGTCGCCAGTCCGCAGCTCTCGGTCGCAGTCATGGTTGGCTGCCCGGACAATTACCTGTAGGATGTTCCCACGGCTTAGGATGAATTAATGTATGAGGAAGTTTCCACCCCAGGGTAGTTTTTTTTTCTGAAATTCTCATGCTTCCAGTGCAATGGCATATAGAGGATTTAACTTGAACAAAGGTTAGTCTATTTTTATGTGTTTCTTGATTTATTAATTAATAATATAGGTAAATAATGCTTGAAATAGATGTTTCGAAAGTTAATTTTAATAGATAGGGAGTAATGTTTATTAAACAGCCAACGTTTCGATGCACTTTGCAGGTCTTCTTCAGGTTTGTCGAAGGAGGGGGCGGGGTGCCCGGTGTCACAAGTTCACATGTTACATCACGAATCTACCGATTGACAGACTTATTTTTATATTATTATATACTATATTTTATATTAATTTTCATATATTTCAAAAAATATCTATATTGTTCCAATAAACTTTTGATAGGAATGGGCATCTAGAGAATAACTACCAGAACACGATAAGCAAAAGTTAACGAATAGGATAAATTATAGTATAATAATATATAAATACAGATAAAAACTACAAATGTGGTGGAGATATTACTGTTTCTAGGACCACGGATATAGGAGAGGTGATTTGTCCAATTACAGTCAACGCCTATTTTTTTTTCGACTAAGGGTATCCTCATTGTAGAGGGTGAGTGATTTCCAGGAGGGTCTGTATATTCCATAGGGTTTATCCGTTGCTGTTAACAACTTAAATAATTTGCCTCCCAAAGATGAATTTGAACGCGAAATATTCAGCATAGCAACTCAGCAATCTTCACACCGCGCTCTCTCATATTAAGTAATTCAGTTTAGTATTCATGAAATAGAAACATTGGATTCTACTTCTAAAATCATTTTTAATTATTATTTTTTATTGGACTGCTAATTCAAGTGATAATTGTTTCTATCAAGATATTAATCATAATTCCTTTTTGTTTCGGGTTCTTTTCTCCTAAATCTAATTAGGTTTTGTTCCACAATTTTATAATAGTAGCTGATATTTTTTTAGGCCAAATTAGTGGTATAAAACGAGAAATAGCTGTCCCATATGTTAGTGGGTCGTCCTCCTTATCATATCGAAACTCTCATTATCATATCAGGTTCTAGCAATTGTGCTACCTAATCTAGCATAATATGTTATTTTGCTCACGTTTATCATTCGTCTACCGTTTCTAATATAAAATTAATAGTGTATAGATGTTTTTAATTAAATGTGACTACTTAATTACACTACCATTATAATTGAACTAGATTAAATCCCAAAATATTAATCGTTTTAGAACTATATTAATAACCTTATTTCCTCACTACAATGGTGCTCCACAAGGCAGTGTTTTAAGCAACATTCTCTATTCCATTTTCGCCTCTGATATCCCGGAACAACCAAGCACCATTTATACCTTCGCTCTTAATTTAACATTACCTTACCTTCTTAAAGGGGAGCGGAGTGGCTCAGTGGTAGAGCACTGAGTTGTTATGCCGGAAATCCTGGTTCAAATCCCGCTGCGGGCAAGACTTTTATTTAGTCTGTTTGCAGCCGGAGATGGATCATAAAGGATATAGGACCCTCCTGGGGCTCACCCAGCCTCTATAAAATAGTGTACCCAAAATTAGGAGGGAAAATCTGGCGGTTGAGCTTGACCTAGGACAAGTCACCTCCTTGCAAAACCGTTGTTCACGAAAATGTACAGTCTCTACCATGTACTGAACCCCAGACCCGTTCACGGGTTGTAGTGGTACAGGTTTCACCTCATTATACTACCTCCTTGTGATCAATATTATTACATGTAATTTTTTGTATTTGTATATATATTTTTATTTATATGTATGTATAACATATATATAAGACACAGTCCCAGAACAAATACAGCTAGCAAACCGCACCTTCCAGGTTGTCCTTAGCTTTCAATATCTGTGATCTACTGTAACTGAAAACATGAACGAGGAGGCTGAAATAAAGACAAGATTGGCAACAGCAAACAGAGTGCACTTCTCCCTCGCCAAAACTATAAGGAGTAGGTTATTAAATCCTGCTACGAAAATGAGGATCTGCAAATGCCTCATACGGCCAGTAGCATCCTGTGCGACGTGGCATGTGGGACGTGGACTCTCAACAAGTCCGATGCACAGAAGGTGGACCGAAAGAAAGATTCTGAGACGATTAATAGGGCCTATTAAAGAAAATGGATCCTCACGTGGAGATTAATTAAGAATATGGAGTTGTATAGGGAATACCAGGATCTCAGCCTTTCTAAGTTTGTCAAAGTGCAGAGAGTAAAATGGCTCGGACACGTTATTAGGATGGAGGATGAGAGGTATCCTTCCAAGGTGTACAAAAATAATCCAGTAGGGACCAGACTTAGGGGAAACCCTATATCTCAGTGGAGGGACAACAGACTTTAATTACAGACTCTAATGTACTAACAGACATTAGACAAGGAGGAAGAAATATAGCCCAATAGGCAATCCTAGGGCAAAATGGTTGAGCTGGCCTAGGACCGCTTTAGGCGTCGGTCGTGCCACTAGAACAAGAAGAATATATATTTTTAAAATCAGTTTCCTTTAGCCTGCATAGTTTACTAACTCAATGTATTTCAGAGAAGAGCGGCTTCTAGTTCAGTTGTAGGAAGATACATAGCTCCGAGCTGTCACTGTCTGGCCATAGGTCGTTTATTTTTGTTGAGGGGCCTCCCATATACCTGCCTCTGCCCTTGCCCTTTTTTAAACCTCTGCCGGCCCTGCATTAGTTTCTATTTATAGTTCTGACCGCTTCCAAACCCTTCATTAGTGTTAAAAGTCAACTCTACCATTAAACTAATTTTGTGAGTTTTTTTTTGTTTTAAATTTATTTATTGAAATTCACAACCATATATTAATTATACATGAAGCAAACAGCACGAAATGTACATAATGGAATGAAATAAAGGCAAGTCGAAAACTACCCTCTGGTAATACTCAAATAACGAAATCAGCTTAGAAGGTCACTAGAGCTATATTCTTTTCAGACGCATTGGAGGATTATCAGCAATCAAAAGGTTGCTAGCTTCGAAACTAACGAGTTTGAGCGACAATTAAGTTTTTCATGAAAGGTTTGACATCGGGTTCGGTATATATCAGTAAAAAATGGGGCATTAAGGTCATTATGGATGACTTTGTTCTTAACAAAGTAAGGAGCATTGACGATCTTACGAAGGGTTTCAGATGTAAGGATTGGATACGAGATGAATTCAATGGCTTAGTGGAGCCCTAAAGCTCTATTCCGTAAAATTGGTCTTATAATTGTCATGTATATGAGTCTTTTGTAATTAATTGGGAGCTTAGAGCGTTTAACAGATACTAGACAAACGCTCTTGTCTAATAAATGTTAAAGTAGCTGTTTCTTGTCGTTTATATTGTGAGGACTCCAAGTTAAGCGCTTGTGAAGATGTAGTCCCAAATTCTGGACCTCTTCTACAGTAATCAATGGGATGTCGTTAATCGATACAGGAGGACATGAAGTCATTGGTTTTCGACTGAGGGTGAAGGTGATGACGGGATTTGTGGGAATTTCTTTTAATTCTCAAGTCTTATCACCATTTTTAAGGTCCGTGATATGGGATTGAAGAATATGGGTTGCTATAACTGGATTAGTCTTGACTGATAATAGACATACCATGCATTATGTCTGGTATTATAATAAGGATAGTATTAGGATGGGTTGGGATTGTTATGCTATGATGAAATATATATTTGATATCTTTAAATCCAAAGGCTTATGTTTAATCACTCTCTGTTGAATTCAAAATGATTATTAATTGGATCATTGACTCGACCCACTTTCCGGAAAAAAATACAATGAGCGTAAATGAGATATTTTTATTCATTTCTTTCAAATCTTCCTGAATAATCTTCAATTGTATTTTTCTATGGTTTTACTTAAAAGAAAGGTCATTCCTGATATTACTGTAGGAAACGGAATATTGTTTTATCTTTATATAAAAATACTAGACTTTAACGGTAAGAAACTGCTCAGCAACTTCAACATATATTAGACATACGCTCTAAGTTCTCAATTAAATACATAAGACTCGTATACATGAATATTATAAGTAGTAGAGCTTTGAAGCTCCATTAAACCATTGAATTCCTCTCGTATTCATTTCTTAAAATCAGAAAATCTTTCGTAAAATCCTCAATGCTCCTTATGAAAGTCATCTATAAGTACATCTATGTCCCAGCTGATTTGGCCCCGAACTCGAAATCAATCCTATCATTACAAATTTTATCCCCACACAAAACCCACTACTTTCAAACCTAGCTACTTCTTCAATTCCCAATAATCCTCCGAGGCATATGAATAGAATATGGCCTTGAAACTGTTATTTGAGTGCCATCAGCGGGTAGTTCCTCTACTTCATTGTTTAATAGCGCTACAGATAATTCAATATATTTACTTGTGTTAATATAATACAGATATAAGTTTCAATAACTTTTTTAAAACTTGGTATAAATAATTCTCTATACAGACATTTAAATCTGATTTTTTAAAATATAAATTCGGTCTATTTTTCAAGACGCATTCCTTAAATGAGGTTGATGGCTTTCACATTCAAAGTTATTTTTCAAATATAAACATATATTTTTATTATCATCAGCCAAAAAACTTACACCTATAATTGAGCTGTAATAATCTACACGTAAATATACGTTGTTATGAATTAAAAAAAAATACCTGCAAATTTAATTAATTTTCAAGTCTCCACCTTATCAAAAAGAAAATATACTTCTATCTTATTTTCATTTGATATTATTTTTTTTTACATCATTGTACTTATCTTCCTGCTTCTAATTTTAACGTGTTTGTTTATTATTTACCGGCTTGTATTTTTTTTTTTTTAATTTCCAATTCGCCACCGATTCCGTATTCCTTTCTTTTTTAGTGTTATCCAGTCATTCCTTACCTGAACTCGGAACTGTCAAGGAAGTTAATTTTGTCTATTTATTTACTGTGGCCTTACGAGAGATTAGCCCCATGTGACAAATTATACAACTTTTTTGTGATTGTACAACTGTACGAAATGTTTTAGTAGAAATTGGAGATCAGTATAGTACTTTCATTTTTTTGCCAAATCGATTCTTTATTATTATTTAATTGCTTTGGAATATGAAGATTATAGTTATTACTATGATTATTCTTGTCTACGATAATTTATTTGGTTAAACCAAAATATTCTGACAGGATTGCCTTGAATAAAGCGTTTCACTCTTTATTCTTCCTTTTTTATAATACTTTACTGGAAACATTTATTTCTACCGCTTGAAAATAGAAATGATCGAAAAAATATAAACCAATCCTTCTTTGGTTCCATAGGTCAGAGACAATAAGCAACCAGTGATCATTGAGGGATCAGTGTGTTTATATGGGAATGGAATTTGTCCTAGAATTTCTTGCCAAGTCAGCACCTATAGGGATGAGGTCATTTGGTTATTTCTGTTTGTGACTTAAGGACTTGATGATTCAAAGAAATATTTTAGATTTAAAAGGATTTAAAAGGATGATGTGAATATTGGTTTTTATTAAAAGTGACTAATAGTCATCGAGTGGTGTTTACTATCCTGTATTGATATTTCCTTTATTATTCCACTCATATAGTATTATCTTCTGTATCGAGAATATTTTATTCATTATTTCATTATATATGATTATATAAGTAATAGCTCTGATGATGAGATACAATCAAGGATCCATATCTTGTCTAGGATAATTAAAGAAAACATAATTGCATGTTTAGTTTACTATTTTAAATACTCCTGCATAATTATATAAAACATCTCATCTTAAAATTATAAGATACAGTAGAGCATTGATTATCCGAACTGGCTTAGCAGAAAAGATACTAGGAGGGATCGATAAGTTTGAAGACCATTTTCTTTAACATTTGATTTCTTGGTACAATGTCTCAATACTTAGTTTCTTACTTGCTCTGCAGCTCTACAGCCATGGGTGGGCCTTGGCTTCCTTAACAATAGTCTTATAGGTATTCCTATTCATAGTCCTTTCCTTCCAGTTAGTTATACCCAACCGTTTGGCGCATTCCTCCACAACATCCATCCATCTTCTCGTAGGTCTTCCTCTTCTTCTAGTCACATAAATTCTGTTTTGGAGAATCTTTGTTTTCCATTCTATCAGCTGGCATTTTTAGAACGTGGTAGTATTGTATTAGACATTCTTGAATTACTTCATCGAACAAGAGACCAAATATTTTTGGAGTATTTTCTTCTCAAATACTCTTAATATATTTGCGATGGTGAATGTAAACACCCAGTGTCAGCAGCATAAGCTTACTATTATAATTAAAAGAAGAAGTCAAAATTGGAAGATAATTATCTTGCTACATACTTGCATATGTTTATATTGACGTTTATTTCATTAACTACGTAGATGTATTTATTTTATTACTTACTTCACGGTAGTATAAAGATTTCTATACACAAACGTGTTGATTGTTTTTTTTGTTTTTTTTATGTTTATTAGCATTCTTTGCCTTTAAGAGAATTTCGATGATCCGAAGTGTTGATTATCTGAACCACATCCGACAGAACTGACATCATTAGTTCAGATAATCGACGTACTGTAACACAACTTGACTTCCTTCCTTGTACGCTTAGTAAAATATATAAATATGTGACTTAAAAAATAATCTTGAACCAAATTAAAATCATAACCTGCCTTTATCTCATAATTGTAATCATATATTATGTATTCTGTTGGGGAGTGGGTTAGCTCAGTTGATTGCTGAGTTGCTGTGCTGAAGGTGTTTGATTCAACTCCAGTTGCTGCATGTAAATTATTTAATCTGTTAACAGCAACTGCTGTTAACATGCTATTTAATCTGTTGTCGGGTGATCGTGTGGCTAACCAGCCTCTATAAAGTTTTTATTCTTAATTTAGGAAAAACCTTGAAGGTTGTCGTACAAATCCCCTCCGTGCACTAACAACTATTGCCCTAGAAACAGTATAGTATCTACCCTGTACTGTTCCAAGGATCCTTCTTAGGGTACAGTGGTACAGGCTTTATTATCTATTATTTATTTGTGTAACGAAAAGTTCTCAGTAATTTTTCACTTTATTCCAATAACCACGTGGTGAAACATAAAAATCAGTTTAGAGCTTTAATATCACCCCCGGTTTAATTACCATATCTAAATTTAAATTTGTTTTATCTATTTCATTCTATTGGAATCAAAGGCCCGTATGATTGAGTGAACTACAACAACCGAATTTAGTTATATACCCACTGATCTTCAATTGGGGTATGTCTTATAAACAACATTTTTCAAGTTCTTATATCAATAGGCGAGACTTGAAACCAGCTGCAACGACCTTAAACCGGCTTAAAATCTTAAATCTGACATTACTCTACCCGTTATCCCTAAGAGTATTATCGATCGGAAAGTTTCTAAAAAAAAATTGAGAACTTATAAATCCTAGAAAGTGTCAAAGAACAGATCCTTATGAGTCCTTCAGCTTTCTCCCAACCATATATTTTATCCTTTGTATCCTTCGAGGAAGGAAGGATATTGAAATGCCATGCATTTTCTCTATTCCTGATTGCATTTAATTTCACATTAAAGTGAAACCTAAGCGATGGGAGAGTTGAGAGACTAAATTAAACTGATCAAAATTACTATGTTGTTGTTTCATTCATAAATTTTACGTTTAGTTTTTTTTTCAACTATTATAAAATTAATTTAGTCACTCAGAATCGTATCCCGTTGAAGTCTTCCGCAGTCTAAGTTTCATGTTAGTTCATTTACCTTTGCTGAAAATACTCATGTCCTGTTTATCTGAATTTCATAATCTAGTACTTTGGTTCTATGCCTTCATTATAAGCATTCCACTAATTTTTAATATTTTCTTTATTACATTTATTATTATTCGTACATTTATTTTAATTGTCTCCGTATTTTGATTTTTTGAGATATGATAATAAAATAAATCATTATAAATAAACGATTTAGAAGGAATCATTTATAATTATAAGGTAATAATGCTCATAAATGATGCGGAAACGCTTGGAAAAATCCTAAAAAACAAAACCTTAAATCTCTAAAATACAGAAAATAATTTACTAGTCAACGTTTCCTCTATTCAGACATCATCATGACATCAAATATACGTTTTGTTGGGTTAGTAGCCCGGCAGGTGGCCCTAGGATTTTGTAAATTGAGTAATAAATCCTTAATTTCGCCGTCCTTCGGAAGGGACATTGAACGGGGGTCCCGAGCCTGTACGATGTCAGGTACTCGTTAAAAATCCCTATCCTAATTAAATCTGGATGGACAAAATTTTGAGCTCCCACTTTAGTCTCGTCCGATTAGCCATAGCAGCATAAAGTGACGTTGAATGAACAAACCATGTTGATTGTAATCCCCTTTTAGAACATGTCAAACTTAATTAAATGGTGTTGTTAACATGTGAAATTATGTGCTAATATATAATTTCTAAGCGATTACCCGCATCGCAAAGTTGGCATTAATATTGTACTGGTACAAGTAACGGTATTTTGTAATTTTATGTCAGCACAGCTAAGGACAATGTCCTAGATATGCGACTTTAAAGTTCATTTCTATCATCTTTGGCAAAATGTTAGGTTTATGCCTACAGATCATTTTGTTCATTTGGTGAAATGGTTTTATAGGTTGGGATTTACAACGATCAGATTGTAGTTTGTTTTACATCTTATAAATTATTTTCTCTCTCTTTTCTGGTTCTGTGAATTAAAATCTATTCTCTTTTCAATCATTCCAATATAAGTATGGAAAATGAGGGTAAGTAATATTGAACAAGCAGAGAGACATAAAAAGGTCTGTATTTTTTTTTTTTTTTTTACAATATCGACTAAAAAATAAAAAGTTGCAGTAACCAAAGAATCCTTCTTTCTGTAAAAAAATCTTAGGACCGTCACTAAGTAACACGTATTGATGAACAATCTGTTAACAATATTAAAGACATGTTTTAAAAGATTTCCCTCACATTGAGGTTTCCTTCAAACAATCAACTTCATCAGCCAACAATTTCTTTTAGTTCTTTTTTCCATTTCCTTCTGTCTTTTATATCTTCCAGTCTTGGACCATGACCGTGCATGCTTTCCTCAACGCCTTCTATCTACTGTTTCCTCAATTCAGCATTCTAATTGAAAATTAAATTAGGAAAGTTTTCCTCCTTCATTCTTCTGAGATGACGATACCACTCCAATCTATTTTTCTCTATATTTTGTTGGACGATTTTTGTTTGGACGGGTTCGCATTCGCTATATAATATAATAACATAGCTCTTATATATCTTAGGTAAATATTTATCTATGTTTCTATGTTCTATGTTAGTTTAAAAAATACAAAATTGGCTATTCGTAAAGCAAAGCATTCCTATTGTAAAATGATATTGAAATTCTTTTATTAAACATTAGAAACATTTTTTATTTTAGCTTATGTCATTAATCCCATAAAGCTTCAAGTTCAAACATGATTCGCCTCAAAATATGGCTTTATTAAAAATTTTAAATAATCATGTTGGAAATGGAGTTTAACAGCTCAATTCTATTTTAGTGAAATCTATTCATAAGTTGCGAATATGTTTGAAATTTATATTCACACATGCTGAAAGATTATAATGTTAGATCATATATGTAACCAAAGTTGGGTCTCTTTCCAAAAAAGCATGCACATTATTTTTTAGATATCTGTTATTTATGCTATTACATAATATACTCATAAAAAACATTTGTATATTTATAAATAACCTCAAAAAAATTGAAATTAAATTTGTGGATAAAAACCAGCAATGCTTTCTAAATTCTTAGTAAACGAACATTCTTTCTCATACCTTCTCCTCCATATGAATTCGCATAAATATGAATCCAACATATTTCTACTCGTTCCATATTCTTTTTTGTTTCTTCGTTTGACTGAAGCACAAAGTGATTTCACCCTCTGGGTATGAGCGTTGTGTGTTTAAGTCAACGAAATTTGTTGAATGGTTAACAACGTAATGTTTATACATCATGCCTTCAATTTGTTTTATTCCCTTAAGGCCTTCCAGCAATGATGGTATATTGTTGTCCCAGGTCGAGTTGCAGCTTTAATGGAAGAAGTCAACATTTCAGCTGTTGAACAATTGAACAGAAGCATGGGACGGAATATAGGAAACATTCCCTAGTTTCCCTGAATACGCCTCCGACACCCATTGCTGCAGGTAGATCCTCCCCACGTTATATTTCCTTTTGGGGAACCAGGACTTATCAATTTCAACAATTTGCTTTATTCCCTTATAGGGCTTCCAGCAATTAGAATATATTATTGTCCCAGGTCGTATTAGGATTTATAATTAGGTTACATGTTAAATTTCTCAAACATATGGAGTTATTTAACATGAGTAATTATAGTTACCGAATAAGTAATCTGCATGCGTTTTCCGATACAGAGCCCAAAAATGAACTAATTTTTAAAAAGAACATTAAATAGGTCTTTTTCTATTTGTCTCAAGGTATGATTTAATATATTTAATGTGGTATTAATATTTTGACAGCTTTTAAAAGCTTGTCATTATTTAAGAGATATTTCGTTATAAAGGCATGTTTTATTTAATATATTCCGAGTCTAATAAGCTTTTAATATTTTAATATCTAGATCGGCAAATTGCATCATAGTGACCTTTATAAAGTTTTTTTTTTAAGTATAAGGACTGTGTTATCTCTTATCTACCTCCTCTGTATAAGGAGTTTAGGATTAAAACCAAATATAGAACGAAGCTACTTTTTTTATTTTTTAAATATAGTATAAAAACAACCACAATTTCTTCTTATTCTTTTTTTCCTTTGATGCCTTTAATCTGTATGTTAAAATAAATTCTGCGGCGAATGTTACTGAAGCCTATATCTTAAATATTATCCCTGCCCAGTTTCGAATTTCAGGACATACCGGTTGTGTACAAGGTTATGTCAAATCATTCACCTGTATTTCATATATCAACTTTCTTGCCTTCTGTAACCAAATACTCTAGATTATTGATACGACGTTTTTCGATCGCTTTTATATTGATGTATATCAATGTAAACGATTCGGAGTAAAGTTTATGGCGAAATCATAGATTTCGAATCCCTGTACCATAGACATACATAAACTTTCGTAACTTTATAGTGCCTGATTTTAATTTAACTTGTCGTTACTATCCTTTTTTGCCATCTTATTTTGGATACTTGAATATTAATAATCAATTACTATGGTCTTATTAATACGATATTAAAATCAAATTCAGCCAAATCGGACTTATATTTATTTTTTTATTTAATCTACTCCTCTTCTACCGCCAACGGTGTGAGGATCTGTTCTGTAGAACTTGATCCATGAATCTCTCTCCTGTACCAATCTTCTTCTCATTCTCCATTCCAAACCTCTTCTGTCAAAGGCCTCCTGGATTACGCCTTCCCAAGTCTTCCTTGGTCTTCCTTTCGGTCTCATACCTTTATCTCATATACGGCCTTCACCACTTTGGTTTCCACCATTCTGGAAACATGCCCAAACCATCTCAGCTCTTCGATAATATCCCCGATAGTATCGTTACGTTTTGCACTCGGTCTCTTCTGTTCTTCCCTTCCATTCTTCTTAAATATCGCATCTCCATGGCTTGAAGTTGGCTCTTGTGCTTTTTGGTTCGAGTCCATGATTCACTTGAATAGGTGATAATCGGTAAGAAAGTGTTTTTATACACTACTTTTCTTTTGTTTTTTCACACTTTTTTTCCCCGATGAATCCTTTCTTGAGGGTATTAAAACACCTGCTGACAGCTTTTATTCGTTCATTTATTTCGCCATTTATCCAGCCATGTTCGTTAAGGTGTGCACCGAGATAATTAAAATCCCTTACTTGCTCTAACCTCGTGTTGTTTAGTCTTACGACTCGGTCCCCTTGCTCGCTTTTTCTTCCTATTCTCATGATTTTGGTTTTCCCTGTATTTATTTTCATGCTAATCACGGCCACCTATTCTTGTAGGCTGCGTAAATTGAACTGTAGGTTCCTGCAATTGTTTGCAAAAACAATTATGTCATCAGCAAATGCGAGAGGTGGGTTGGCCTGAGGTTTCTATACCCAAGATGGTATGGTTTCATTTTTGAGTTAGCTCTTTTCAGGGCCGTGTCCAGTGTCAAAATAAAAAGTAATGTGCTTGGGCTACATCCTTGCCTGATCCCCTGGGTTGTTATAAATCTCTGTGATGTTTCATTACATGTCCTCACCACACTTCTCTTTATTTATAATATCTTCCCGTCTGATCCGGTCGAAGGCCTTTGTGAGGTCGACAAAACATGTGAAGACTTCCTTGTTCTTTTCTATGATCTTTTCAGATGTGTGTCTCAATGTGAATATAAGGTCTTTGGTCCTTCTTTATCCTCTGAATCCATATTGGTCTTCCCCCACCATTGATTCTACTCCATTCCTAAGACGTCTTTCTAATATTTCGGAGTAGATTTTACTGGGTAAACTAAGAAGGGAGAGTCCTCTATGGTTGTGGCAATCTCTTTTGTCTCCTTTCTTAAATATTAATATTATGACTAAGATTTCTCAATCTTTTGGCACTACTTTATTCTTCCATACCAAGTTTAGGAGATGCTGAAACATCTTTTCTCATGAAACATCTTGTTGTGGTCCACAGATATATCATCATTTCTGGCGTGATGCCATCCATTCCTTCAGCTTTTCCTAGTTTAAGAGACGCTAATACTTCTGTTATTTCATCTTCATTAATAAAGTCGTCTTCTTCTCAGCGTGATTGTAGAAGATGGTTCAGCTGTTGCTTCCTGATGCCTGCTATCCATTTCCAGTAGCTCCCTAAAGTACTCGGCCCATATGTTCATTATATATTTTGTGTTGCTGAGAACGTTCCCTACTTTATAGGCAGTCCATTGGATTCTACTGCCAATCCTGATTTTTCCACAAGTTGCTTCTGGTGCATCCATGATTATGTTCTTGAATGCTGCCCAACTTTCTTCCACCTGCTGGCTATCCTACTGATTATGCTTAAGAGCTTCTTCTATTGCTTTTTGGTAGCTCTCAGCAACATCCGGATTTTTAAGTTTATACGATTATATTTTGAACAAAGGTTTAGGGTTTTTTCCTAGTTTCTTTTGTTTTCCTTTAGCTATTTCCATATCCAAGATAAGTAGATAATAATCGCTGCCGATTTCGAACCCTCTTTTTGTTCTTACGTTCAGTAAGATCTTTCTTTGATCCCTAGGTGTTAGGAAATAGTCAATGATCGACTTTTCTCTTAGACTTGGTTCCTCTGTGGTGTATTTATGAACAATTTTGTGGGGGAAGATAATGTTGATGATGATCATTTCATTTGCAAGGCAGAGGTTCAATATTCGTTCTCCTTTTTTGTTTAGGTGATCTTCTCCATGAACTCCTAGCACGTCCTTCCATCTTTTTGCATCGTTCCCCACTCTTCCGTTGAGGTCTCCCATAATGATAGGTATACCCTCACTGTCATCCATCTCTCTCTCTAGTGTTTCAAAGGACCAATCCTTCTCGGAAACTTCGGAGTTATCATTAGGTCCATATGCAATGAATAGGGTATATAGTGCTTCTTTAGTTCTTAGCTTGACCAATAAGAGTCTATCATTTATGGCTTTCCAGACCATCATATCTGGGTGAGTCCCAGGAGGGTCGGTGGAGGAATTGAGGAAACGCAGTAAAATAAAATTTCAATTATTTTTGTTAAATATATAAATTACTTAATTATCATATTTTTCCACATTTAAAGGATAATAATAAATTTTAATTGTTAATTAATTGAAATACTGCTGTAACATAGAGGTAAATTTATGAAATTATACTCTGAAAGAAAGTAAGATTTTTTTACTTTTATTATGAAGAATTAAAAAATAACAGATAATTTTTCACGATTTCATTTAGAAATACCATATTTGAAAAACAATAACATACTAAATAAATTTTGCGATATATTTTTTGATAAATTTAAAACCATTGAACGTCATGATTTAACGATATCCTAAAAAAAACATTCAAAATCTTTTTAAAGATATGTGGCTGATAAACCGAAAATTGCTATTTTATTATCTCTTAGCCTGAAGAATTAGCCTGTGCCTAATGTATACAAAATTATAATATATAATACTAAAATAAGCTTATGTAATAATACTGGCTGTTTAAAAATCGGCGTAGGTGATTACATAAAAATGATGCTTGGAGGAAGAAAAGAACACAGAAAATAAATAATAATAGTAATTTTATGACTCAATAGAATAATAATGGCTTTGTAATCACATTTTAAAATATATTTTACCAACAAAATCATACAAACATCTCAATATGAACTTTAATTCACGTATCTTAAATCTTTATTATTGCTATTATTATTATTATTAGTTTTGGAATGCAATAAGAATAGAAAGTTGGAAAAACATAGCCACTCACCTTGCAGTGTGACATTTATATAACTGTTCAACCTCTTACGGTTTATATTATTGAACCGTTAATTACATTATTGACAATTATTTTTTATTATAAATGATTCCATCAAATATAATCAAATACTTATGAAATCAATAAAAAATATTAACATTTATTTTGGGGTTTTATATTGAGCCATATCCTTTCCTCTCCCTAGCTCCTAAATAAGAAGACTGACCCGTGTCTAAATAATTAGGGACCTTTTGGTTGAGACAGCCCAATTTCGCAAAGCTATCAGGTTCTGAAATATTGAGTGAGCTGCCGACGTCCCATTACTGTGAAGTTTCTCTAATATACCTGTTTAAAAAAAAAAAAGTAAATAAATAAAATTAAATTAAAAAAAAAAATAAACTGACCCATAAAATTTAGCTTTAAAAATCAATGCTATAATTATAATTAAGAATAGTTTTGGCTTAATAATCAATTATTATTATAACTTTACTTACAAATCTTCATTACTTATTATTTTAATAGCTGTGCTTTTGAATGCATTTTATTACGCTCCAAATAACATTATAAAGATTATAAAATTCATTTGTAGTAATTATAAAATTTAAAATAAACTTTTTTTTTGTTTCAAATGTCCATTTATTCATATAAAAAAAATATTTACAATATATATCTATACAATACATAAATATATATATATATATATATATATATATATATATATATATATATATACGGAAATAATTATAATACTTTTCCTACCCGGAGGTAATAAAATAATTTAATTTATTAATAGTTAATATAATACTTCAGAACTTCCTTATTATTAAAATTAAACGTAGGTTTATGTAGGAAACTTAAAAAACTTCAAATTAAAAATTTATAAAACAGAAAAATGGACTAAAATTTTTTATTTTAATTTTTGACAGTGGTGCTGGAATGTGATTTGGGCGATATCTGTCAACCACCAGGTTTCCCATTTCAAGTGACGCACTTAATACAGATTGGGTAAGCCATATGTGTCAGCAGATCCCAGTTAACAGAAAATAATTTATATGTCACAGTTGGATTTGAACCCGGGATTTTCATCACAGCAACTCAGTACTCAACACACTGAGCTACCTAGCTCCCTAATTTTATATGATTATTTTAAGTATAAAATAAGTCAATAAATCAAGTTATATTTTTAATTTAATAATTATCCTGCATATGCGATAAATTAATATCATGATAGTTTCTGTTTCCATGATTCTATTTTCTATTATTGTAACCAAATCTATCAGAGCAGTTGCCCCTCTTTCATTATATTTTTTTATCGTAAGAATATTTAGTCAAGTCTTATGTAGTTTAAGTGAGCACCTGATTTCGATTGTCGTTGATTAAAATTTCGATTGGTTCGATCTTAGAATTTTTTTTTTAGTATTGAATGTTCCCAAGATGGAGAATAATAATCTGGCGATTTCAATCTTTTTTATTGTTCTTCTTGTTTCCCCAACATTTCTTCAACCTCTCCCCGGCAATCTTTTTCTTCCGTTAATTTTGGTCGACATGGTTTTGATTCCACTTACTCTGTTGTAAATATCCTCATTTTTATCTCATTTCTAAAGGTATCTTTATCCAGACATGTTTCCGCAATATCAAGTCTTACCTTGGCTTAACCTTTCTTAACTTCAATCACCCAGGGAATTGATGTTTTTTGAGAAATCACATATATGATGATTTTTTTTTTTATTTGTTGTGTGTCTAGGTGTCCATTAAAGTCGCCTCGTTCTAATATTTCTATGTGTGATAGTTTTTCTGTTGTTTCGGTGATTTTTAATCTGTAC
This sequence comes from Arma custos, assembly GCA_037127475.1. Lineage (NCBI taxonomy): Eukaryota > Metazoa > Arthropoda > Insecta > Hemiptera > Pentatomidae > Arma > Arma custos. The sequence goes on from CM073759.1 coordinate 171,434,170, forward strand.
CCATTATCCCCCATATAAGTACAGCATTATCAGCACATTGTAAAAAGGAATTGCACACTTTTGACTTCGATAAGCCTAAAATTCTACATAGAGAAGATAATACTATAAAAAGAAAAAATTTAGAGGCTCTATTTATAAATGATAAATTAGAAAATGCTGTAAACGATAGAAAAGAGGCAGGAGAAATTAGCAAGTTATACTCATCCATAATTTTGAAACTAAAAAATAAGAGATCATAAGAATACTTATATTTTTAAGTTTAATTTTACTTTATTAATGTACTTTTTAGAACATAATTAGTTATAATTGTACTAAAGTCTAATAACTGATAAAAATAAGAATAAAGGATTAGATGGTTCAAGGATCAGAGTTTGGTTTTAATGTAATGGAATATAAGTTTGACTATGGAGAATAAAAGACCTCCTTAAAAATAATTTAAAAAAAAAAAAAGACTGACTTTCCAGGTATTTATACTCATAGTAAATTATTTTTTGGACATTTATGTAAACAAATTTTATATTATTGTAATTATTGTTATTTTATTTTAAAGTTGTGGAATGCATAGGAACAAATGATTGAAAATGACACAATGATGTCGAAACGTTTCATTATATAAAACAATAAAAGAATTATGACTGGAAGCTGATTTTATTTTTTTCTTGAAGTTCTGTACCCATCTTGGGTGTGCCATTACCCTAAAACGTTTCTAATATATTTTATCTTTTTATTTTTAATTTCTTATAGCTATAAGTAGCTATAGTTTCCGGTTCAATGACAGTGCTTCACTTGCGTGTGTGACTATCAGTTTAATTACTGTAAATTAGTTCGATTTCCTATGTTCATGATTCCTTTATGCATTATTACTATCCCGCATACCAGTGATATAAAACCATGCTTCATTGAACGGAAGGGTTCTATAGTTCCCAACAGACGTTGCCTTATTACCGGCACGGCTTGTATCATTTTGATTAGGGTTTCCTGCAATTAATACCACAATTTCGTAATGTACTTTACTATCTAATAATCCTCTTGTGTAGAGTGATTGAGAGAAAGTAACATCATCTTCGGCACCTTCTTATGGGACTTCCGACTTGATCAAGTTCGTAAAAGATTGTCCGTGAAAGGAAAAAACCAGCTAATATGGAATCGACTCGTTTACGGCTTCTATCTGAGGAACTCTCACATTATTAAATTTTAATGTCTGTGAATATTCGATCAAGTATACTCAATTAGAGAGATGCTTAAGGGCTTCGATACTTGTACGTCGATATTTAAAATGTATATCTACATTATAGTATCGATCGACACTTTTTATCTATTATATCCTAATATCAAAAATAAAATTTAGGTTGCGAAAAACTATATTTGAAAAAAAAGTCTTCCGCGTTTGAAAAAAAGCTGAAGTAGTTATATATTCTTGCTATTAGTTAATAATATAATATAAACATTCATCCCCGTTTATACATCGCAAAAATTGCGAGAACACGGGGAAATAGGATCGTTGAAGAGAACAGATTTGTCTGACTTGGATACGACCTGGTAGCTCAGTGGTTTAGAGCACTGCACCGGAGATGTAGATTTCCTGGGTCCGAATCCCAGCAAGGACTATTCTCTTCTCTTCAAAACAAAATATTTAAATATGATAATAATAATTCGGCATATCAATAGAAAAATTAATTTTAATTAACTCTAAAAATGTTGGCCAATTGCATTGAATTAATAGGAAGAGTTTTACTAATTTAAAAGCCATAGATTGATTGTTGCTCTTACAGGAACATTTTACTTATCATTATGTTAAAGGTCCCGGGTTCAAATCCGGCCGTGGCTGATAAAATATTTAATCAGTTGGCAGCAATGGTCTCTAATAAGGGTATCTGCAGACCCTTATAGGGCTCACCCAGCTTCTATAAGTTGGGGATCAACCTGGTTGTTGAGTGCGATCTTAGAAACTTCAAAACCTCTACCATGTACTGAACATAAGACTCTTCATGGATTTTATAAGTACTGTACTAAAACCTGTACCTCTACAGCCCGTGAACGGGTCTGGGGCTCAGTACATAGTAGAGACTGTACTGTATTTTGATATTTAATGGGGCTGGGTGAGCCCCAGAAAGGTCCTAGATCCTATATGATCCATCTCTGACTGCAAACAGACTAAATAAAAGTCTTGCCCGCAGCGGGATTTGAACCAGGATTTCCGGCATGGCAGCTCAGTGCTCTACCACTGAGCCACTCCGCTCCTTAGTAGTACTAGTTTTTGTTAAATATAAGTTAATATCGTCATGAGTTAGTATCGATTTATCAACTATTGTTTTATTTATGAAAAATATAAACACATTATATTTACATGTTTTTTTTTTTTACTTTGGTGTAAAATATAGCATCATAACTTTTTCATTCCCTATACTTGCCGTAAAAAATTATTTGTGATCACTGTCCATTTAATCAAATTTGAATGTCATATTTTAAACACATTCTTTTTTAAAATCAAATGTCTCATCTCGAGTAAGAATCGAATACTTTTTTTAAAAAACCTTAAAAAACATTTCAGTTAAGTTTAAATTACATTTAAAAAGTAGGATATGGCTCTTACATTAGTTCTAAATGTAGAACTGCACATCACGAAGGCTATCTTGTTGGGACTGGCCACGATTTCTTATCCCGTAGACATCTCACTGTCAAAACATCGTAAAAGAACTCTTCCCTGTTTTCTTGTGTCAGTTGTTTCAAATGAGGCTGTCAAACCTTTCTCTTTGCTTAGCATAGTTTCTTCTTCAAATGCTTTCCTTGCCGGTCAAAAACCTTTTTTTATTTTTAAATTAGTCTTTATTATTAGAACATATTTATGGCAAATTACATTGCTGATAGCTTTTTGTCACCTAGCGTATTTTTTCTTAAACTAAAAGAGAATAGTTAAGTGTAAATATTAAAAAGGGGATCTTGAGTGGTCTTTAGCTAAAAAAATATCAGTTTTTTCTCTTAAAAACTGCTTCTTTATGGCCACTTTACTTCGTCATGAAAATTTTATGTCGATTTTTAATTTACAGCTCATTAAACAAGGCTAATAAACTGCTCATTATTGAATATCTTAACAATAATGACGTCGTAATAGTAAATGAATAAATATTAATTATTATACTGGAGGGAAAGATTCAGATCCATGTAATTACGATTTTAATGTTTACAAGTATCCAAACAAATATCTGATGTGTTCTATCATTTTATTACATGTAATAATGATAATGGTAATAATAAGGCTTAGACTCGATGCCGATACCACCAATCTTTGCTTACAAACTTCATTCCACAGAGCACTATCCAAACCCAAATCCGCTAGATTACTCTTAATGCGATCCTCTCACCTATGCCTCGCTCTATCCTTCAGGCACTTTCCGGTCGGTACAGCGCTTATCAACTTTTTTGGAATTCCTTCGTTACTGAACCCAGCCACTTTACGATCCCATTTTAATCTTCGTGACGATATTATTTCAATTATATTAACCGGGTGCATCCTTCGCGATTCCGCGTTGAGTAATCTCCAGAATACTCCAGAGGTCTCATCCTTTTACGGAACAAATTTTTTATATTTAATAGATAGTAAAAATACGGTACCACTACAGCCCAAGAAGGTTCTTAGGTTCAGTGGGTGATAGAGACTGTACTGTTTCTAAGATAACGGTTATGTAGGGAAATGATTTGTCTGTGATCACACGCAGTCACTATCCCAGAGCTTTTGGTGAGCCACAAGAGAGTATGGAAATCTCATAGGATCAATTCAGCCGTAAGAAGGGTTGTTAATGGATTGAATATCTATCTTTATTCATTCTATATATACATTTGTGGGGAAGAAAATGTTTTGAGTAGATGTCAATGAATTGATTCTTTAAATGTGTAAGTGGTAGACTATTTATAAGAAATCCACGTTTCAACCCAGATTGCAGGTCTTCTTCAGGTCGTTCACAGCCTATTTTTTGTACCTTGTTTATCTAGCCCTGAAGAAGACCTGCAATATTGGTCGAAATGTTTTACATCAAATAAAGTTTCTTCCATTGTATATATATATATATATATATATATATATATATATATATATATATATATATATATATATATATATATATATATAATTATATGTATATATATATATATATATATATATATATATATATATATATAATTATATATATATAGAAGTAATAGCATACATACATGTATCTATCTATTATAGGTAAGATTCGAACAAAGCAACATAGCGTTCTACACTCTGAGTTACCCCGTTCCCGCATTTAATAGTAAATTAGGTGGTATTTCATCACGAATACCTGTTATTTTCTTATGGTCTTTCCATGCTCTGGCTACCACGAGTATTATTTTAGTTCCTTGTTGTGAAAAGCACGTTAGTAATATTAGCAAGAAGTTAGTAATATTGCGCAGGGAATTCTTTCACAATCGGTAAACACTAATCGGCACATCGACTCTTTTGTAATGTCATTGTTAGTCGATAGATAGCACTATCTACAACAGAGACTGTTCCCACAAATATTTGTTGCCCGTCTCGTTCGGCGGAGGATATCTCCCATCAGGAGATTGCTACGCCACGGCCATCATTATCGTTACAGGATCTCCTCAACAATATCCTAGTTTGTTTTATTGGTTATTGGCTTTCTCTCCGATTACGGTATCATAATAAGTCGGCTCCTTGTTCCTCGTTGAGATGCATAATCCGCTATCGATTGCATCGTCAACATCGATTCGCTAATCACTTCCCTCGGACGTTTGATTTCCTGCAGAGGATGTTACTGAAGAAAGGAAAACTCTTTTAAATTCAGTTCTATATTTTAGTTGTTTTTTTTCTACAAACAGAACAGTAGCTTAGTAAGTACGCACCATTAAGCAGCTGCCTACATAATGGATGTCAAGGAATCAGTTTACTTTCTCCGACCCTTAGCTAACGATAACGTTCTGTTCCTGTGAAAAGTTTTGTAATTCATCTTCATATAATTATACTGTTGTAATTTTATATAATTGTCAATAAATTAAAAACACTTTTTTATTGCACACTTTGCATTGAACCTCTCGTTCAAATATATCGAATTTCTACTATTAGTTGCCCGTCAAATGTTATCACATCACAATTCATTTGTTATTATTTGTCCAGAAGGATAAGAATGCAAGAACGGTACAATGCGCTAAATATGAGTACATATCTTCAGGCTACTTCAACATTTACTAGACAAACGATCTGTGCTCCCAAACAATTACAAAAGACTCATATACATGACTAGTATAAGACCAATATGAACTTTTGGAGTGGAGCTTTGAGGCTCCGCCAAGAATCCCTCTCGTATCCAATCCTGACAATCCGAAATCCATCGTAAAATCCTCAATGCTTTAAACTTTAACTCCACTCAAACCCCCTTGTTTCAAACCTAGCCACCTCTTCAATTCCTGATAATTCTCCTAGGCGTCTGAAAAGAAGATGGCCTCTTGACCTTCGAAGTTGATTTTGCTATTCGAATACTACCAAAGGGTAGTTTCTCTACTTACGTTATTATATCTTTCTTTTTATTAACTTGTTGTGTTATTATAATTGTAATTTTCAATAAATAATTAATAATAATAATAAATGAAATCGTACTATAAAAAGAAGTTTAATGGCAGGGTGATATTTTAACACAGGTGACCCATCTAGTTTATTTACTCATTCACATTAAAATAATTCCATATAAAACGTCTATTTTTCATGTATAGGTGTTTATGAACTACTAGATGAGCTTTACATCATTAATCACAAACCAACTTTTTCATTTGTGACGACATACCACTGTTAAAATGCTGTACAAGTCGTAAAAAAAAAAAAAAATCATAACGGACTTCATAGTAGCACCCATTGATTTTAAATTCCATTTATATTCGGAAGCCTATTTATTCACATCTAAATGCTTGCTTAAAACTATAATAGTCAATTTTGAATAATGAATAAAAAAAAAACACCAATACTATGAAGTTTGCCATTGAACTTACATATGACTGAATAAAGACTGAATAGCACCTAAGTCCATAATTGGGTAGGAATTTTTTCCCAATAATGGTTACCTACTCGACACAGGTTGGTTGAGTCCCAGAATGGTCTTTGGGCTGCACAGAGTCGTCCCATAGTTTATAGCAGGATAAAATAGTTATCTGATAAAACTGGTATCGAATCCGTGACCTACAGATTAGTAAAACAATGGCCTCAGGGTTGAGCTAGCCCCCGCTCCTGTATTATTAAAATACAAAGAAATTATAGAACACTGATATCTTTTCTGATTTGACTTCAAAAAAACAAAAAACAGTTCTATCTCATTGAAGAAGTGTAGTAGGTATATGATTATGTTCAGTAATGTTTTATACAATTCTGTGAAATTGGAGTTACTAAACATTTGTGAAGAGAAAATTGAGAAGTTTTTTTTTTTTTTTATTTCATCATATGAATTTTCAAGCTAACATTTTTTTTTTTAATTTTCGGTAATTATAGGTATTTTTAGGAGTAAAGTAAAGATTGAAATTTATTTATTTTAATTTTTAATCTTCAACTACTTTCTTGCTTTATTTATATGAGGATTTTTTTTTTTTTTTTGTGCTAGGAGTAAGACAAGAATTGCTGAATTACTGAATCTGTATTATTCTCTCTCTCTAGTACATATCAAGTGTCCCAAAAATGGATAGAATTGGCAAAATGTTACAAAAAATACATTTAATTTCATTCGGAGTAAAATATGTTATCTATCCAGCAGTATCTATGGCTTTAAGAGATGTTGAAACTTAAGTACTTAAAAAAAAATAAACCTTTACAGAGCTATACTTAACTTGACATTTAAGGATATTGTGTAACTACTGTTTATTAAACCAACGTTTATTGAGGCACTCTATTAACTACTAACTATTAATAATATTTGTAATATTAATGGATTGGATAAGCTTCCATAAGATCCATTATTATGGTTTATATGAAGGGGTTTCGAAGATATTAATTCACTGTAGAATTACCTAATTAAATTACTTTACTTAATACTGTAAAGGATATTCTTTACTACTAAGATTAGAATTTAAGAATAAGCTATTAATCAGAAAAATTTTAATCCTTTTCTATAGAGTATATTACGGTGATTGGCCATTAAATCTTCATTTTTTTATCTTTTTATTCTCGAAGTATAAAATTGATATTTCATATACATTAAATCAATAAAAAGAATTTGGAAATCTAAAATATTCTCTCTCTCAAAGCCATCGCCTATCTTGTATATCTAAAAAAAAATGGATGGGTTTTGCAAAAAGTAATAAATACATTGAATTTCATTCGGATAAAAAAAATTACCTATATTGCAATATCTATGGCTTCAATAAATGTTGAAATTTACTACTTAAAAAAACCTTGAAAGAGCTATACTCAATTTGACATTTAAGTATGTTATAAGTATTTAAGTATGTTACATAAGTAATATGTAACTACTATTCATGTTTCTTCAAAAAAATATTTTTAAAACAACATTTAATGAGGCAATCTATTAACTAGTAAATGTTAATAATAATGTAAGGACTAATTATCCGATTGGATAAACATCCACATGATTCAATATTATGGTTTATTCGAACTCAACATTCAACAGAATTCAATGCTCATCAGTCATGCTGGGAGACCGAGGATATTCTTTAATGTAAAACTGCTTCAAAAATGAACTTTTTTATATCTTATTATAGATTTTATTTCTAAAATTGGATATTTTTTATGCAATACTTAGGCTGACTGAATTTTATATCTAAAAAGATAAAAATGCTAGAGATATAAAACTGATGTTTCATGCATCTTTTAGTAATATAAAGAATCTTTGAAATATGAAATCAGAATTGTTCTCTCTTACATAGCTTTAATGCATATATGGTGTCCGAAAAAATGGATGGAGTTTGCAAAAAGTAATAAAAAAAATATCTATCCTGCAATATCTGTAGCTTTAAGATATGTTGAAACTTCAGTGCTTAAAAAAAAATAAACCTTGAAAGAGCTATCCTGAATTTGACACAAGTATGTTATGTAACTACATTTATGTCTGTTTAAAAATGTCGTTGATTACTTCTTTGATTTTGGTTATAAAAATCATCACTTTCATAATTTGAGGTAAATAATTTATACCAATTATTTGTTAATGATCGAATTCATTCCTTTATCCAAGTAATCCATCAACTATTAACTAATATCCTGTTAACCGGGCGGGACGTATAAATACGTCAAACGTAATTTTGTATTTTCCTTTGTGATATATATATATATATATATATATATATATATATATATATATATATATATATATATATATATATATATATATATATAAACGAAAACTTGTATATTTCACAGTCTTATCATTCTTTTCTTTTTCATAAATGCTTAAAAAAAAAAGACTATGAAATAGGTATATACGTTTTCGTTTATATATATATATATATATATATATATATATATATATATATATATATATATATATATCACAAAGGAAAATACAAAATTAAGTTTGACGTATTTATATGTCCCGCCCGGTTAACAGGTTAATAATAATTATAAGTATTAAGTAATGAATGGCGTTTTCACAGCAATCGTTAAAGTTTGCATGACCCTTAGTACTAGGAGAATTTAATGCTCATCAGTCGTGCTGGGGTTTCGAGGATATTCTTTACTCCACTGTAAAATTGTATTATATTCATTATTATTATTAAATAATTGTAAAATATATAAGTGAGAATATATTTTTTAAAACTGTTTATTATAATTTGGATAATTTTTGTATAAATTTAATTTTTTAAAACAACAAAGACGGGTACATTATTTAAAGAACCATTTTCTTCAAAATGTTATATTGTTACCCTCTCGGAAATAAATGAAGAAAACAACGTTTGGTTTCGGAATATAGAATATTTCTTTATATATTTTAGAATAATCTATCCCGATTGAATTCTATTCTATTATGAGTCACTTTAAGTATCAAAATTACGGGTTTACTGAACAATGTAGCAATTTGGACCGCATAAGCGAACTGAATCGTGTCTATCTGAAATAATATGCCAGATTCTTCGCTCTCATAACCGGAATTTTCCTAATTATTGCCGATAATTCTTTCCTTGATATATGGGCTTCCTAAAAATATTAGAAAGTATCCTTATGCAATTAATTAGACGGTTATTAGGAATGAAAGTTTATCTCCCCACTCACAATGCGGACATTTATTATCATCCTCATTCATAATAATGGATCATCGAAAGCGAAAGTTCCATTTCGTTCTATTATACTAACAGGCCTCTGAAACATTTCGGATTCCATCTAATCGTTCAAATCTAGAATGTAGGTTTATTTTATCGTCGTCTTGGTTCTAATTTCTGTCTCTGATATCTCAATAAATATTGTATGTTTGTTTATTGTTTATTTTTTTATTTCGAAGTTGTAATAGCGCGGATGATGTATATTGGGAATTGGTAACTTTGAAGAATTGGTAGTAAAATTGCTACAATATTTACGGTACAGTAAGATTTGTAATTTCGATTCTTCGTAAGATCTAGTGATCGGTTCTATTAGGATTTCAAAGATGAAAAGGTGAAATTATCTTGAATAGTTGACCCAATAAATTATGTATATGAAAACAATGAAATGAATTTGTAAAAAAATGAAAGGATACAAACAGTATTATTTTCTACTCTGATCTACAGACCGTGAAGATCTATGGCGCTATAATATGTTATGGTTAAGTACTTTTCGAACTTCAGATAGATAGGTACTCTTGAGGTATGTGAGCCGTTTCTTCAGATGTGGTCACTTTAAGTTCCAAGATATATAAAATATATTTTTAAATATTTTATTTGAAAAGAAATTATATGACCAGGACCGGGATTCGAACCCGGGTCTCCCACCTTTCCGTGGTTGTGCTTAGCCACCTCAGCCAGTCAGTCCTGATTCGCTTCTTGGTCAGATATCCTTTCTTTTCACTGATCCTATATCTCCGTTCTCGCAATTTGCGATCTATTCACGGGGAGAATGTTTATTAAACATTACTTTTATTTTTTGGATATTGTTGACTTATTATGACAGGTGGGAGACCCGGATTCGATTCCCGGTCCGGGTCATATCTTTTCTTTTCAAATAAAATATTTTAAAAATTATATCGTGTAACAATAAAATAAATTATAATAATAATTAAAATATAATTTGAAATGAATGAAATCGGACTAGTTAGAAAAACAGGTAGGCCATGGAACAATGAACAGGTCAAAGATTATTTCTTCTACTCCACGTATCACTGGAATCAGTATCTTGGTGTCGTTAGATAATAATACTGACCATACAGTCTCACAAAGATACCGCTAGAGCATTACTTGAAAGAGTATTATTATCACTTTTTTTTTTATTCTTATAATTATGACGAAATTACTTTTTAAAATTCCTCGAAGCCATTTTGTTGCCTAAGCCCGGTCCCATAAACCAGAGGCAGGGCCGTTTGTAAAAAAAAAAAAAAACCAACCCGTCAGGTTACCTGCGTTCCAGCAGCGTCTGTCTGCGCCGTTCAGTTGGGCTTCTCTCCGCTCAGCCTTTTGTCAAATAACAAATACTTTTCAACTATAATTAGCCCAGTACTTAACAATAATTAGTTAATTCTATAGCTTGATTATTATTATCATTACAATTCCCGGTACTAGTATGTTTTAGGGCCTGCTGACATCAGCGCGCTCAGGTGTCACTTTTCTTAACCATCTCCTACTGTTATAGTAACCTTTCTATTGTTTGTGTAAAGTTGAACGTGAATGTGTTTTTGATTATTTTCTTCAAATATGACTTGGAATTTGAAGAAGATTTTTCGCACGGTAAACGATGAAAAATCAGCTGTTAGGTTTCATCAGGAGCGGAATGTCATTCCGCAGAAAATGCGTTGTGGAAATGGACATGATATGAAACTGCAAGTGGGGAATAAAATCAGAGGGAGATGCCAGAAAAAAGGATGCAACAAGACCCTGGGTATTCGATTAAATATGTGGTTGAGGAATAGTACATTACTTTTGGAGACTATTGTCCATTTTATATATTTTATATAACGAAGTTAGAGGGAAGAGACCCTTTTGATGCAATTTTTGAAGATATTGTTCTTTTTAATGAGCATTGTTTGGAATAAATCTTTCATTGTTTATCATAATATCATATTTTAAATATTTCTATTTTAAACATTAAATAACAATTTGTAACTAAAATATGATAATTTTTTAATTTTTAAAATAAAAACATTTAAAAATTAAAAAAATTACCATATTTTAGTTACAAATTGTTATTTAATGAATATTGCTTGTAATAAATGTTTTATTATTTCTAGTTTAATTTTGTATACATGTTTCTCATTTATTTCATTTCCTATAAATCGATTGTATCATAATGAAAGGCAATGCCTATTTAAAATTCATGCATAACCTGACAAGGTCCAAATAGTTGAGGTAAGTGACGCCAGAGCGCGCTGATGTCAGCAGGCCCTTAAATATACTAGTACCCAATCCCCTCCTAATCTATTAGCTTAGTCATATCGAAATGAAATTAAAATTCTGTTGTAAGGTCTCAATAATTATTATTATTGCATTATTTGTCAATAATCCCAATTTAATATTCTATGCAGATGTTTTGGAATAGCAATGTAAAACTCTTGAGGATCAAGAAAATGAATACATTTATTTTAAAATATATGAATGAATTTATCTATTTTTCATTGCATCTAGAACAAAAGATCGTAAGTTAAAAATAATTATTAGTCATTTTTTTTTCATAAAAAATGTAGTAATTAATCTATCATACATTCACGGGTTGTAGTGGTACAGTTTTTTTCAGTAAGAATGAAAAAAATCATTTTGTTATATTTTTTTCGAGAAATTGATATTAATGATTTTAATGGCGAAATATGGCGAAAATCATTAAGGGGTAGCTGAGTGAGTAGAGTGCTGAGTTGTAATCCTGAAGACCTTTCTGTGCCTCACTCAGCCTCTATAAAGTTGGTAACCCTAATTGAGGGAAAGCATGATCTCTGTTGTGCGTAATGTCGTCACAACCGTTGTCTAGGAACAGTACAGCCCATGTACTGAACTCAAAACACTTCATGAGTTGAAGCAGTAGAGTTTTTTTGTTTGTTTTTTAAATCATTCATTTTACTGGCTGTATACAGGTGGCACATTCATGGAATGTTTGGTTCAAGATTACTGGGGTTTTTTTCGCATGAAAAAATGCATTATCCTCGAAAACAAACGATACTAGGAAATTCCAATACAGACAATAACCCGTAAAGAAAACAAACTGTAATCTGTTCCTTCCAACGATTAGATGTCGTACCGGCCTTCGATCGAGTCGTGTTTAATGTTTTGCAGTCAACGTGTTTGCAGAACGTGGAGTTCGTTGCCCCAGCGAATGCTGAAGCGGCACATCCTCACCATCGCGTCTTTGTTTACAGATATCCCACTCTGCCTTTATCTTGTGTATCCTTTATTCAGTCCGTGTGTTGAAGGTTCGGTGGCAAAGGATGGAACAAAACGAAAGTAATAGTTGTTTACACTTGTCTGGATTCCTCGAACAACAAACACGGGATAGACAATGTATGATTTGGCAGGAATCCTTTCTGCGTGTATAAAAGTTGGTTGAGGTACTCAGTGAAATCGTTTCCTAAGAGTTTAAAGGATTGTAAATATGCTCTGTTGTCTTATATTCTATGTTGAGTTAGTCTGTGATATTCTTTATGAAGGAACTAAAAAATGCAGTAATTTTTAGGTTAGTATTATTTTAACCGTTTCGAGTGCTTTTCATATTTTTCGAGCATATAAAATATTTATTTTGGCTCATGATACTTTAAAATTGTATTTATTCCTATTATTGGAATAGGATTTCTCTTCGAAAATTATTATTATAAGGATGGGGTTCAACCTCTCAAAAATGTTCATTTAAATTTTTTTTCGTATTGGTCTACTAAGGATTACGTCATTTCAACTGTCTTTTTTAAAAAAATATTTAACATTGTTCTTTACCCAATACTCTCTAAAACGTGTCCCTGTGATGCACCCTTTATTCCTCCGTCCATTGTTTTTTCTCTTTAGCTTTGGTTTTTGATTTGAAAACCTTGATGAGCACTTATTTTCATTCTGAGACGGTTCCATTCTACAATATTCTCACAAGCAATCTCCTGTAAGCCTTTTTCCTCCTCTTCGAACTAGGCTAGTTTGATCTTCTTTGATTATAAATAGATAAAAATCCGGTTCATCAATCGTATGGATTCCATTCTTAGCATGTGGCCATAAAATGCAATTATTATTTTCTTATAATGTCCGATATTTACTCATTAAATATCCCGTCACTAATTATACCTAGATAGGTAAACATTAGAACTCCCACTGTACCTTTGATTACCCATAGCAGCATAAAGTGACATTAAATGAAAGAAACACTTTAAAAACATTATTTTTATTTTGAAGAGAAAAGATTTGCCCCGTCGGTGATTAAAATTAAATAATTAAAAATTAAAACAATTAACATAAAATTTAAAATCAATAATTGATCAATTCCTGAAACTTTAATATTTAAAATGTTTTTATTTTAAGAAAAAGATTAACTATATCTAGTTAGTTTCGAATTACGAAATTGAGAATGGGTTTAATTTCATCAAATTAAATTCTTTTCTTTATGTGTCTAAATTATGGTAAAAATAAAATCAACAACAAAACAAGTGTTCATCTGCAAATAGAAAGTTTCTTCATTAATTTCACTTACGGTCTCGGCTGACTGTTTTATTTAGGTAAATTTTAGTTCAACATGAAAATAGATGGTATTGTACACTATAGAAAATACATTGATATAAGTATTATAACTAAATTAATCAGTATTTGAGTATTCAGTAGTGCTAAAACACAGAAGTATGTCGGGTGTAAAGTGTGTCGCTTTTGCTGGTTAAAACTGGTTGACAACTTTCTTTCGAGTCTTGTACGTACAAGTGTGTATACTGGTAGCTCATCTTTTGAACAAGCTAGTAGCTTAGCAGATCTGAACGTAGCTGATCAAGTTTATTTTATTACTATAGTAAAAAGTGTTAAAATTTCTATCCGGTTTAAATTTATGTACTTATTTTAATTTCTGTTATATAATTTTTCCTTCCTTGTTGATATAATGCAGAACATGTTTTTCTGGACCAGGTATTGATAGTCTTTGATATTTATAGTCTTAGATCTTTAATTTTGAAATTTATAGTCATCATAATAAAGGTTTTATCTTTACGTTGATTAGAATTGAAATACTTATATTCATTTTGATTAGCCAGCAAATCTACTATGTAACCTTTCAGGTAGCAATTTACATATAATAATCTAATTCTGTGTATTATTTATTATTTAAATTTAAATTTTCTATATTATATAAAATTTAAGCAAAACATGAACCAGAAATTAACAACAAAATGAAATTAAAAAACAAACACATAGATCGAAAACCGAGTACCTACTCAATGTTTAATCAGATAAACAGTTCACGTTAACCTATGAAAGATCAATAGATTTTATTTTATTTAAAAGATTTTAAGAACGGATTAAGATTATTTACGCATTTATGTTTAGATTAAGGATTAAGATGGTTTACGAAAAATGGTATTAAATATTCCGAAATTTTAAAAGACTTTACTCTTTCATTTTACGTCTATATCTCAAATAAAAAAAAAAAAAAAAATTTATTGTTATTATGACGTAGTTCCTTATTCAGTATGGCTTCGATTATCTGAACGCTCAATTGTACGAACTGGCTTTGCGGAAAAAATACTAGGAAGTGTTGACAGTGCTATTCTAAGAAAATAATTTTGAAGAATATTTTCCTTAGAATTTAATTTCCTGGAACTATTATTTATTACTCCATTAAATAGTCTGGAAAACTTATTCCTTGCTTAAGCAATTTTAACACAGGATCTTGGGCTTGGCCATTCCGCTAGTATGGAAAAGAGAATGTAATAACAGGAAATTTGTATACTTCGATAATCATTTCATCTAGAAATGAACTTTTCAACAATCTATATCACCTATACTCCAAAATGTGAAAACTTTATTTCTTAATGTAATAGTTACCGAATCTTTTCCATACTAGCGGAGTGGCTCAGTGGTAGAGCGCTGAGTCTGCAAGCCCAAGATCCTGTGTTAAAATTCCGCTCGCTGGGTAGACTTTTAATTTAATCTTTTAGTGTCCGGAGATGGATCATATTGGATCTAGGTCCCTCCTGGGGCTCATCTACTATCAGGTACCCTAAATAGGAGGAAAATCTGGCGGTTGTGCGTGAAGTAGGATAAATCATCTCCCTGCACAACCGTTTTCCAAGAAACATCACAGTCTCTACCATGTACTGAACCCCAACCCCGTTCATAGGTCGTTGTGGTACAGGTTTTCTTTCCATACTATAGCTGACGATAACTTGTATTTTTGGAAAATATTACAAATGAAACGAACGAACAGTTAAAACTTGTTTTAACACAACTCGGTGGGAATAAATGCGGAACATTTACCTGATAAATAAATCAAGTTCCTGTATACACATATTTTCTTTTTTCCACTTCTCTTTTCAGCACTGCACCCTTCCTGGACCTTGGCCTCCTCTAAGCGATTCTTCCACCATTCCTGGTCTTGTGTCCTATTATTACGTCATATTATACAATATACTATATATTATATATATACGTTATTTTTCAGATGTGATGGGTACTAAGGTGAACCAGTGCCTAAGCTTGCTGGAGGATTGCCTCGCTCTCCAGCTCCAGAGGGTCGGCGGGCCGCCCTCTTCAGTCCGCGATGACCAGTACTGGATGTACGATAGTGGATATCTACTTTTCCAGGTTAGTATTGTTATATTATTTTCTATTTATTATTTATTTTTATATTTTGGGAAAAAAACATCATCCAGTCATCTAGGCTTCTTAAATTGTTTAATTCTTTAAAACGTTTCCACAACTACATGTCATTATCAATCATTTAAAACAATTTTTCTGCATCGTTACAATAATTATACACAAATTTAAAAAAGTTACATGTCCATACATCTGTAAAAATAACAATTATATTAAGAAATTTATCATATATATATATATATATATATATATATATATATATCTCAAATACATAAATATATTATTTTATTTAACTATAATTATTTTTAGAAAACAAAATGAACAGCAGAGCTCCGATTCTAAGGCTGTAATGTAATAATTATAAATATTTATTAGGAGAAATTATACGAATGCCATTTGGCACATACTTAATTTGTGATCTTCTTTCGAAAATTATACCTAAGGAATTCACTTGGTAGCGTGGATGGAGAAACCCCCCATGGTTCATGAAACATCCAATCATTGAATGGGCTCGTACAATTTTGTACTGTACATTTAAGCAATAACTTATTTTCAAATGCGCCTTATGGCGTTATTCATCCATAAAAGCGGCTAAGTTTAACACCCACATTAAAATGTTAGAAGGGTTATACTTTTTATAATTTACCTTTAATAATTTACCTTTAATTTACCTTTACCTTTAATCTTGTCTTTAAATTAACAAATCCACCATTATTCTAAAAAGTGTCGAACGATAATATAAGGAAGAAAATGATCAGGGTGCCGGTGGGAGAAATCTTTACATTTGTATTGTTTTCATCTTGTATATCTAGCCCTGAATAAAGCCTGCAAATTGGGTCGAAGCATTGGCTTTCAAATAAATAATTATACCCTATTTAAGAAATTATTTCTCTCACCTCCATCCGGTCTCTTCCCCATAAAGGTCAAGTCAACTAATATTATTCAGGTAGATAGGAAATTAGTTGACTGGAACTTCTAATGTAAGGATGGAGATAGTTGGGTGTGCAGTCAAATTAAACACCAAATAAGTGAATACTTATTTATTATTTGTGCCGACGTTTCGACCTACTTTGTTGGTCATCCTCAGGGCTATGAGAGAAAAACAAATAGCAGGAGTGACTGCTCGGGAACCGTGTAACTGACTAAGCTATTTTAACTATTTTTCAGTTACACGGTTCCAGAGCAGTCGCTCCTTCTATTTGCCCTGAAGATTACCTACAAAATAGGTCGAAACGTCGCCACAAATAATAAATAAGTATTCACTTATTTGGTGTTTAATTTGACTGGACCCCAAGTTTATAATTTCTGGCTTAAATATGACTTAACTTAGAAATCGCAGCTGGGAATGTGGGGAAAAGTGGAAATCCACAAGTAGAACTACTCTTACAGCAAATAAATAGCATAGGAATTTTTAACTTTATTAGCTTTATTAGAGGCGTTGTAGCGGAACAATTTGGACTGAGATTTCCTTCAACATACATTATACATACTAATATCCCGTGTTGAAAACAAACCTGAATTACTTTTGTAATTCAATATCTATTCGTATATAACTACTATAAACATCTTTTATGTTACTAGGCTTTAGGTTACGAGCTTAGTTGGTAGAGTTCCGCACTAGAGATGCGGAAGACCCGGGTTCGAATCCTGGCCAGGACAAATCTTTTAGGAGTTTTTACATTTTAAACATATTTAAAAAACGTTTTAAAAAATTTTTTAGGGTCAATTACTTCTCTCCTGTGACCATTGATACTCTCTAATACGAAAAAAAAAATACAAAAACCTACAAGTTAAATGGGGACTTTATATAAGCTCTTGCTTGATCTCTGGTGCAATAATACTTGCATTTCTAATCTTTCGGGAAAAGAATCGCTCTACGTAACATTTGCAACACGCGACTATTAAGGTATTAAGCTAACGACTCTCTTGCAAAACCGTAAAAAGATGCTAATAAGAATGGATCCTGATCTAAGTCGCATCCTCTGGAGAAGTTTCCCCATGTCTTAAGGAGACTTGGAAGCACACTCTGTTGGCTAGAGAATCGTGAAGAGGCTTCATGGACCCTAACAAGCTCGGATGAGGGAGTCTTATTAGGAAACTGACCTCAAGTTTGTGTTCAGGATATGGGAAAAACCGCTAGCCCGGATTTATCTTCCTGATTATTTTGTAAAAAAAAAAAGCAATATTTAATAATTCCTGTTGGAATATCTTGAATCATTGTCTATTTTTTTGGGGATATTTTTTCTAGAAAATAATATATGCACAAATAGTTGGTTGTTTTTATTTGTTAAATGCAACAATTGATGAATTATTAATGCTCTTAAAAGACTAATGAAAGTTATTTGAAAAAATATATATATTTTCCTTCAGGATAATATGACGATATATTTTTAATTTGAAAATATTTTAACAATACTGTGCCCTGCAATAAAAAATCATATTAATTTATGTCTTTTAAAATGGTGGATCGTAACTGTGAAATGAGTTGTTACGAACTAAACAAAAATAAATTCTTAGAAGCAAACTCGCCAACGATTACCCAAGCATTACTAAATAGGAAATGGGGTCAAAATAATTTCACGAGAAAAATTCTGAATTTAATTAATTTAATTACATACTAAAAGAAATATTTATTTAATTTAAAATATATATTATATATTTTATATTGTATAATAGTACAATTATATTTATGTTCGTCCTTTATGTTAGACTTTAATATCTAACTGGCTGCATTAAAGTCTCCTGCTAATACGTTGCTATATTTTCACTATTTACTTGAGCTCAAAAAGAGACGCATTATTAATAAAAAATATGTAATTAGTTTATTACTATTATAAAAATTTAAAATATATGGAGGATGAATTCAATCACTCGGATCCTATCACAATCTGTGATCTAATCTGTCGATCGGATTTGTGGTTCTTGTAACCGCGTGTTTTCTCTCTGGACATAACTATCACAGGTTGTAAAAGAGGGAGATATTTGTTTTCCACGGAACTGAAATAAAAATTAAAAACTAAGCTAACTCAAATTGCCTACTTATTGTGGCCTCTAAATCATTGAAGTGTGCTAAAAATAAAAGTATTAGTTAAAGAAACCATCTTCTTCTTTAAAGACTTCTTAATGTAATCTTTAAAATGCTCTTAGTGCTAGCACTTGGCACTATCAGGACAATTTCTATACTCTTTCTTTCATACTTCCTTTCTAAGCTCCTTTCATCCCGCATTCTATAATCTTGGACAGTTTTCTTTTACTGGCCCTATAATGCGCATGGGGATATAAAATCCTTCCACTAATTGTAAAGCAAAGAAAAAAAAAACATGATATAACATTAAAAAGCATTGGGATGACTTTTATTTTCTGAAAGACAATCCATAAAGTAATTGGAATCCGTTACTTTTTAATGCTTAGATTATATTGTTTCAAGCTAAAAGTTGTGCAAGAAGGTGATTTAGCTAAAATATTGGTTTTTATTATAAGTAAGGTTACCCCAACCAAGCGCTCCAGAATTTGCTGCTCATGTTACAGGATCGAATTTTTAATACATATATCTACAGATCTATCTCCCTCCTGAAATCAACTATTTGTTTTGAATTATAGAAGCAAATATATAACCATCCTAAGGCTTCTTTTTTTCCTTCTTAGTATTCTTTTTATTGGATGGTAAAACCAGACAGTCTTAAAACTCAGTCTTAAAACATGACATCGTTTATTACAATTTTATCCCTAGGTATAATCCTCATCTATTGCGTAGTTATAAAATATGATGGCGACCATAATTTCTTGAACAGGCTAGAAGGGGAGAATGGGGGACGAGCCTCGAGTAATTTTCATGCTAAGAGTGATTGATTTAGTTATTAGTCACAGTCGACGGTTGATGGGGTTGAGGATCGCCCAAATTAGATTCAAGGAAACCTTTTTATTTTATTTCTTAATTATTCAGCGTTAGTTACCACTCAGTGAATGGTGAATAAAACTATTTTGTGGCGTAAATTGAATAAACTTTAAGTCAGTTTTTTTTTGTTTACGCCAGTTCTGCTTTTAGGATTGATAACATATTACACATATTTATTCTTCTTTAAATAAACTGTCCATATTTTTGGTACGAAATAAATCAAATCGTGTGAATCATTAAATTAATTTTCATTATTTTAGTCTATTTAGAGTTTTTTTCTTATTAGTAAAGTTAATTATTTGGTTTTTAATGTCCTTGATGATTTCCGCACTTGCTCGTCACTCATCCACACAACTGTGCAAATACCAATAGACCACACAGTATACCAATACAATCGTAACTAGATATTTACAATTAAAACTGCCGGATTGAGATATGTCGTGTTGTAATAGCGACATTATTGTAGTAATAGCTTATATGATGATGAATTCATTAAATTAAATATATATATAGTTCCTTCCATAGAACAGTGTCATAACTCAAAAAACCTAATTCTATAATAGAGGGATTTGAAAGTACCGTGTGAGATAAATCAAATAAAAATAATAAATTGAACATGGTTTTAGAAAAGTATACCTATTTTAATGATGGTATTGAAGTTCTTTTCTCAGCGATTAGAAAACTTTTCAAATCTTGTAACCTAAATGTCATTTTTCGTTTAAAAACTTCAAGTTCAAGCATGATACAGCATGCTGGATCAGATATGTTGTTCAACTGGAATATCAGATATGTTGTTCCTAAATTAAAAAGCTTCAACCAATATAATTGCTACTAAAGACTGCGTAACTCAAAAATGCCAATGTAATATAATAGTTTTTTTTGAACACAGTACAAATAAAAATATTAATTTTTTTTTTTGCTAACAGGCCAGCAAATTCCTTGGCTCCATTTTTCTCTTTAGTTCTCTTCCTTGATTCAGAGTGGAATGCCTTCTTTTCTTCTATCCATTTCCTGACGGTACCTTCTTTTTTCTGTCCCACAAGAGTCTCCCCTAGTTCGACTTTAAAATTCTTCCTTGCATAGCTAATTTTAAAATACTTCCAAATTGGGTTTATTTGTCCAATTCAACCTCCCATATTTTTATGTTGAACATTTTTCTAAAGTTTTACTTTGTGACCATCGTTATGAAGGATTCGTTGTAATTATATGGCTATATAATTCTGACAGTTTTTTGTATGTGGTTTCTAGGTTATTCATTTTTACATAAATCTCCTGAAAGACATAAGCGATATCCTAGTCAACTTTGGTCGCGTAATATGCGTATTGTTCGAATTTTTTTTTTATTAACATTTTTTCTTATTCGTTAGTAATATTAATTTATAATGAAATACCAATATTAGGTAGATTTCGTCAAGATTTTTGAGCCGTTTTGGGGTAGTCAACAGATGTACATATTTTTCGTTGTTCTCACACGTTGTCATTTTATATATTTACCATTGTCATCGGACCATACAAAATAAAATAACAAACACAATCCGTCAAATAGTTTAAGTAATAATCATGGCACAATGAAACAGACCAAGGTTTTTTTTTTATTCACTATGCTCGGGAGATAAGTTAAAGATTGGATACAGTAATTTTTACAGTCTAATTCAGATACTCGAGACGTTTATGACATTGGAATTAATGACTGTAATAGTAACAATTTACTTAAACTAGCATATAAAAAACGTTTAACGTTCGATTCTTGGTAAAATATGCATCAGAACGCCACCGATAGTCAGCGTTTAACAATGAACGGATCTTCAATAATGAAAAACCGAAGCCATATAGGATGCAATCCTTGCATTAAGGCTGAGGAAAGAATTGTAGTGATGTTCCCTTAATAGGACTCTCCTGTGGTTATTTTGAATAATTCCGAGGCGATTTTCCTATACTCTCATGTTTATTTTTGGCTGGGATGATTCACACTAACCTATCACTTACCTGCCGGCGAACCTGCGAATTACTGAAACGACCAAGAGGTAGAGGGTTGAGTAATCAGAGGAGGCGAGGCTGAAACCACAGCCGATTTGGTCCTTACCACTCCGCCTCAAGGTCGCCTTGTTTTCGCCACAGCGGCTCAGATCCTAGGCTCAATGGAGGATCCTCATTGAGGGGAGACTTTAACGGTGGTCCAGAGGAGGAGGAGAGTGCCAGCCGCTCTGGAAAGTACGCACTGGATATATTTAGAAAGTCGCCCCGGCCTCTATTCCCAGCTGTTCTATTCTATCGGTAGCTTCAATTCTATATTTATCAGAAATCGATTTTTTTTTTCTACGCTTCTTGAAATCGTGTTGTAATTACTTAGAGAAATCCTTTCTCAGACATATGATAAATTGTATTTTTTGCCAAATTGTAAATTTTTATTTTAAAAATGCTTTAGATTCGATAATATTCGTTTTTCATATAATTATTTTTGTACAACCTAGTTGTTTTTCGTTTCTACACGTTTTTGCCATAGATCTCTGTCCAGTCTCCCTCTATGTCCCCTCGCTGCCATGCTCTCCTCCACATTCTGCAACCATCTTTTTTGGGCCGTCCTCTTTCAGTAAGGCAATGGTCGGAGATTGTTTTAGACCATCGTTCCTCTGCCATTCATACCAATTTCTATGGACATCCATCAACAGTGAGTCATCTGAAAAAATATTTATATTCACGGGTTTTTTATATTTCCCAATTTTCGAGTGATAGGGCTGTTATATTTGCATGTACAGCCTTATGCTCAGATTAAGTCTGTTCACTTTCAAACCACAAACAGCATATTCCTCCTGAAGTATTCTTAACATATTCATCACATGCTATTATCTAAGTTTTTTCACACTGGTCATCAATACTTATTTTCTTATTCTTCAATATTTTTTTATACTAATAATCGGCTGAATTATTTGTTAACCTTGGCAGACAATCGAATATTTAAGGTGTTCAGGATCAAAAGCGGATAACTCCAAAATTTCAAAAATTTACTTTTTCACACTTTTCCATACTTTGTTCAAACAATTTTTTCTAACACGTCACATTTCCATATTATTTTTTATTATTTCAGTCCGGTTCTGAACATGAAGTTTAGGGAGCATAAAGCGTTGCTTGATTAAACTAGCGAAAAATGTGGAGTAGTCATTTTTATAATTTGGAATTATCCGCTTTTGATCGTGAGCGCCTCATTCGTTTTTTTAATAGCAGAGGCTCGATTCTGAAGGATCTGGAGGCTCACACAGCTCTCCCCTTGCGGCTCACACAGCCTTTGTAAAGTTTTATAACAATAAAAAAACAAAATGGTAGTTTATAATTATTATAACGTAACAATCTCATATTCGTTGCATAGATGTTTAGAAAAGTTTGTAAAAAAAAAAATGAAACACATTTTTTTTTTCTGAAATGAACCCAAGACTCTTCATGAGTTGTTTTGGTACAAGTTTTTTTCAAATTTCTTCTCGAAGAATTTGAAGGATTAGAATACTACGCCCATATTGTAGGTAAAAGTTTAGAGTTTTTCTTCGATAGTTTCATGTTTCTTTGATTACTTTTTCAAAAATCATTATATGCAATTAAACTTATCTTTATAATAATTGCACCCAAATTATGACTGACTTGTCCCGGCAGTCTGAGGACTGGCCGTAATACAGCTGCCATTTCCCGGTTGAACATAACACTCATCATTACCTCCACACTTCCACCAATCTTAGAAACTAGCTTCCGCTCCTAATGACCGTCGCTTTTGCATAGTTCTGAGGAATATTCCGTTGCGCAAGAATCGGATGGCACGTTGTATAAGCTCCGAGAGTTCTACTACTTTGAGGAGTCATAATGAGTCCATGTACTCCTGCTGGCTAATAAGTCATCCGCAGATATAACCCTATGTGGATACTCTTATGATTGGCGCCGTCCGAGAAGTTTCGGACATCTGGGTTCAATGATTAATATCTCCCACGAACTTACGTTTCACCCTTGTGCGTTTTCACTTATCCTCAACTTCATGAAGACTAATCTCGGATGTCACAATCGACTTTCCACTCCCACGATTATCAGAGGACCGGCTATTTCGCAGAAGAGAGTCATGGATTCGGTTGCATGTGCGAAATCGGGGGTCGAAAAAGGACGCAAAAACTATTTTATTTTCGCTGCATAAGGTATTGCGTTGTTGGGTAAATTAATATATTTTAGCAGTAGTGATTAATGATTTCGTTATCCAGGAAGCGATGACATTAATTGCTGTACTTTCCTTTGAAAAAAAAAGAAAATGTCCGGAATCCGACTTTTTGAATTGGGTAATGCGAAGTATCGAATCCGAAAAAATTGAAAACATTTTTATAAACAATATTTCTATTTATAAGATATATATATTATTAGTAGGCTTTGTACTTGCCAAGAACTTAAACATTTATATTGTGCTTATTATACGTAACAATAAAATTTGATTAATTTTTAATTATCAAATTTTCTTATTTGATTTTAAAATTTTCATATCAAAGGTTAGAGAAGTGTCTGTTGGAGATATGAGCTCTTATTTTTTTTTTCTTCCATCGCTACTAGTTTAAAGTTTTAGGCACCTCTACTGACCCTGCGAATAAGCAGAGGATTGAAAATTTTTATGTTGATTGATTTAATGTCAGAAAAGTGTCTCGGCCATGGCGGTTTTATCTTTTTTTTATTCATTTTCGCTATATTAATAGTATTCGATAATTTATTTTAGTTAATATTGCAGACATTTATTTTTTATTCAGTCCAGTGAAAGAATTTAAACTCGAGGAAAAAAAACTAATTTTATTAGTTTTTGTTTATTTATTATGGAATCTGAGCAACATTGGATTTTATTATGGAGAAGAACATGGTGGAAGTAAAAAAATTCTCTTATATAGAGAGAACAGTTTATTTGGAAGCGGACGTTTTGACCCACATTGCAGGTCTTCTTCAGGGACATTATAGTAGGATTACACTTGAAAATAGACTGATTCAGACTATTATCAAGTTAGATATTATTATGTTCACTGTAAATTTATTGTAAAAAAGTTTAATCTAAAAAATACATACCGTAAATAAGACTCACTTTCAAAACCTGATGTTCGTAAATTATCAAATATATCAAAAGTCATTTAAAGCTTCTTGTCAAACTAACTACATAAAATGAATTTATGACTATGAATTTACATTTAAATTGTATACCTAAATACTTTAATTTTTTTTAAATATTTTAATTTCATAAGTTTAATTTATATCTTTTCACAGGACTCTGATTTGCTTTATTTATTTGTTCACAACATTAGTCCAAATATAAATGTAAGGAAAATTAGATAGTTTCCATAGATAGTTTCCAAAATTTAGTTTTATATATTTATAAAACCTTATAAAGGCTTTGTGAACCCCAGAGTAGTCTCCAGAACCCACAGAATCAAGTCACAGATGTTAACAGAACAAAAACAAAAAGTTCCATCATCTACATAAACATATTTGTTTCATTATAAAAAAATTGAAACAAAAAAATCATGAAGGTTCCTATAAAAACTTAGGATAATGATAGTAGTTGAATTAACTTCAATGGAATGTGTTATTACGGGTGATTATTTTTAATGGATAATTTTTAATGAATGCGCAAACGATTCTGATGGATCTGCACAAATCTCGAATCTATCAATCACAGTTCAAGCTTTAATGATTATTTCGAATTGCATTAGGTACCTTAAATGGCTTCGATTGTCATTATTCGAGTTTCATTAGGTAAAGAGAAACGTAGAAGCGATACAGTAAATCGATACAGCTGTTGCGAAAGGTAAAAACATCACTAACGAGGCTGTATATCGATCGATATATATCGATATGTACAGCTCTATGTCTTATTAATATTGAAATTGAGTCGTATTTGTCAACCTATAGCGTGGGTACCTGCTCGTGTGGGAAGTTGTATAGGTCTGTGCTAAACGTGTCTTATGGCTTGCAAATCTCTTGATCTGGTCCAACAGAAAACGCCTTTTATTTGTCCTATTTAGATAATTGATGTTATAAATAAAATATGATAATGGTAATATTTGTTTGATATTTGTTTCAATTTTCAAACAGCAATATTGAACCTAAATACAAATATAAAATTTCGATTACAGCTTGTATGATAACTCACTTCAAATAGAGCTGTAATATGTATGAAAACTTAAAGAAACTGATCAAAAATAATTTGAGCGACCCGTCAGCTTACTGGAGGCAACTCAAGACGACCGGGTGTAACACCAAATGTATTTGAATCGAATAGTTGCACTTAAGAATGCCAAAAAAACCGGTCTGCTTCGGGGGAAGAAATATAGGTCCTCGTGCGCTTACTGTCTCTCTTCTTCTTCTTCTTCTTTTAGTGGCGCGACAGATGCTTAAAGCGATCCTTAGCCTACTCAATCTCCAATGTCCAACTGCTTCTGTCCTGTGCAAGTGAGGAACTTATTCCCAGTTTCTTGAGATCTCCTAGGACGCTATCCTTCCACCTGCCCCTGGGCCTCCCTATACGCATCACTCCATCAGGGCAGTTTTCGTACACTCTTCTAGCAGTTCTTTCTTCTTCCATTCTCAGCAAGTGACCCAGCCACTTCATTCTCTGTATCCGGGCAAAAGAGTAGATCGTCATGTCATCATACCGTTCATGTAACTTTCTGTTTTTTCTTCTGCGCCATGCACCGTTTTCCTGGACCGTTTTTCCTACGATGCGTCTGAGGATACGCCTTTCGAATCTATCCATCAGATGTGCATCCTTCTTGATTAGGGTCCATGTCTCGCAAGCATATGTCACTATTGGCCGAATCAGCGATTTGTAGAGAGTGATCTTAGGTTTGAGGTCGACATTTTTGCTTTTCAGCAAAATGGCAATGGCAAAGTATGCCCGATTCCCAGCCAATACTCTTCTTCTGATTTCTTATGTTTCATCTAATTTGTCGTTGATGATAGATCCAAGATATTGGAAGCTCCTCACCACCTCGAAGGTACGTGTTCCCATTACGTAGAGTTGCTGCCGGCAAATTTGCTGATTTTGCCTTCCTCTTCTCAGTACCATCAGTTTCGTTTTTTCCTCAATTATTTTTAGCCCTAACTTTTCTACTTCCGAATCAAGCCATTGTAGGTTGTCCTTAATACTAGGTAATGTCCTTCCAATAATTACCTCGTCGTCTGCATAGGCGTCAGTCGATTAAAAATATTCCCTTACTGTCTCTCAGCGGCCATAATTATTGGATCCAGACAAATTTGTCATAAACCATGAACCCGTGTGAGTCTAAGGAAGAAATGTAAATCAGACTCAAAAGTGTTGTTTGCAGAGGTATGGAAAGCTTTCCATAACATCATGGAAATCATGGTTTGCAGCCAAGTGAGGTTGGGTAAACAACTCAGGTAATATTTATCAGCCTGAGGACCAGACCGCGCAGTCATAGATGTACTCTTCATGGCGTACCAGTGTAGCGCCAAACGAAAAAAAAAAATGTGTGTGTGTGTGCTGGTTGTAGATCTTTTTAATCTTATTATTTCGTTTTTTTGTGTGTGTTTTTTTTAGATATTAAGAAATATAAGTATAATTTATTTTACTGTGAAAAGAAAAAAATCATGAAAAAAATCTAGTACCTTGTATCGTAGTGTGAATTGTATCTAATACAATTATTATGCATTGAACATCCTCTCTTCTGGAAGTCCACGAAGTCCTTTGTTTATTTGCAAATAAAAGAATAAGTCGGACAACAGCACATCTATGTTGATCCTATGTCTGTATTTTCTGTTCATGCCTTGTTTAACATTCTTTTCTTTTCGTATAAGTGAGGATAATTTAATATCTGTTAGCTTTATTTTATTTGTGTTAGTGTACAATGAAATTCCAAGTTGGTTCTAAAATTTAGTTGTTTTAGCACTTTAATTAATCCTCATTTAAAACTGAAATCATACAGGATGATATCCTGATAATCTTATTCCAAACTGCACAATAGGCAATAATTGCATTCTAATTTTGTTAAATGAATTACTGGATACTTTTGCTCCTACAGCCCTATAACAATAACTTAAATCTGAAAATAACGTCAAAGAATTATTTTAGTAGAACAAGGTTTATTTTTTCAACAATTAGCTTTCATTCTTCTCTTGTATTCAGGACGCAAATAAAACTCGCCCTTGTAGAGACCACAAACCTCTACAAGAGTATTTGTATGCAGTGAGGAAGCGTCACAACATTGTTGCTCGCATGTTTTCTCTTTTTTAGTAATTATATTCTTCGTCCAGATAAATCAGACCCTTTCATTCTTAAGGATATTGAAAAAAATATCAATATATTCATATTAAAAAAAAAAATACATAGACATTCTCATTCTATTCTCGATTCCCGATGCATCGTAGTATTAAAAATTATAAATCCAGAAACTAATAGTGAGTTGTGAGTGAAAACAAACGATAGTGAAAACAAAAACGTTTTTCCAGGCAACGCTACTGACATAGCGTAACTGATTATATAATCGAACATCTTGTGACCGGAAAATAGAACATGGAAAATTACATACATGTTACATACCACACGTGTCTCAAAAACGTCAATATTGTAGATACGTTTTTTTCAGTTTAATAGTGCTTCTGACATTTGTATTTAATCCAATCTACCCTCATCTTGTAAAGGTGACAACTAACATTATTTTTTTTTAAAGTTTCACTCTTTTGAGGTAATTATAACAACTAGTTTTAGATGTGTCTTATTTTTTCAATCTCTATGATCTATTTTTTTAAATATATTCGATGAATAGGTCCGATACTTTGAAAATTGTACATTTTCTAAGAAATTTTGAATAACTATTATTTCGATACATTTAATAAATTCTGAAAGGTTAATATATATTAATCTACAGTCCCGGGGAATGAGTGATCAAGTCGAATTTAGTCCAAAATACATTGTTTTTTTTTTGGGGGGGGCTCAGAGACAGAGCGATGTGTCGCTATGCCGCAGGTCCTGGGTTCAAATCCCGCTGCTGTAAAGACTTTTTTTACGGAGCGGATCCTGTGGGGTCTAAGACCTTTCTGGGGCTCACCCAGCCTCTATAACATGGATACGCAAAATAAGAGGAAAAATCTGGCGATTGAGCGTGATCTAGGATAAATCACCTCCCAGCACAACCGTTGTCCATGAAACAGTACTATATTTACCATGTACTGAACCCCAGACCCTTTACGGATTGCTTAATATTTAGAGCGCGTTGAGGATCCGTAATTATTTTATCTATTGAGAGCCAGATATGGACCCTGTCCTACAGTAGATCCTTCTACTGATATATGTGTCGCCTGGTATCTATAATGTGAGCCCATAAATAGGCGAAAAGCCTAGTGGCTAACGCCATCTTGGCTAACTCTCCTTTCTGCACAACTGTTGTCTTAGAAACAGTCCTTTCTCTATTATATACTGAACGCAAGGCCTTTCATGAGGTGTAATGGTACTGTATTTTTTTTAATAGACTTATATGTTCGTCATCAGACAGCCTCAATAAAGCCAAGAGCGGATAGCAGACCACCAAGGTTTCATATAAAGTGAATAAAAGAATTATCTATTTTCTGCGCAATAGTAGTTTCTTCAAATGCATTTACATTTTTATTGGCGACCTTGTATTTCTCATAAAGTTGAAGAATGCTAGGCATTTTTTTCCTTTAGTAAAAATGCTAACACCTTACGTAATAAACTGTAATAAATTCTTGTTTAAATTGTGAAATGCCATACATGAGATACAGAAATTCACATTATGTAATTACCAAAAATTGATATATTGAATAAAAAAAAAAAAATAGCATTTGCAGGTATTGGCATGAGGTTGTAACTTAGGATATTGACGAATCATTAGCAAAGTGATAAATGTTCAACTAGAAAAGGAACCATAAATTAGTTGAAGCTTCTTCGAAAAAGAAGTCATTAATTATAGGTAGATTTTTCACATCGGTCGTAATCCTTTTATGACAAACTGCCCACTCAAACCCACTAGTTTCAAACATCACACTTCTTCAATTCCCGATAATCCTCCGAGGCATCTAATAAGAAGATGGCCTCCTAATCTTATAAGTCGAATTTGTTATTTGAGTCCTAAAAGTATGTAGTTTCTCTACTTGCTGTTACGTAGCGTTTATGCTTTTTCCTTGCTGTTTTATTATAATACAGTAGTAAATTTCAATAAATAGATATTTTTAAAAATAACGAAATGAATTATTATGGTCATTGGAGATGCTATAATAAAAATAAAAATATTAAAAAATAAAATACTGTATCACAAAACCAACACACGTTATCATCATAAAATATCTATAAAGAACATACTGTTTCTTATATCATATGAAATACGGATATGCGACCCTTTTGCTGAGTGTTTGGACTATTCATTCCTTTTATTTATTTATTTACTTTAATACATTTGTTAGATCGATGAGTTTGGAAAGATATGCACAAAGGTCAAGAACGTATTCTCACAATAATGAAAAAAGTGACGTGTCAAAAGCCGAATATCAGAATATAAAAACATAGCAAAAGAAGTATAAAAATAGACAGATTATCGGCACTTTAAATACCCGGACAATCCTAGGACATGAAAGATTATGGGAATACACAATTTTCAAGAAGTATGATGGGTATCAGAAGAAAAGACCACATCAGCAACAGAAACGTACAGGCTAGGATTAAAGTTAAAAGCCTAATAAAAGAAGCACAGCAACTGAAATGGAGGTTGGCCGGACATGTTGCCAGACTCAATACGAAAAGATGGTCGAAAATTGCAACAGAATGGATACCAAGAGACCACAAGAGAAGGAAAGGAAGACCATTTACAAGATGGCGAGATGAGATCGTACAAAGAGTAGGAGACTGTTGGGCTACTGTGGCAAGGAACAGGGACTTATGGACCAAAGTAGTAAAGAACTTGCAATAAACAAATGAGAATAACATTTTATTTAATTATTGGCAAAAAAGTTCTTACTTTTTTATGAACCTTATGTAAATACTCTATTCATTGAAGGAAAGGAAATTTTGTAAATTTTTATTAACAGACTCATACCTCCCAAGGGAGAGGCTTTTTTGTTCTAAAGAATGAAGCAATGAAGCTGTTATAATTATTATTATTATTAATACATTAGTAAATTTCAATAAATAAATGGTTTTTTAAATGTATAACTTTATTCTGCTTTGACATTAATATTACATTGCATTATGAACTTTATTAAATGTAAAACCTATATCAACAAATGACAAAATTTTGCAACTAATTTAATATTTATATTACTATATTTTCAAGCGATAGGGTTAGAAGTTGATAAATGAATAATACTTTTTTTATATCGAATTCAATATATAAAAATTGTCTGTATTGAAAATTAAACTATATCAGGAAACATATACGAAATAAGGATATGAGATTCTAATGATAAAAATCACTGTAATTAGCCATTTCTTTGAAGAGCTGAATGAACCAAGAACATCTTGAACGAAGCGAGATGTGAGAACCGACGAAGCGAAGGAGACCTCCGAGAAGATAAATGACCCCCACAACCCGCTATTTCAGCAATCCTCCCATCGTCGTCCGGGTCGTCACTCTTCTTCTTCTTTGTGGGAATGGCCGAATCGTTTCTCTCGCCGTCCAGGCACTGGAGGCTACCGGGTATGGTCAGTATGCCTCCGGGTCCGATCTAATCTCGGAGATGAAAGGGCAGATAGAGATACCGGACCACACAGGGCGAGGATGGATTGGGTTTTCGATCTTGTGTTGCTCCTACATATCTAATCTGCCATACCGCTCGTTATATAAATAACGAAGTCATAACTTCCAAACCGCGCAAATGGAACCCCAACAGGTCAATTATTTTATTGTGAAATTTGCATTGATGGCAGTAATAAATAAACAAGAAACTTAGCAAAACAAACCTGTACCACTATAACTCATGAAGGGCCTGGAATTATCTGGAGTTCAATACGTGGTAGAGACTGTACGTGTTGTTGCCAAGAAGCTGAAACGAAAGTGCATACTTCTACAGCCCCACTATTTTACGTTAAATGCAAACAAAGTTTTTGGGTTCAGCCATCACCTTTTTTTTCACCTACCAGCATAATGATTATTTATTAAAGCAAATATTTTTTAAGGAATAAGCAATAAGCGCCTTAAAATAATTAATGGAGAGAAACGTTTCATACCTGTCGTTGAGCAAGGACAACTCGATCCCTACTCAATGAGATGATTTTTGCCAAGATATTTTTGAACTATATTCAAATTGGATGAAGAAATAATTTTTCAGTATTTTTTTTTTTTTTAATATTGCGATTAACTTTTTAATTCTTTTGAAAGAGCGATAATGTAGCGATATAGTTTTCTCAGATTCTGTGACGTTCATTCCTTTTACACTTTAGTTCCACATAATATTTAATTTCACATACATCCGTGATGACTATTATGCAAACGTCATTATAATAATGCGTGCCGTGAAAAAAATAGCTTTCTAGTTAAAGACAGTTAGAGATCGCCATCTATAGCACATTTAGTACCAAAGAAGACAATATCACGCCTCCGGTGTTAACTGAACATCATTAGGAGCATTTTGAAAGAGGGATTGTGCAGCGCTAGATGCAAAACTAAGCAGATGAAGGCATCGATAGGGGAGGCAGTGGGATCTAGAAGACATTGCGATCTAGATGGCTGTGCAATATCTAGAGCGTGCTGGAACAATCTTATCTCCTCATGTCATATTGCATAAGCCACTTGTTTCCGTTTCACTTGCCTTGACGGTAGATCTTCTCTTGGGTAAGTCTTAGTGTGTACTAGTGTCTTAAACGCTACCAATCTTTAATCATACTGTACTATAATCAATAAATGTCTCAATGTTTCTTTGTTCTTTGTTATTCGACGTTCGCAAACACATTTAAAGAAACGTTATGAGCAAACTCTAATATTTAAAGATAATAAATCTACAGTCCCGGTACAAGTGGCCAATTCGAATTTTCTCCAATATGAGTTTCTTGTGTTTGGTGAAACGGAGTCAAAACATGAAACATGAAACGGAAAAATTAGTTTATAACTACAGAGAGAATCGCTCCGATGGCCATCCAATTGGAATTATCCAAAAGTTCATCATGATATTTTAAAATATAAGTGGGATATATGTTTGTTTTCAATAATATTTTATATAAATATCAAGTCACCAGATATCAACAATATAGTATAAATAAACATTGTTAAAGTGAGAATGTTTACTAGGGTGTATAA
This sequence comes from Arma custos, assembly GCA_037127475.1. NCBI lineage: Eukaryota > Metazoa > Arthropoda > Insecta > Hemiptera > Pentatomidae > Arma > Arma custos. The sequence goes on from CM073759.1 coordinate 171,467,236, forward strand.
AAAAGCCCCCCAAAAAAAGTTTTATCAAATTCCAGAGTTCAAAAGTCTGTAAATATTTTAATAATAATTATTATTACTTACCAACACTTAATAATCCCTTTAGAGCATTCTCTAAGCCTGTTTACTAACCCTGAGCTTCTTTAAAAAAAGCCTCAGTTTAGTCTTTATTTCAAAGAAGAAACATGACAGTGTCCCACGAAATTCTCGTAATTTTAAGACATTACTGGAAAAAAAATTTCATAGCCGCTGAAGCAACTCGTGAAATTATTAAATATGAAGGGGAAGGTGTGCACTGCGCGGCGTTGGTTTGAAAAATTAAGCAGTGAAGATAGGACGTTGGAAAGGAAGAAGGGCTCCGGGTGACCATTAATGGATATTGATGGGGTTCTGAAGGAAGCTGTTGAGTCAAATCCGTCCACAAGTACTCGCGAACTTGTCAGGTAGTGTGTTGTGTCGAAAGATACTGTTACATTTAAATATTTACAGACTTTTGAACTCTGGGATTTGATAAAACGGTCTTCTTCGTTTTTTATACGCACTATTAGTAAAGAAACGAAACAGTTAACAAACTAATAGCTTATGCTAATTTACTGGCTAATAATAAAAACAAAGTGTATATAACTTCATATGGTGTTGATCCAGGATGTTACTTCAACAGTCCCGGTGACTAAGAGAGAGGTTAAGTCTAATTTTCTCCAAAATGATTTACTTGTACTTACTTAAGTTTGCGGAATTGAGTTATTTCCGTAGTGAATCAGCGGCTATGTAAAGCATTGGCTTGAAAAGGAGTGATTGCTTATATTACAACTCCATTTAAAGCCAAAAACAACGAAAATGATAGGATTCCGGTTATCTGATAGCAGTTAACTCTCTCCGATAAAATCCGACTTAACCACTTATTCACCGGGGCTGTAGATTTATTAAAAGATGTATATATTCATTCTTTATACTACTTAAAATATCGGATTTATTTTATCAAGGAAATATACTAAATATTTTATCCATCTTATTCATTACTATAAACTTTTTTAGCATTTTTCATAAGTTTTTAACTTTTCCCTACTTCCTTAATTTTTTTAATTTACATGAGGGAGCAAATGGTCAGAATGGAGGTAATTCTCTTAAATAGGGAGAAATGTATTTATATAAGTCTCCATTATTAAGTCCCCTATATGTCAGCTCTAAAAATTTATTTCCTCATTGAAATGAAATTTATGATTAATTGTGCAACTTAATTGCAGAATATATATTTATTAACCAATTTAAAATCAGTTTTTTTTTTTGCCAGCCTGTTAATCAAGTGGATGTTTGCTTCGGTACTGACAAGTCGATTTGTTAAGCCACGTGAACAATGTTTGATCAGGCCGGCGCGCCCTAGATTAATTGTTTGTCGAGCTATCGAAAGATGTTTGCTTGCAGCTGTCATCTGAGAATGGATAAGGGAATCAGGCATTATAGGGGTAAAGCAATGGGGAATAACAAAATCTACTACATAATGTAATATTTTTTCGGCGTTGCCTAGCAAAATATAGAGGAACTGCCTTTTGTTTAGCCATTTTTTGTGCTGGATCAGCTAAATTATAATTATTTCTAGAAATTAGCAAATCACAAAGCCATTTTTCCTGATTTTTTTAGGCTCTGCAGAAAACATAACACTGTTTTTGAATTTTAACCAAAAAATTGGAATGCATCGATTTAAAAAATAAAACAAGCTAAATCTTATTCCGAAATTTCGATTTTAAGACTGTTATTTCAATACAGAGAATGTAGTGAAGAAAGACTAATACATTTTTCTTATGAAAAAAAACAACTGTTTTTTATTTATAAAACAAACCTAAAATAAATAAATAAATAAAGCATTATCTTATTTAATATTATTCAGAATTATTTATTTTTAATAACAATTTATAGATGACCTTCCTCATCAAGTCATATGTAAATTGTTATTATGGATGGCTTGCGGAGTTGGCGGGTACTATATATTTAACAAAAAAGAACTAAACTGAACTTCAATTTCTAGAATAATATCACGGTAAGTCTTCGAAAACCTTAAGTACCTACTATAGTTCAATTGAATGAACAGCTGTATAACTTGTAAAATAATGGGTTGTTCTGCCGTTACGTGGATAGGTGGTACCCCCTTGACATTCATAAAATATTAGTTAATTAAAATAAATAAATAAAAACACAAGAATAAAGTAATGTACCAAAGCAGTTTTATTCATCAAGAACGACATCAATAAATTGGTTATTCGTGAATAATTTGGTATCAAAGAAGCATTTCCGTCAGAGATGTGTATTCTAATTTAATTAAAATAAATTATGGTAGATTATTTGTATATTGTGTAGTAGTACCTAAATTCTTCTCATCATATTAAAAATATGATATTAAAAACCTAAACAACCACAACCCATGCGGGATATACCATACCAATACCCCACAGTTCTTAGGTTGGATTATCTAGTTAAAAACACTACTTATGCACTTGAAAGGCTACTCAATTATCCTTCTTGTGTGAGAGAAGACACTGGTGCCAATTCAAAGTGCTACCAAGAGATAAGAGTTATATGTATAATTAAAGTATACAATAAAAAAGTTTGTAGAACAGATGCAATAAAATAATAAAAGTATTTAAATCTATAGTAGTAATGGTATACACGGAGATGAAGGAAACCATGGAAACAATGGATTAACGTAACAAGAATTGCCAAACACAAACTAACTGGTTCAAAGAAGTCAAAGCATTCATCTGGGAAATGGATATAGATTATAAACAAATACAAAATAGAGAAATTTTCTGAGAAGAAAATAAAAAGGTTTTGATATGACTTGAATAGCATTTTCTCTACACAGACTTGCCCACGATTTACTATCTTCTTTATTCGATTCGAGTTAAAAATACCAATCTTGCATTTACAATTACTGTTGGAATTACTGTCAATTTCCTGGGCGACGAACTGGATTATTAAGTTCGGAACCTAAATTTCTTAAATAATTCTTGAAATGTATCTATCAGAGCTGTAGCTGGGGTAAGCGGGGTATCTCAGTGTGCGGATTGCTGAGTTACTATGCTGAAGATTCCCGGATTCAAATCCAGCTATGACATTTAAATTACTTAGTCTGTTAATAGTAAAAGATGAGCCCTCTGGGTTCTGCAGACTCTCTCGAGGCTTACTCAAGTGGATAACCTTGATCTGGAGAAAAAATCTTGATTCTCGACCAAATCTTGCCCAGCCGTTGTCTTAGAAACAGTACAGTTCCCCGCATGTACTGAACCCAAAGTCCGTTTATGGATTGTAGTGGTATACATCAGATTTAGTTATCACATTTAAAATAAGTAAAATTTCGTTTCTTACCTACATTTCTCTCATTAGGTAATAGATGCTAAAGGAATGACGCGGTTCTTTTTTGGCCAATTACTAATCTACCTTGAGCAACTATTAACAAGCCAATTTGGTTATTTAAAAAAAACAACATGATGACGTTTTTATGCGAACCAACAACAACCATAGAAATCATTATGGCAATATCTTTCAGACTCATTATCTCCAAGGCATCTCTTAATAACAGAACCTTCTGCGTCAGAATGTGCTGATCGGTTTGTTTTCTGATTGGAATAAACCATCACAATCAAAAAATTATTTGCTTAATAGTACCGTAGTAACCACAGCTATTGATGATATTTTTAAAGACAACTGAATTTAATTGAAATTTTGATTTATAAATTTTCTTCAGTGTATGAAAAATCAGGAAAGTTTTAGGTCCAGAGGTCTATATCGGCTTTGGCAGATCCTCCTGGAAAATAGCTGGTGGTGATCCTGCCCCGGCTAAACCGCCTCTCTGTGCATTTAAAAAACAATACAGTCTCTACAATGTGCTGAACACAATACACTTTATAGGTTGTAGTGGTATATGAAAAATAATATCTATAAAAAATATATGAGCTGAAAAAAGTAAAGAAACTTTGAGTTAAACCATGAAACGTAAATCAATGATTTATTTTATTCTTAAGTAAATATCCATCTAGATACCTAACTGCTATCCCCTTACCTCCTGTATATATAATGCAGATTGATTCAAATACTAAATTTAGTGGGTGTCGAAATAAAACTAAACTGAGTTTCTCTGTGTAAAAATAGGAAATTTGCTTTTATTACAAAAATAATTGTCTGTAAATTATTTACAAAATCTTTATACTACATATTCTACCGGTAAAAAAAGAAACAACATTTAAAGCTAACATTCCACACACTATTTACAAAACTATTTTCTTTAAACTAAAAAATAACACACAAATCTGCATAGCCTCCCCGGTTCTTCTCTCACAGCTGTTGCCATGGTAACCATATCAGTCGCATTCAAATGAAAGACGTTTAGTGTACGTCTTTTCTATATATAACATTAAATTATCAATTATGATTAATGTAATTGAAACGTGGACTAAAATGTTATATTTAAACATAATCTCGAAAGGAACACCTTCAAAAATAAATATTTTAGTTATTCGAACATCATATACGTAATATAATACACAAATAACATAATCATACAGAAAAAATTATAAAATGGGGTGCGCATCGTTACTGTATATTGTTCACGCATTATCGATTTATATTATTTGTTCATCTTCTTTACCTATGAAGTTTTAATTATTTGAATTTTTATGCTCAGGTGCAAATGCAGTAGCTGACCAATTGATTAGCAATATATGTTTATATAATATTTTAATTCCATTGAATTATGTTTTTCCTTTCAAAACTATTGGATTCACTTCCGATGGTAAAGTGAATGTTGTCCGTTCTCCCGCCGAGTTGAAAAATGCAATTGATGAATAATTATATACTTTCGTTGAAATTCATCTCTCCTAGGAATTGTTATTGTAGTCTGGCTAACATAATTTTAATTATGCTGGGATAGCTTTTATAGAGGAAAGGTGGAAACCATTTAGGCAGCTCAATTTTGGGAAACAGTAATTATGCGTTTAACAAAGAAAAGAAATTGTATGATACAAATGGTGGATTCGAGAACGTAAAAGGAGAAAAACCCTTGAATAAATCTAAGAAGAAAGACAAAATTCTTCTTTTTATTTTTTTAAAAATTATTATTCAAATGTTTATAAGTCTTATACATTTCCTTTATAAACCTAAATATTTGTTTTGTTAAATACAGCCATCATTATGATTCTGATGATTCTATCATAATCATGTTTCTGTTATCTGCGATCCTCTCTCCTGTCTTTTTGTATTCGAATAATTCCAGCGATACGTTTCCATTCTTGTTAAAGCTACTTAATAAGGCCTTGATAAACTATTGTTTCTCGCTTTTAGGCAAAAGTCTGCGTGACTCCCCACAACCTTTAATTCTGCTGCAGTATTATTTATTTTTCTAATAATTCTAATTTACAAAAAAAAACCCAAAAAAAACCGCATATCGTTGGACTCAAAATTATATCATCGGTAGGTGTTGTAAATTTCCAAAGAATAGCTCTAGAGAAAAGGTGGGGAAAAAGTTGTGTAGCTCTTTTGTCTTGAAAGGCCAATAGTGAAAAGAAGAATCTATGCTATTTTTTTATGTGTGTGTGTGTCAGTATCGGTTATTCTGTTTTTAATTATGATCTGTAACTTTATAAAAGAAAAATAAATTCATTTTATTGCAGTAAACATAAGTATTAAATAGGTTAATATATGAGTCAATAATCTGTTATCAAATCATCTCTGGCCGTAACAAGACCACTTAATTTTTCAATAGAAGTATTAGAAAGTGCCATGTTGGTTTTTAAAAAAATGGGTATTGTTAAAACAAAGAATTCATATGGTAATGATGGTATTGACAATTTTTTATTAACCATTAGAATTTTTTTTAAATATTGAAGTTATTTTGATTTTAACTTATGTTATTATTCCCATAGAACATCAAGTTCAAACATAGTACAACTAAAAATATGATTTTATTATTTAAAAAATGTTGGTAATGGTAAATACGATTGCTACTGAAGACTTAACTCAAAAATGCCTTTTTTTCAGTTATGTCGTTATTCTTTAGAAAGAGCGATAGTATTAACCTATGTAATACTTATTTTTACTCTTTTAGAATAAATATATTTTTTATTTATAATGTTCCGAGATCATATTAACAAAAAGATTAACCGATACTGACAAATAATATAGATTTCTCACACTAGGTTTTTAAGATAAGAGATCAACTCAAGTTTTTTCCCAATATTCCTCCTGTATTGTTCTTTTAAACTGACAACATGTATACGTGTGATAAATTTGTGACTGACTATTTTTTTTTTGTAATTTAGTAAGTCCAACATAGAAAACAAATAATACTAGAACAGTATTCAAGGTTGTGTGTAGTGTTCTCGCACGTTTTCCGAAATTCTAACATTTTTTTTGTTTAATCCTTCTAAAAAAAAAAATGTTGAAAATAGAAAGTAGACGTTTTTTAAAAGCATGAAATTATTTTGATTTTAACTCATGTTATTATTCCCATAAAAATGCATGTTCAAGCATGATACAACTCAAAATATGACATTATTAAAAAAAAATAAAAACGTGTTGGAAATGAAATATCAGATATATCGTTCATTAATTAAAAAGATTCTTTAAGTTAGAATACTTACCTCAAAAATGACAATTTTTATGAGTGTTGTGTTGAGTTGAGTGTCGTTATTCCTTTGAAGGAGCGATATCACTATAGAGATAATCGTCCTATTGACAAATAGGACCTTTGAACAAATAGGATACATTTCCTTTGTTAATATTCAATGTTGCAACAATTTCGCAACCATTACATGAACTCTTATTATATATTATATATTATTATGAAACCGCTCTTTATTATAACTATACCATGGGAACCTCTCTCCTATATCGAAATCTCTACGGCAATGCTCTTTAGCGGGGAAACTGAAGGGAACATTGTAGGTCCCTCTCAAATGTCAGTATTGATGTACGACTAGATTCTGACATTAAAGGATCGTGGCTTGCGCAATACTAAGTCCTCTCATCTAATGTATGCGGCTTAGATCCCGCATGGGACAGGCCTTGCTCACAACCTTGCGCATACTGCGTGACTACGCGGCAAGTTGCTTTCTTTTCAGATGTCCGACATCTGCACCTCGGCCATACCTTTCACTGTCCTAAGATCTGGAGGAGTGTTTTCACTCTCGTTGGACTTCTTCCGTAGGGGTCAGCAATATAACGATTACATTTGGTCGTAAAGTTGTCTTGAGAAACGCAATATCCCCAACAGCTGTACAAGTGAAAACACGGGTTGGACATCCACACCCTCCATTGCACATGAGGGTCAAGGGTTCAATACCTGTTGGGTTCTCTCGTGACTGTCATTATTTCTGGGTACGTACGTATAGGTATGATATGATCTGCACGCACCAATCATACAAGCAAAGGTTCTCCGCATTATCTGCCCGTATTCATCGGCATTTGAATAAACACAACCATAAAATATTTTCAGTTAACGTGCTCGAAAAATAGAATAAGATGTCAAAGTGTGATTTTCGCATATATTTCTCATACGAGTCCAAACTCGGCCGGAAAGGGGATCAAACGGCCAGAAATTCCAACGAAGTCTGGGGTGAAGGCAGTGTAAGTTAATGCACTTCAACGATGATTCCAGAAATTTCGAGGCTTGAACCTTGAACTCAAAGAAGGACGTGCAAGAAATTAAAAATATAAAAAATAAAATAAAAATCTTGGAATAAACAACTAAATATTGCATAAAAGTGCAATAAGCAAGAAATAAATGTAGAAATAATTTAATATATAAAATAAATTTATGCATTTTAAATTATTTGTACTTTTGTATTTTGTTTATTCCAATAGTTTAAAAAATGACCGGTTTATCAAATTCCAGAGTTCAAAAGTCTGTAAATATTTTAATAATATTTATTATTAAGAAATAAGACGGCAACGTGTCAATTTTCAACAAAATATCTTCGTTAAGCTGGCGAAAAATGTATAATAATCAAATTTTTAATTTACGGAGTTATCTAATTTAGATCCTGAATACTTCGATTAACGATATATCAATAGTTAATGTGTTATTTACTCACATCCACTTTTCAATTAGCAGCTCCGAGCGGCAAGATGGTATCGCGGTGCAATTCTATAATGGCATAATCAAGGAACGTTATGTTCTGTCAAAACCTCGACATAGATTTTCATGGTCGACTGAATAACTTTCCCTTGGGGAGTTTTACGGCTTGCTGAACAAAAAAGGATATAAACTAGACACTAGCGGCCATCGAATATAACTTATTAATTATAGAAATTAATAACATTTTACCATTTTTCCCACAATTTTTTTATAACAACAAGGAGTTGGTTGAAATCATACTGGGCTACGGAGTTAAACGTCGCCAGGGACCGACAGTGTTTTAGAATAATTAATTTTAAAACTGTATGTAAATTCATGGAATAATTCAACATGTAATAACAATACATTTACTTATTTGTAACGGTATTTGTCAAATCTTACATGAAAACGCAGGTTTTCTATATTTTTATTTTGTTTTTCATAACAAATACGACAACCTTCGTATATCCATTCCACTTTTATTTCCTAATACAATCGATATTCAGATGTTAATATACGAAACGAGAAATATTATAGCACAATTATTTAATTAAAAGAAAGTTTATTTGTCCTATTTTTTTGTTTTAAAATTTTAAGTCGATAATATATATATATATATATATATATATATATAGATATATATTAATAATGTGTTATATATTAATAATATATATTAACATATTTTCCCGTGTCTCACTTGTTTTGACCGAGTTGGCATGGTGTTAAATAAAAAATTAAATTAAAAATAGGTTGTAAAACGATAATTATTTAAAGTTCAATGGCAAAAGCAGTTCTTCGATCCGTTGCTCTGCAACACCCATAAAATATTACATCACTTAAAACTTTTTATTTGATTCTGACCAACAACAGATGACCAATGATTCCCTTCTCATTTAATACCGATAATACATTATTTATATTAAAGCTGCAGGTTTCTAAACTGGCTTTGGCAGAATAATTGTTTTTTCTGTTTTCAACCCCGGATAGGTTCAATGTATGTATATTCTATATTCTCCTGAGGTTTCCTCAGCCTGTACAAAGTGATACCGATATTACTTTAAGATAATCTGTATTAATACTATCGGAGAAAAAATCTGTTATGATCAAACTTCGAATAACTTTCCTGACGAATGGTCGAATTAGAAACAATGCAGTCTTTAGGATATACTGAACTCAATAAATTTAGTTGGGTTAAGAAGCATTAATAAAATAATAACACTATACATCAGGATTGGTTTCGGTTCATTGCTTCGTATTATTTTTAAGGACCATCATATTTTTAGTTTACCAGCTGTACAATGAGTGGGCTCGACCGAGTTCACACTAATCAATCAGTTTTCCCTTAGTCTACTTTTTTTTATTAAAGGCAAGGTGATTTTGTTGTGAGTTAATTTGGTGTTTTTGAATCATTAAAATTGTTATTTCCTATTTAAAATGATATTGCATTCATTCTAAATAGACAGTACCTAGCACTTTAGAAATTATCAAGTTCGTTGTGAAATACTTCCATGAGTTCGAGATAATTCCAATGATCATATTATTTGAAAAAGGTCAATCAAATGGATTTTGAAAGAAGGTGGACATGTTTTGGTCGAAATTGTAGGAAACACATTTCTATAAGAAAAGGAACGTGGCTAGAGGGGTCTAGAATTAACATTTCATTATTTCATTTTGTATATTTCAATTTCTATTAATATGAATAATTAGATAGGTATTATTAGGATTAGAACTAAGTGTATAGTATTAGAACTTACATAGTCGGATTATAAACAATGACGGATAACAGTCCATGGCGACCTACTAAATCACAACGAATACCCAAAGAAATTCATGGATCAGTTCTACAATTAACGAACAAAGACCAGAGCTCGGCCATTCACTAACCTGGCCATAAACGTCTGTTTCTGGTCATCAAATAATTGGCCTCAAATGTAGAACTCTCAAACAGTCAAAGAAAGTGCGACGTTTCTCACAATTTCTCTTTGTCCTTCTGGTACAACCTTGAGAATTAGTTCATCCACTTCTTGCACTAAACCAGTTTCCTTTTTTTTTTCTTCAACTATTTTTTACTTTAAGTATCTTTTAACAACGTGTCAGCAACGGATATCTAGTGTCACTGGGGAGAGTTGGCCAACAAGTTTAACAATATTTAATATTAATTTTTAGTTCATGAACCATTATTAAAAATTGATATTAAATTTTAAATTTCATTTATGCTCATAAAATTGTAATTGTTTTTATGTAATTAAATCGTATTATTGTACCTAAAAATATTTACAATAACCAAGATTTACTTCCATAAGAAATTAGGGATTGGAATCATATTAACACAAATTCGTTTGGACAGTTGGAATCTTATCGAAGTTTTTTTATTTAACTTTAAATAGAATAGATCTTAACTGCACTTTTTTTAACTGACATAAATAAAAATAATGGTTATAATAAATAAAAAAATTGTTATTCCAACCACTCTGTTGTAGTGGTTGGAATAACAACCCTTTATATCCAAAATTGAGAGTTTGCAGCCTGGTAGGCAGCCCTCGGATTTTTTAAAGGGAATAGAAAAATCCTTGATTATACCGTCCTTCGTAGGGAATGCAAAATAGTGGTAGCCTATACGGTGTCAGATGGGAAAATTTAGGTTGTCTATTGTAGCATCACGAGATTAGCCAATGTAACATAAAGTTACGTTAAAATGAGATTGCTTAAGTTTCTAAAATATTGGGAAAATAATAAACCAGTCAATGATCCAACAATTCTGGGATCATCGGGACGTACACCGAAAAGTCAATGATGATCCAACGTAACCCATCTCAGATCAACAGACTCATCAATCAAAGCTAGACGCTCCATCAAGTATTTATTGACTCTTATTGGTAAGTTCCTTTCGTAAGCTGATGTGAGACATGCGGAATTTGATTTTCCATGAATTGAAATTTAAAAAACTAATTCATATGGCATGTAGGGGAGTGAAATAGGGCAATGTTAGAGCACTGAGTTGCTATGATGAGGATATAGGGTTCCAATTACCAGATAAATTATTTAATATATTAACAGCCGTAAAGGGACACTGTTAGATCTGCATACCCTCACGGGGCTCAACCAGTCTCTATAAATTGGGCACTTTTAGTTGGAAGAAAATCCTGGTGCTTGAGGGAGATCTCGGAAAAGTCGTCTAACTGCATAACCGTTGTCCTAGATACAGTATTGTTTCTTCCATGCATTGGACCCAAGAACCTTCATGAAGTCCGACTTGAGGCATTAACTAGGTGTTTAAAATGCATTGCGTTGTTTTATATTAAAAATGATGTGATAATTTTTCATACATAAATTAGTATTTAATTACTACTTTAATATTATCCCTGATGTACTCTCCCTCAAAATCCAAGATGTTAGATTGTCTTAGCGGGCTCCACCCACACATGGTGCAAGATGTTGACCCATTTGATATATGTGTGAATGGAAGATTGGTAGTTGGTGAAAGTAGTGACTAGCGATGACTTTGGCCTGCCCTTGGGTCATTTCTTATTGGCTTTTTTCCCACACTCCAAATTTGGTGAGGTCTCCAAGCGATTAGAGAACAGCTGTTCGGAATAAAAATTCTTTTGTTTCATTAGACTTCGAAGACCTGAATCTTCTGTATAAAGGATAATTGATCAGTACGACATGTAGTTCTTTCTTCGATTGTTTCTAAAATTATTTATTTCCACTATCCCGCGTTTTTGCTTTCTAATATATCACTGACGATCAAGAAACTGCTCGCCGTTTCAGGCTTCTTCAACATTTACTAGACAAACGCTCCCATTAATTAATTACTATAGACTCTAAGACTATTACTAGGATTATTATAAGACCTGTTTGGACCTACAGAATAGAGCTTTGTGCTCCACTATGCCATCGTATTCTTCTCATATTAATCCTTACAATCCAAAATCCTTAATGCTCCTTACTTTGTCACGAATAAAGCCATCCATAATGACCTTCTTGTTCCATTTGTAGCTAATTTGGCCTGAGTCCGATATCAATCCTTTAATGACAAACTTTATTCCACTTCAACCCCGCTAGTGTGAAACTTAGGCGGCCTCCTGGCATTCTCTACATGCCTTTGTTTCATGTCATTTTTTATATCAGGAGGAAAATGGTCCGGGTGGAGGTAAAAAGAAAATCTCAAGTAGGGAGAAATGTTTATTCGCAAGCCAACGTTTCGACCCACATTGCAGGTCTTCTTAAGGGTTAACTTCTTCAGTTTATCTATTATTATTCCACATTATCCACAACTATTTACCATATATAATTTCATTGTGTATGTATTTTATATAGTTAAGCCTGAAGAAGACCTGCAATGTATGTCGAAACGTTGGCTATCCAATAAACAGTTCTCGCTAATTAAGAGAATTTTTTTTTACCTCCACCCAGACCAGTTTCTTCATCCTAAAGGTCAACTATTATTATTCAACGATTATTCAAATGTCAATACATATTTTTTTTTTTAATAGAGCACCATAATGCCATTCGGAGTAGACCCACTTTATTTAATAATCTGAGAGGAAAACTACACTGTAGGTCGAAACGTCGGCACATAAATATAAGTCTAGTACTTATTTAGTGTTTTTTTTTTACTGCAACCCCCAACTATCTCCGTTCTACACTTAATTACTAGTCGGTTTGGTTAAAACTGAATTATTTCATTTTGATCTGAACTGTTTTTTTCTCCGCCTCCTTCGGTCTCTTCGACATATTGGATTGAATCAGACTTCATCAAACCCTCCTACTAGATTTTAGCAACATTCCTCGTTGATTGAGGAACCACAAACCTCCAGATTGCAGGTGCATTAGATCGCGCCAATAAATGCCCTCCACTTTCTTCCTTTCACTGTTGCTACATACGACGGCTAACCACGGACGGTTCGGTATCCATCTTCGCCAAAAAGGTTATTCCTCATCAGATCCGGATGTTGGATTCTTATCTGAGGAGGGTTATCGATTGTTAACTGATGTGAAAGTCTTTAGAGTTCTTTCCGGTCACTATTAGAAATGTCGGTTACTTTTATCTTTGTAGAAACTTTATATAGTTTAGTTAGTTATTCAAACATGTCTTGCTCAATTTTTATTTACTTTTAAGCCTTGTATTACAATTTTAAACCTCACGTCTATCTAAGTCTATCTCTGACGCCGCTATGGCACATGAAGGACCTTGTTCTCCTCAACAATTCTTCTCCACTCAGTGCTATTCAATTCTTTTCATATACATTTTTCTCCATCTTCTTACCCCCATAAGCTACCTCGACATCTTCAAACCACCGTAGCCTGGGTCTACCTGTTTCTCTTCTACAGTACGGCGTCCCTCCATTATCTTCCTCGGTAGCCTTTCCTGATCTATTCGACATTCAAGACCAAACCATCTTATTCCCCATTTTTAACATGATAGACTGAATCAGACACTTTATATAGGTCTCTAAGTTCTTAGTTGCTTTTTATTTTGTAAATACTTCCAACTTTGGTTGGGCCATATATATATTTCACAGGAATTTCCTTAAGCCTTAATGAAACTCTCCTGTCGTTTTGTAACGCCTCACTAGAATACGTCACTACTGGTCGAAGAACGGTCCTACATTCTCGTACTTTGATCTCTCTGCATAAATTTCGATTTAGAAGAATTTTCTTTTGTATTAGTTTTATTTTTTCTTCTATTTCGTTTTTTCCAAAATAAATTCTCGCATACTTTTGTATGAATATATGTATTATATACATTAGTTCATTGTCTCGCCTTTTTTTTTTTTTTTATTGATTAATATATTTCTTATTAGTAATAACTTTTTTTTGTTTACTTTTCAGGGATTTTTGGAAGCTAACCTCAAGTGCTTCTGGGACCCAGGACTGACTTCGGCAGTCCGCGGCCTCCAGTTCAGGGGCTACGTCTGCCCGGGCGTCCTCCTTGTTGGGGGCTCCCCCCCGGCCCTCCACCTTCTCAGGGCCGCCTGGTCAAGGAACGTCCTCAAGCCGCCCCCCAACTACCTCATCAAGCTGCTAGGTATGTATCAATGGCTATATGGATAAAAAAAATATTAGCTGGGAGGATATCATGAAGTGTATAGAAGGTCGTTCAATAATAACTATGATTACAAATACATTTTTATGATTAAGATTTTATTTAATTTTTTTTATTGAAATTAATAGCTGTATAATAATAATAAATCAAGTATATAGAATGAATGATACATAATGGCATGAGATAAATGCGAGTAGTTAAAATAATAAGTCATTATGGTGATGCATTTTTTTTTTTTAAATTTACAACTTAAAGAAGCAAGTAAATATAATGAAATTAAGGCATGTAGTGAAACTACCCCACTGGTACTCGAATGACAAATTCAACCACGAAGGCCATCGTCTTTTAGGCGTCTCGGAAGATTATCGGGAATTGAAGAGGTTGTTTGGTTTTAAAATAGCGAATTTGAGGGGTATAAAGTATGAGAAGTCCAAGTTAAGATTTGACAATATGTAGGCTTTACAAATAATCTTAGAAATTACAAGAATCGGATGTGTTCTACTGAAGTCAGTGAGATATTATTAAAGGATATAAGAGGACATGAAGTGATGGTACGTTTAAATTTTATTTTCTTATGTTTTTTAAATTCACCAAGTTTTCTATGAAAGGATTGATATAGGATTCGGGCCCACATCACCAACGAATGGGACATTAAATTCATTTTCGAGGACTTTATTCGTAACAAAGTAAGAAGCATTTCGGATTTTAATAAGGCTTTTGGATGGTTAGGATTGTATGCTGTACGATTTTCAGAAGAAATTCAATTTATTTATCTTATTTTATCTTCGCCTGAATGTATGTAATGGAATCTTTGAACTCGATTTTCGGCCACTTCAAAAGTATGCCATAATAATGCTTTTTTGTTCATGGATATTAATGTAAATCAAAAATATCGATATATATCGAGAGTTTATTTTAAAAATTGCATATTATATCGAAATAGTTCTTCTATATATCTATAAAGTAATATTTATATATTTTTTAAAGAAGAAAAGTTTTTGAGTAAAATTTTTTCCATTGATAGGTATTAAAGAAAATAATACATTAAAAAGTTAATTTGTAATATAACAGCATAAGCTAAACAATTTAATATCCATAAATACCTTATAAAAAAAAGTTATTTGTCAATAAATAAAATATACATTACAAGAGCTACAAATATTGTTTTAACATGGAACAAAAACTTATGAAATCGTAGAACTATGCACGAAATATGCACGAATTACTAAAAGGTTGTCCAAATACAAATTAGCATATATGATTAAAATAATTCTACCACCAGGGCCTAAAGGAAATGTAACTAAATTGCTTAGCAGGAAAAACAAATAAAGAACTAATGAATGGAAAAAATTACACTTGAACAATCATTTACTAAATATAGATTTGTTCAAATATTAGCATCAATATTATAATGCTTTCAGCTGAAACTGTCTGGCGAAAATATTGGCACTGTTAGAGTGCAATATTTGCTGATCATAACATCGATATTTTTTCGTAATATCGAAGTACCGTATATCTGAAATATATATATATATATATATATATATATATATAGATTTTTTGGCATACACATACTTATTTCCGGGCTCGTTTTCTGGTTATTTCGATACTCCGTTTATCGGGTGACCTCCTGGGTGTCCTTTGAGCTTGGATCAGAAGTGCGGATGGCGGGAAGAGGTCCAAGTAGGCTGCTATTAGCATAACCTGTATCCAGTCCGGAATAATATCCGTCCATCAGCACAACTATCTCCATTCCTCTTCTCTACTTCTTCTAAGGCTATCTAGAACAGTCCTTTAAACCTTAAGCAAATATATCCCAAAAAGAGACATAAAATAATTAGTAGAATGCGATTGGAAAACTACAAAAAAAAAAAAAAAAAAAAAAACAGGTCACCTGTGGTCTAGTGGTTAGTGTAACAAACTACTAAACCCAAGATCGCGGGTTCGTAGCCCGGCAGGTGGCCCTAGGATTTTTTAAAGGGAGTAAAAAATCCTTAGTTACGCCGTCCTTCGGAAGGGACGTTAAACGGGGGTCCCGAGCCTGTACGTTGTCAGGTACTCGTTAAAAATCCCTATCCTAATTAAACCTGGATAGGCAAAATTTAGAGCTCCCACTGTAGCACCGTCCGATTAGCCATAGCAGCATAAAGTGACGTTAAATGAACAAACAAACAAACTACAAAAAAAGAAGGTTTTGTTATTAAAGCATCAGGATACATACCATAAAAAGAAATTCATATCAATGAAGATAAAATGCAGCACATTAACATACATCGCGCATCAACAGAGTCCATCCAGATTCCACAACCTTACTCCAAGATGGTCAATATAATGCATTCACTATACTGAAGTATGAGTATCATCTAGGAGTCAGAATGATGAGAAATGATCACATCTGTGTGGACTATTGACGTGAAATATAATGTATTTGATCCTCACTGATTGCATGTTTTTTACTGCCATAAGTTGTCTAAATTGGCGAATCATAGACTAGTACGTTGTTGATAACTTCGTAACAATCATATTATCAGTTATAGAGATCGATCAACCAAATGCTTTCCAAACCTGTCCTGTTCTAGTTCATAAAATCGGTAGAATTGTTTAAACGAATTCAATCAAACACAATATGTCTGGTGTTCTTTGATTTTTAAAAAATTTATTTATTGATATTTACAACTGTATTACAATAATACAACAAGTAAATAGGATAAGAGATACTTAATGACATGATAATGATGCCCATCTCAGTCGTGGCCGTCCTCTCCTTTATACATACTTATTATAAAATTAATTATACTTATTATATAATAATCATAAATATGTTTTTTATATAACACTGGTCGACAAGGTTTTTTTCACAAGAAATCTGAATAGTGAATCTAGTGGCATTTTCCATCCTGAATTCAGATATGTAGTCAGAATTTTCCCATCAGGCATAGTTTTTCTGTAAAAGCTACTTTTCAAAATATGATTTTAGCGTTTTCTTTGACCTGTCATAGGAACCGTTACCTCATATGTAGCTATTTTACTCAAGCTGTATTATTGAAATTATTTGCAATGTCATGCTGAAGCGCAATAAAACATGACTGTGCAGGTTCATTATTGTTCATTGTTGTTGTTTATACATGTTCAGACCTCTTTGGCATTGTGATGTGTCAGTATTGAGCTGACTGTGAGATTGTTGAGTAGTGAAATATTTCCTTCCTTTCTGTTTAGAAGTGTATTGTGTATGTTGTGCATGTTGTATTTCTGTGCTTTATTTTTTCATCATGCCAAGAAATTGTGTAAATCATGCAGATAATTTCTGCTATATTTGTGGTGAGCTGACCTTCAAGTCTCAGAGGCGAAATTTGACCCCACTTGTAAAGAAGTGTTATAAACTTTACTTTGGCTGTCAAGTTGGTGATTTTGATAAGAGCTGGGCCCCAAATACATGCTGTGTTTCGTGTGTTAGACTGCTGACTGGATGGAAAAATGGTACACATCATATGCCATTTGCAATTCCCATGATTTGGAGAGAACCGAAGGATCATTTAACTGACTGTTATTTTTGTTTGACAAATATTAAAGGAATCACATCTAAAACAAAATATACAGTTAAGTATCCGAATTTGCAATCTGCAATGACACCTGTCTTACACAGTGAAGAGTTCCCCGTACCAGTATATGCAGATACAACCTTAAGTGATAACTCTGGTTCTGACCTGACTGGAACTTAAAATGATTCAGATGAAAATAAAAATGATCTTACATATGAAGCCAGTAGCTGTTCATCAGAACCATACTTTCCCAATCAGCAAGACCTTAGTGACTTGATTCGCGATTTAAATCTGTCTAAACAGCAAGCGGAAGTTTTAGCTTCCAGACTCAAAGGGTGGAATCTACTCCAAAAAGATGTAAGAATTAGTAGATATCGTAGCCGCCATAGTGTTTTCAAAGTATACTTCTCTGAAGAAAATGGTATTGTGTTTTGTAATAATATTTGTTCAGTTGTGGAAACTCTTGGGTTTCAACACCGGCCAGATAAGTGGCGATTGTTCATAGACTCCTCTAAAGTAAGTTTGAAGGCTGTGCTGCTACATATTGGCAATAAACTTCCATCAATACCGGTAGTGCATGCCGCTGATATGAAAGAGAAATATGAAAATATGAAACTAGTTTTAGAGAAAATACAATATGGAAAATATGAATGGAATATCTGTGGTGATTTAAAGTTCATTGCTTTATTGCTTGGTTTGCAACTTGGGTTCACCAAATTTTGCTGTTTTTTGTGCGAGTGGGACAGCAGAGATAAGAAGTCTCACTACGTTAGAAAGTCATGGCCAAAACGTGAATCTCTTATCCCTGGCCAGAAAAATGTGGCATGTGTCCCTTTAGTTAAGCCTGAAAAAATATTTTTACCTCCATTGCATATTAAGTTAGGAGTTATGAAAAATTTCGTCAAAGCTATGGATAAACTTTCTGATGGATTCTTGTACTTGAAATCGAAATTCCCCAAAGTCAGTGATGCTAAATTGAAAGAAGGAGTTTTTATAGGACCACAAATCCGATCATTAATGGCTGGTGAACATTTCGAGGGACTGTTAAATCCACTGGAGAAAGCAGTCTGGCAGTCTTTCAAAAGTTTGTGTTGCAATTTTCTTGGAAACCATAAAGCAGAAAACTATCGTGACATAGTGGCTGATCTTCTGCATTTTTATAAAGCTATGGGATGCAACATGTCTTTAAAAATTCACTTCTTGGACTCTCACTTGGACTTCTTCCCCGAAAACCTTGGAGCTGTCAGCGATGAACACGGTGAGCGTTTTCATCAGCAAATTTCTACAATAGAGAAGAGGTACCAAGGCAAGTGGAGTTCCAATATGCTAGCTGACTACTGTTAGACTAAAATGAGAGATGTTCCAGATGCAAAATATACCCGAAAATCACTATCTACCACTTTCTAGGAAAGTCAGAATCAGTAGTTATAATTTTGAGTTAGATAGCTAGTTACGGATTTTTTGGAATATTATAAAAAATTCAAATGAATATCACACAAAACTCCTGCCCGATGGGGAAAAACTGTAATTACATTTGAATTCAGCACGAAAAATACTTTTAGAATCTGTTATTTTAATTCTTGTGAAAGAAAAAAAGTTAAATTTTGTCGACCAGTGTAATTAAAGATAAAAATATAAATATAAACTTTTTATATTTTTTCTTTTCTGAGATCAAATCCAATCTCAAAAATTACTAATTATTTTTAAACTATCTTCACATTTCAATTTCGATAATCAAAAACTCTAGAATTTAAAGTAGGGTCACCTGAGGTATCGTGGTGAGAATGGCAAACTTCTATGCCCAAGATCGCGGGTTCGTTGCTCGAAAGACGGCCTTAGATTTTTTTAAAGGGAGTAAAATACCATTTGGTTATGTCGTTTTTCGGAAGAGACGTAAAATGAGGATTCCAAACTTGTGCGGTGTTAGGGATTCGTTAAAGGTAATCATCCTAATTATACCTGGACAGTGAAAATTTAGAACTCCCATTGTAGGATTGTCCGATTAGCCTTAGTAGCATAAGGTATCGTTAAATGAATGAACACACATTTAATTTAATTATTTTTTGGAGGGCTTTTACAACCTTTGGGTCATATGCCAAGACCTTTACCAATACATTTAGCCAGTAATCTCTGCCCCCCATTTCTAAAGCTCGCAGCCTTTGTGCATCTCTTGGTTTAACCACCCACATTTCCGAACCATAAAGGGTTACATCTTCAAATAAGAAGTGAAAAATCCTCTTTTTGGTTTCTAGCGAAACACTTGGGCTCCACAGTACGGAGTTTACCGTGCCGATAACCTATTTTCTTTTGGTAATATTTTCCTTTATATCGGTCTCAAGCGTTCCCTTGCTATCTATGTACACTCCTAAATCGTTGAAGAGAGCACTCCGATCTAGAGACCAAATTTCTGATGGGAAAAAGAGGTAGAAGCGTTGAAGGCAATGTATTATCTCTCCTCTTTGCTAATTCGAATATCCCATTTAGACTATTCCTCTTCTAGCTTCCTTAGCATTTTACCAAGATCATCTTTCTTGAATCCCAATATAAAATTTGCAAGTATAGATTTTTTTTAAGGAACTTGAGAAATTTAAAAAATAGATTGATTTTCAAAATAGGGTATTGTTATACATAAGGTTCATTACGCAATACATGTGTTTTCTTGTTAATAATGATCATACATCGTTTTGGTTTTTACTAATGAAAGATCTTAATTTGCCTTATATAATTTTTACACTTTGATTGAATGAATTATTTATTAATTTCATAATAGTTCAATAGATGAGCTAAGAGTTAAGTTTAAGAAACGTTAAACGAATTTTGGTTTTATATTAACATTTAAATATTCATATATCGCAATTATAAATAAATACAGTTTTTGTACAGACTTTTCTATTGCAACTACCTTAGATGTGTTAAGTGATAATGTCTCTTCTATAGATATCTCATTCTATTATAATGTGACCTGAATAATTTCAGGTTCTTGATAAGTGATTTTCTAAAAAGCTTTTTTTAAATAGACTTTCGGTGGAAAGTACTGAAGATGTACGACGTGAAAGTTGTTAATAAAAAAACAAAGAAAGAAGTCTTTATTTCGAAGATAGTGCGGCGTATATATATCCCTTAGAAAATGAAGTTCCACTTTCGTCAGTTCAGTCTTGTTTCATGAAGAGTTTTTTCCACCTCGAAGCTCTATTTTCTATTCCTTCTATATGTATTCACTCTGGAAATATTCCAGTTTTGTAATGAACTTTTATTTGATGTACTTCTTCATACGGATTTTTTACTTAAAGAGAAAGTGAGTAAAGAGGAAGTTTCTCAGTCTCTAAGTTCGACTGTGGCAGATAAATAATTTATATCATTTATCAGCCGTATATTTATAGTTTATTGTTAATTTATTTCATGTCAATTTATGCTGCTGTGCCTAATCGGACGATTCTGGTCCGAGTGGGTGCCTTAAAATGTGCCTACTCTGGTACAATTGGTATCGAAACCTTTAATAAGTACCTGATACATAACAGGATCGGGATCCCCAGTTTACGTCCCTTCCATGACGGCACAACCAAGGATCCTTTACTCTCTTTAAAAAATATTAGGGACACATGCTGGGCTGCGAATATTTTTTTTAGATATTATATATTTGTTCTGTATATGATTATCTCCAAAATATAAAACAATATGAATGAAATAGTTCAAAAGTTCACGTATGCAGTATTAAGGATGGTGGCATAGAGACTAATTTTGAACAGATTATATGGCTACTGAACGCTACAAGAATGAAGATAAAATTTGCGTAACAATGATAATAAAATATGCAAGTCTGCACCGTTTGTTGGACAACAAATGTACAGGGAGGCGATTTGTCCGAGATCACCCTCAACCGCCAGGTTTCCCCCTATTTATAGAGGTTGAGTGAGCCCCATAACGCTCCCAGATCCCAAAAAATTTATCCCCGGCTGTTATCAGACTAAATTAAATCTGCCACAGACGGATTAGAACAAGGGATCTTCGGCACGGTGACTCGCGGCTCTACCTCCGAGCCACTCCGCTCTCCAACTATTTTATAAAACTACGTTGTTGGTTAAAATATCCTATAAAGTGCTCATACTGGATAACTGTTCATGTTAAGGAAAGATTACAGACGTTGTTTAACCCATTGTTATTTTCGTCGAAGATTAGCCGTAACTCTTCGTCTTATGTCTTAAAATTATCATGGAATGACCACACCGTTCTGTATTACGTGGCATAATATCCTCATACTGCTAGGATGCGACACATTACGTGCTGGTTGTGCAACATATTGCAAAGCCCCAGGTCTGCAATGCCATTTCGTTGCTAAACTAATATTATCAAAACAGTCTCATTGTCTAACATGACAAGAATGTTCCCTAGTCAGCACAAAAAAAAATGGAAGAGGTTAATCAAAGAAATAACTTCTTGTTTGTTTCAGTCCCATTGTCCCAGTCGAGGGGAAATTTTCCCACTTCCGTTAGCAACAAATCTCGCCCCTTCCCTCTTTCGTAAGAATTTTCGTTGCAGTTTCGGAAACTAATTGCCAATTAGTCAGTTCTAACTAATTCGAAACACAATGCCCTCCGCTTGTGCAACTGAAAGTGTGAGATTTTAAACACTATTTAAACATCTGGCTTTGTGAAGATGTAAAGATAGGGCGTATTAGACAAGAAAAAAAAAAAGAAAAGAAAAGAAAAACTATTCCAATTAACTAACTAATTTATACTAATCTTTATCTCTAGATCGCGCTGTGATCGCTGGCAATTGAATAACGAGTTTTTTTCTTTCCCAAGACAAAAGAAGATCCCCCTAATCACCCGCTGTTGAAAGAAATTATAATGATCCTTATTTAAAGAAAACGTCTCTCATTAACGTTATTAGACAGTTTCTGATGGATCTATGTCATGAGAGCGCTTTTCTACGAGTGATACATGTCTACAGATTTCTCTACTATAGTTCAATTAAAAGAAAACTCATCATACGAGAATTTTTCATCAGAGATACGGAGTAACTCTACATATGTATGTATGTATATATATATATATATATATATATATATATATATATATATATATATATATATATGCATGTGTATGTATGTATGTAAATGTAGATATAAATACTATTGATATTCATTTACAATAGAGTTATTCGCAATCTTCAGGATTACGGGTGACTTAGTGGAAGTATAATTTTGATTCTTCCTGAGCACAGTGGCGCTGCCTATAATAAAATGGTTTAAATTTATTAACCTTATTGTATAAAACCCTTACTCGTATATTCGTCTAGTATATTATTGGTTCAAGTCGGTCTTCATTTTTTACTTATTATTCCCTTACTTTTTTGAACTCAAAATGCCTAAAAGGAAAAGAAAATCAACCATATGTACATGTGGAACTGAATTATTTTCTCCTGTTTCTTCATTATGTGAGACTTTTAAACTTATTCAATAAATTAAAAAATTCCTAATGCCTTTAGGAAATCTACGATATGATAAAACAATATATTACTATAATTTAGAAGATCGAACGGATTAGCTTAGTGTGTAGGGTGCTGGATTACAGATTTCTAGTTTCTGAATTACGATACCAGCTGTGGGTGATAATTATTTATTCTGTCAACATAAATAATGTCAACATGCCTTGAACCAACCCTTTGCGATCAGGTGCAGAAGGTAAATAAGTGGGTACCCTTAATCGGGGAAGAACGCAGCATTGAGCATGATTTCAGCCAAATCACATCCCTGCACAACTGTTGGTTTAGAAACAGTACAAGGTATTTAACCTAATAATCTTCAAAGGTTGTAGCAGAGGTGATTGATGAAAAGGTCTAAATTTTCACTATAGCTTCAACAGGGTTATATGCCTTTTCGTTTGTTTTGTACTTTTCCTTATTTTTTGGCCTCTCTAATACTATTCTATTATATGATTAATCATAAATTACATAAGACTGCCTCAATTCAATGCATTTCAAATAATAGTTATTTATGCACTAGGGCCTAAAGAAGATCGTTATTCCCTCAGCTGTAAGTTTGTACCCGAGCAAATGCGAGGGTACAATTCGAGTTTGTTCCTGAGCAAATGCGAGGGAACAATCAAGTTTATTCCTGAGCGAATGCGGCTAATTGGCAATAGTATTATTTTAGTTTTATTATAGCACATGCCGGTTCTTGTATCCTTATCCATAAATCCATATCTCATTCTCTTATTCTTCCAACTGACGTCATTCAATCAACTTTAGTAACCATTTCAACTAGTCCTTTCCATATAACATTCTCAGCTATTTACTGTCCTCCTGGTAACTCCCTTTCTTATAACCTCCTCGAATCCTTATTCCGGTCCCTCGGACCGCGTTTAATTGCTGGAGGAGACTACAATGCCAAACATCAACAATGGGGTTGTCGAACAACCGATTCCCGTGGTAGCATTTTATCCCGAAATTCAACCTCTAATAGTTTCTCTATCCTCGCACCCATAAACCCTACTTATTGGCCTACATCGCTTAAAAAATGTCCAGATATTCTTGATATATTTGTTTCCTCACAGATTTCCTGCAATCAAACAACTATAAAATCCCTGGATGACAGTCCAGTACTACTTCAAGTACATTCAATTCCCATTCCTTAGTCCTCTCATCCCAGACTGATTACCGGACAAGTGGACTGGGATAATTTTCGATCGAATCTGGAAAATAATTTAGACCTCAAAATTCCGCTTGAAACAAAAGGAGCCATCAATTCTGCAATAGACAAACTTACAGAATCAATACAACCAATATAATTGCTAACACCTAACCAAGTAAAAATCATTATCAACAGAATAACTGGCCACTTCATATTCTCGAGTTGTTAAAAGAAAAACGACGAGCAAGAGCGAAGTGGCACCAAACCAGATATCCATTGGACAGGAGTCATTTTCACAGATTACCCGCCAACAAAGCCCTGGGCACGACCTAATCACATCCTACATTCTAAAACGCATTCCTCAGAAAGCGATCTTACTCCTTACATATATATACAATGCTGTCGTCCGCACCACATACTTTCCTGATTCCATGAAATTATCCATAGTTAAGATGATACCAAAACCTAAAAAACCACCAGAACTCCCATCTTCTTACCATCCTATATCTCTCCTGCTCATAATGGGTAAAATACTTGAAAAACTCATTCTGAAACGTCTTCATCCTTTAATAGAATCCAACCAAATAATCCCAGATCACCAATTTGGTTTCAGAACATTGCACTCCACAATCCAGCAATGTCATCGTGTGGTGGACGTTGTCTCATTCGCATTAGAGCGTGGAATGTACTGCACGGGAGCTTTTCTCGATGTAGAGCAGGCTTTTGATCGAGTCTGGCATCCGGATCTGCTGTACAAACTCCGTAAATTCTTACCTTCTACTGACTTCCTTATTATCATTTCCTACATCAGTAATAGAACCTTTAAAGTAAACCATAATTTTTCCTACTCTTGCCTCTTTACCCAGTCTGCTGGTGTTCCTCAAGGTAGTATCCTGAGTCCCATCCTATACACGATATATACAGCTGGCATCCCTACCCATCCAAGCACTGTCCTCACTAGCTACGCTGAAGACACATGTGTGTTATCAGTAAGGCCCGGATTTATATGCAATAAAAATCCTTAAATATGTACATATAATATGCATTTATTTTGGGGAAATATGCAGGCAAAACCAAATAAAAATGAAAAAAAAAAATGTATTACGTACGTACGTACGTACTTTTTAATTTCTAATATTACACCCTTATAATATAAAAATAGTTACAAAACGCTTATTCCTCTTACAACTTAATATTTGAAATTGTGTACATCCTTAGATTATCGGTGAAGCTCTGAAGATCAGGTCGCAATGTTTTTTGTACTTACTAAATGATCTTTCCACGTCGACTGATGTAGCGGGAGCTCTTTTAAAACATGATGCTTCACTAGGGCTGAATGGCATGTCTTTTTCTCCAAAGTTTCCTTCAAGAATATCGCAAATGGATCGTAACTGTTTTAGCCCAGAGCTGTTTTCTAAAACGTGTTGTTTTTTCCATTAATTTCTTTGCTCTTGATATTGCCGAATTTCCATCTAATTTGGAAAGAACGTGTTTGATCTTATCAAAATGTTGATAGTAGTAGTGGGATACATCTAGCCAGGTTCCCCATCTTGTGATTATTGGTTCCGGTGGTAAATTTAATTCTGGGTAATTTTCTTTCAATAATTTTACCCGACTTGGCACTTTGAGAAAAAAATTTTTGACATTCGAAATCAGCAAGTCTACATCTTCAAATTCATTTCTGACAGTTTCCGCGACCCTATGAAATGCAGGGGCAAGGGAAGTCAAGTGAATCATTTTAGGGTAGAATATTTTCAATGACTTTGCAGCCTTAACCATGAACGGAGAAGTGTCAGTTGTGAATAAAAAAACGTTTTCGTGTAGAGTTCCATTTGGCTAGAGAAGAGTCATGGAATCATTAAAAAATCTAGCTATGGTTTCGTCGTGACATTTGTCCAACAACTTCATGTTTATAAGAAAGGGTTTTGATAAGTTTTCTGACAGCTTTCCGACAGTAACATTCCCAGAGAATCAGTCGTCTCATCTATGGACACCCAAATTGGTAGGTCTTTTATTGGTTGCGTATTTTATTCATGGTCTCCTGGTAAATATCAGGGAGATAATTTTTTAGAATAGTGCTTTTGTATAGCATTTTGAGTCCGGTACACCTTTCAAAAAACTCTTTTAATTCACAATTATTGATCTTGTAAATTGGAATATCTGCGCTTATAAAAGCACGAGTCAAATCATTGAAAAATTGTGACTTACTGGAAGTCGAAGTTGATGTAAATGATGTAGAAATAAATGTCTGAATGAATTGTTTTATTCTTTGTAGGTTTTCTTTATGTTTCGTTGTTTCGATATGCTGTGTTACTAACGATCTTCGGGATGTCGGCATATCACAACTGTTTCAAAGTAAAACGCCCGAATCACTATGAAAAGTTTCGTCAAGTAATTCGCGTAAATATTTGGTTACAAGTTCACTAGGTTTAGCCTTAACTTTCGTCATGTTAACGGTTATAGTTATAGAAGAGCAGCAGAACCAAAAGTGGAAATGGATTCTAAGAATTTCAACATAGAAAGGGGAAGGGCCAATCTTCCTAGAAAAAGAAATATTATAATTAATTGTTTCCTGTTATTGAATTAAATGTTTTTATTGATTCATCGTTTTTAAAAATTACATGAACACTTCTGACAACACATAAAACCTAAAATAGAACAAAATGCATTAAAAATATGCAAAAACGATTAAATATGCAAAAATATGCATTTTCCTTCAAATATGCAAAATAAAAGTTGCCCTAATCGAATGCTTTTGACCCAAAACACGTTTTAAAAACTTCAAACGTGATGTACAAAGCATAAAAATAAAAATGCAAAAACATAAAAATCCGGGCCTTAGTTATCAGTAAATAGGAATCCATTTTTTACATTCCAATCTCTTCAATCTCTTATCTCAAACCTTCAAGAATGGTATCAAAATTGGAGAATTAAAATAAATCCTAACAAATCCCACCAAATTACCTTCACACTTCGTCGTAAACCTACGAATTCCTGCCATACCGTATTCTTTAATAACATTCCACTGATCCCTGTCGATAAGTTACCAAGGACTCCATCTGGACAAACGTCTCGCTTGGAATCCTCATACAATACTGAAAAGACAAGAAACTGCTCGACGTTTTTGCTTACTTCAACATTTACTGGACAAACGTTCAAAGCTCCCAATTAATTACAAAGACTCATTTACATGACAGTTATCAGACCTATTTGGACATACGGAGTTGAGCTTTGGGCTCTACTAAACCATCCAATTCATCTCGTACCCAATCCTTACAATCCAAAATCCTTTGTAAAATCCTCAATGCTCCTTATTATGTCACAAACAAACTCATCCATCATGATCTTAATATCCCATATGTTGCTGATTTGGCCCAAACTAGATACTTATCCTTCCATGAAAAGCTCCACACACACTTGAATCCGCTAGTCTCTCAACTTGCTTCCCATAATATTCCTGATAAACCTCCGAGGCATATGAAAAGAAGATGGCCTCGAGACCTTCTACTATTGAACTTTATTGAAGTGCTATCAATGGACAGTTTCTCCACAAGTGTTTTTTTTTCATGTCCTTTGTTCATACAGCAGATTTACTTGATGTAATATAATTACAGTTGTAAATATCAATAAAAAAAAAGTTTTATTATAATTTACTTTCATTTTAATTATAATGCTGATTCACTTATTTCTATCATTACAGGAGATGTGGAAGACTGCACAGTTTCTAAAGTCCACCAGACAGGCTTCACTCCATTGCCCGATGCAGTCTGCTGGGTGATACTCCAGCTCGGAGCTGCAAATCAGAATGCTGTCCTCGACTCCATACAGTCCAGCTTGATATCTGCTTTCCCGGATATGGAACAACCTTCCAGGCATATCCTCTATGACACTCTGGCAGATCTAATGTCTGCAAATAAGGTAAAGAGTACTTATCTAAAAATATATGCCATTTATTATTATTATTATTATTACTATAAACAACATCTCATTTATTTATATTCTATTTTCTGGCTTTTCCCAGTGTAGTTACCATCAAGTCACTGCTTTCTATAGATGTTTCCACCTTTTCAATTTTCACTTCAGGAGCCCAATACCTTACTTTTTCCAGTCATCGAACAGGAAGTTCCTCATACCATTTCAGTTTTTTTTTTTCATTATTTCTTTGTCAACGGTTACTCCCAGTTCCATTACTTTCCTTACTACCTCATTTCTGATTCCATCTGCGCTAGTCTTCTTAAAACATCTTCAATAATCCATTTCTACGTCTCAAATTTTGGAAAAATTCTTGAAGACATTGTCCATGTTTCTGTTCTATATGTTAATAACAGATAAAGCTTTTCTTGTTTTTTTTATTATTTTACGTCACTTTATGCTACTATGACTTTATTATAGCTAATCGGACAATGCTACAGCGAGAGCTCTAAATGTTGCCTATCATGGTTTAATTTCAATTTTTATTTATTTATTTCTGATTTTTACATTAGTAAAATACAGGGAATTATGAGAGGGAATTTTAACGAGTATCTGACATTGTATAACTTCTCTTGCAAAGGAAGGCATTACCAATGATTTTTTATTCGCTTTTATTTTTATTTTCTTTGGGAAGGATATTGGGCCATATTACTGAATAAAACATTCTTTTTGCCTGTCTAGCCTGCTTGCTTCTTCTTATTTCCATTTCATAGACTCCTTATCTATTGAGCTTAGAACCTAAATGTTTGAAACCTGCCACAGACTTGCATATTTTATTATCATTATATATATATTTCTTCATTCTTGTAGCCTCCAGGAGCTACATATTCTGTTCAAAATTATCTCCATGCCCCATCCTTTATACTGTATGTTTAAACTTTTAACTTTTAAACTTTTTCATTTAAATTGTTTTATGTTTTAGAGACCATCATATTTTTAATAATACTATAACTATTTCCCAGTAAAAATAAATTACCTCTATAGTTATTTCTGAAATGCATTACTTTTGTAAGAAGTGATTTAATATTTTTCTAATTTATCCTGATTAAAACTAATTCATGTATTTTTACAGATCTATCAGACGGCCCAAGGTTATTTTGTTTCAAATCCAGAAAATGGGAGGGGATCAGGCGATTGCAATTCTCGTCAAGTTCTGCTGACTCATGCTGAAGCCGCTGCTATAGCGTCGGGTGAAATAGTCACAATCAGGGAGGGAGCAAAAACTCACCAAGCTATACAGACAAATCTTGCTGATGTAATATGTGGAGGTAAGAACTGTTATAAGTTATTATTATAAACTATAAGAAATTAAATAAAGTTTAAATAACCAGTTTAGATCTTATATATCATTTTCTTAATTTTTCTAGGTAACAAAAGTGATAAGATATTGTACGCGAGGGCACCAGCGCGGACACCGGGTAGGAAACTCGAGAGGAGGCATTCTATGAGGCTACTTGGCAGCTCGAGGAGGCTTTCTTCATTGCACAGAGCAGGTTCTGTCAGGCTGCTACACAATAATCAGAATGGCACTGAAAACAACCCAAGTAAATAATAAACAACTCAATTTATAGTTGGAAATAATATGTGTTAAAAATTAAGGTGATATTGTATTATTATACTGCAACAATTGACTAGTTTTTGTTTTTTTTCATTTTCATAACTAATTTACTACTGGTGATATGTTCTTACGAACACCAATAACACATGTGGTGCCTTGATACACTCTCCTTATACAACCAATTGAACAATTGAAACACTCCTAAAAATTAATTGGAATATTGATAATTACTACTTTCCAGGAGGCATGAGTTTGTTCCATACAAAATATTAAACAACCTTTGATTTATGATTACATTTGATTCTCTGCAATAAAATTAAAACATGATAAGCAAAAATGGCCGCTATTGTTTTGCCATACTCTTGAACACCCTTCATTTCTATGCTTCCTTCATGATGG
This sequence comes from Arma custos, assembly GCA_037127475.1. Classification (NCBI taxonomy): domain Eukaryota; kingdom Metazoa; phylum Arthropoda; class Insecta; order Hemiptera; family Pentatomidae; genus Arma; species Arma custos. The sequence goes on from CM073759.1 coordinate 171,497,485, forward strand.
TGTGGCTAGATAACTTAATCTAATGGATGGGGTAAGATTAAGTGGACTGAAACAAAACCCTCTAGAGCTGACAATCCTATTTATATGGCCTGGAACACTGAATCAGTGAATCTCTCAAGCCTGGGAAAGCTCTTGAACATTGAAAGGGAAATATTAAGAAGAATTTATGACTTAGTGAACCACCTTCAATCACATATTGTTTTTACAGAAAATGTCTGACTGTGCATTTAGAATTTATCATAAGGGGTATATATAAAATTGTGTTTTTGTTCTTTGTTTTCAGAAAAGTGCTCATTATTTTCCAAACTCTTCAAGTGGTCAAAAAGGCAACCACAATCTCCAACTGGCATTTCTTCTACAATTTCCATGCCTTTCCCGCCTCAGGAGTGGTTTAACTCAACTGTTCTCGGTCTGCATTCTGTAGGAACTCAGACGAAAACAATTGTAAGTAAAGAAAGAAACAAATATTCTATTATTAAACATAAAAGTTTTAAAATGTAGTTCAATCATTATTTGAAAAATCTACAACAGAGTATAAACAATAATGTTATCAATCAGGCTATCAAGCAACTATAAATAAATATTTGATATTTTTCAAATTATAGATTATATCAATCTACAGAAAACTAGTTTGTCATAAAAGCTTTTTCTCATGTAAAATCCAGTTTCCCCTACCCTTTTTTAAGTTATAGAAATTAATTCTGGATATTAAATAGGAACAGCTGCTGTAAACTGGAAATTGTATTCAATTGTATGTACAAACTCAGTTTTACAAATTATATTATAAGGTTTATTAATTTATTTTAGTATAATTGAGGAAGAGCTGTCTGTGTATCACCTTCCTTTTAGTTTTTGTCAAATGTCTTTTTTATTGGAGTAAGGTTGTTGTCTTTGATTTTTGTGAGATGTGCTGCATTTGATCTTCATTGATGTGTTTTATTTTGGCCTATGTACTCATGATGCCTGATGACTGGTTAGTTTTTTCCAGGAGTTTAGAGAATTAAGGCTGTGTTTTTTGGACTTTTCTGAGTTGCATTCTATTAATTGAATATTTTTTTTATACAAAACTAATAGATCTATTTCTCCAATATTGAATTTTTTTCTCCCAAATTAACATTCTACCCCCCCAGAATCAGTGTGTTTCAATTAAGGCACTAATTATCAATATTTCCTAGTGATGGCCCACTAATGATTTTTTGTAATAATTTTTCAAAAGTGGATATATAAACTTTTGACAGAAAACTCTAAATCTGAAAATTCCAAAAACACACCATTTTGTTTCTATGTTAGTTATTCATACACTTGGTTAACGTTTTGTAATTGTAGCTATCTAATTCATTGTAATTGGTTTTGTGTTAGTAATCTTGCAATTATATCCTAGCAGATTATTTAAGCCTCCTTTTGAGTTTTCTCTTGTGTATAATAATTTAGTAATTCAATAATAGCTCCCTTTAGTGACAAAAGTTTATCACTCTTCTTTAATTCAATTTTAATTATCAAAACATCTCTCTCATTAAAAATGATTAAAAATTTACAATGAATTGAATGAATTATTTTTTAATCAGTTACATTATAAATAATTGCTTCCATCATTCAAAACTTTATTTCTTGTGCTTATTGTAATGTGGAATAATATCAATTATGTTGTTGTTTATTCATTTAATATCACTTTATGCTGCTTTGGCTAATCAGACAATACTACAGTGGAAGTTCTAAATTTTTCCTATCCAGGTATTGTTGGGATAGAGTTCTAGTTCTATAATGAGTACCTGATATCTTACAGACTCAAGACCCCCCCCCATTTTACATCCCTTCCAAAGGATAGCATATTCAAGGATTTCTTACTCCCTTTAAAAAATCCTAAGGACAGCTCCCAGACTATGAACCTACTATCATGAGTATAGTAAGTAGGTTGTTATGCTAACCACTACACAACAGGTCATCCCATAACAATTATCTTAATGAATGGATTGCAGAAATTTAGGTTTTATTTGTTCACTCACTTAAGACAGGTTTTGAAACCAAACCAGAGAAAATTCGGTATGGAAATATTTATGTTTCTTCATTTATAAAAGTTTTTTCTTGTCATTAAAAAAAAAAATAGTTGTCCAATTGCTGTATTCTTATTTTTTCTTCTGTTTTTCATCAATTTATTCTTTATTACCAGAGCGTGCTATTTTTTTAGTAAGCTATAACTATCATAACTAATGTGTAATGAATATATAGTTGATCAAAAAGAGACATCAAATATTGATGGTTAAATGTATAAAAACAAATATAATCCTTATAATCTCAGTATTAGAAGAAAAAAAACTTTACCACTACAACATGTGAATGAGTTTGGTGTAGAGTGCATGGTAGAGACTGTATTGTTTCATGGATAACTGGGAGGTGATTGGGAGGTGGCAGGGAGGTGATTTCTCCTAGATCACGCGTTACCGCCAGATTTTTCCCGTTATTTTGGGTACCCATTTTATAGAGGCAGGTGAGCCCCTGGAAGGTCCTAGATCCCATATGATCCATCTTCAGCTGCTAACAGACTAAATAAAAGTCTTGCCAGTAGCGGGATTTGAACCAGGATTTTCGGCATGGCAACTCAGTGCCATACCACTGAGCCACTCCGCTCCCCTCAGTATTAGTACAACATAATATTTGGTATGATTATGAACTGGTGGACTAATATTAATGTAATGTTTAGTTTTTAAAGTTTTGGTGATTAGGGCTAAAAAAAAAAAAAATATGAAATTTATTTGTATCACATTACCCTTCCCCTCTCACTCCTCAAAAGAAATATGTATACAGTTAAATAAAGTCTAATTCTGTAGAGAAGAAACTGAGTCCTAATTAAAATATTTTTTTCAGAGTCGTGGAGATGGTGAGTGGTCAGAATGTGGCTCTGTTAGATCTCGACGGAGGTCTCTCAGCACATCACGACTTCCAAGAAGACAAACCCGGCCACCTTCTGTATCTCCCTCAAGGCCCTCAACATCTTCAACACCAACATCCTCAAAGACTGCACTCGCAACGACGCCAAAGGCAATGTCTTCAACATCCTCTGGTTATAATTCTCTTCCAAGATCACATAAATCAAAATGTAAGACCCCACAAACAAACTCCCCTTCTACGAGGCGTTCGGGAAACACTATTAAAGTGGAGTTATCCGCTACCCCTACCAGTGTAACTGCGGATACCAAAGTTGATACAAGGATGTCGGCTTCCATTAATGACCCTTCAGCTACCATGACTACCACTATCAATGGTCATAACTCGACAAAGATTTATGTTCAACAACAAAACTCTCCTATAAGATCAGTAATAACATTCGAAAAAAGCAAAAAATCTGTAAGTGAAAAAATCAAAGAAGAACCAGATCGAAATGAGAGGAGTAGTAAAACTGAATCGAAAAGAAGCAGAAGACCTTCATCACTCTACCAGCAGAGGGATAGGGAAAGCACGAAAGAAAACAGTAATAAAAACAAAGTGAATCTCGGTGGTCAATTGGAGAATAATGTCAAGATGAAATTTCCATCGACAGAAACAATACAGATGGAAGAGAAAGTTTTAGTTTCTGGCAACAAAAATAATAAAAATCTTTGCCAGAAGAAAAATGTTTTTGAGGCATCAAATATGTCTTTGAAGGCAGGCAGTTTGATTGATGTTGCTGAATTCACAGCAGCTGATGGGCGAATGAACAATGTTCGGAAAGCCTCTGCCTCTCTGACACCCCTTCAGCCTACTTTGAGCTCTGACAAAGTCTTGGAAAGCCTTAGCTACATTAACGTTTTGAAAGAGACTCAAGATTCTCTCTCTAAAAATGATGAAAAAAACTTCTGTAACAATTCCAACAACAAACTATCGGTCACGATAGAAAAGACTGTTGATGTTACAGGTAAAAAAACTGAGCCTACAACCATTTGTTCATTCCCATCTCTTAGCAACCTCTCTTTACACTTCACATCGATAGCTGCACAGAATATTTTAAATGGTGTCAGTATAAATTCTTTGGATACGTTAGTCGAAGGAAATGAAAAACATAGTTTAAAAGATATCGGTATTCATAGCGATCTGGGTGTAGTTTAGGCTTTTTGACAGTGCCCTAGTGATAAAACATGTAAATAAAGGCATTGCCGACTAGATCATCCACAATATGTTTATAGTATATCATAGAGTGATTTCCTAGCATTTATGTTTAATGTAAATACTAGGGGAATTAAACTAATCCCAGTGATATGAATTGTAGACTAATAATTTTGAGTAAATAATATGTAGATGATAGAAACAGAAATATTTATATTAATAATCAAAATGAAATCAATATATATGTATTTTTCACTAGTTTTAATACTTACAATGAATTAGAGGCCATATTGTAATAATAACGTATTTTTGTAAATATTTTTTTGAGTATGTAGCATTACACTGATGCCTTATGTTGTACCAAGTTGTGCCAAACTTCAGCTATGTTATAAATTACTCGAGTGGTCAGGAATCTTGCACTGTTATATGTAATGAATATTTTGGTTAGTAAAGAAGTTAGCTGAACATCAGTGCATGAGTCTTGAATGTACCATTAAGTTACAAGTAAACAGAAAATTTCAGTGATTGCTGGAATTATTCATCACTGTATAAAATGTGTTGATTTGATAATTTTATTTTAATCAAATATTAATTTTTAATTATGTTTACAATATACTTATAATAAATGAAAATAAATTTTCTATTTATAAGGTACAAAGTGTTTTAAATAATTCCAACCTTTAACCTATTTCTCCCCCTATTAAATCCATGACTTTTTCAATGATTTGATAATCCTCTCACAACATAAATTTTGGTTCCTAAAATGGATCACAAATATTTTTCTGACAGTAATCTTTAAATTCACTTCTCTATATATTAAATATGTAACAAAGGAAAGTATTTTGATTTAAAAAAAATTTAAATAGTCAGTCATGAGTACTGCTTCCTGCCGCAGGAGGGGAAAAGTGCGGGTAGAAGTAGAAGTGGGGTGCAGACAGGGCTGGTTACCGCCAACGTCACAGTCAGCTATTATTGAAAGCATAAGAGGTCTAAACAACTGCCAATTTATTTAACCCCGAGATGTAACAGTAAACAGTTTTTACCAATATGAAATTACTGTAAGTGCCACTTTAGGTCATTTATTTCTAGTAAGGCCAAGTTGTGTAATAGACGAAATACTGTCGACTGAAACAAGAACTATAACCATTCTTCAAATAATGACATTTTTATAAAACACTAAAAAATAGATAAATGAGAGGAGGCCTATGGCTAATGACCGATAACATAATTATGATTAAATATTCATTCATGGAATTTTTATTACCAACAACTATTTATCTATTCTTCACTAAAATTCTATAACCAACTTTTTTAAATTTGACTAAAGGGAAATTTCTAAATTGAAGGCAAATATCGATGTGTTAAACACAATTGTAATTTCAAAAATCATACATTTACTTACATATGAACTAATGAAGATAGGCACTGATGAGAGTGATACAGTGAACACAGTACTTAAAAAGTGATAGTAGCAGACACACATACATCCTTTTTTTTTCTTGTAAAGCAAATTCAATTTTTTTTAAATCAAAGAAAGAACATTTAAAGATTACTTATTAGGAATAACATGAATTTGTAGTACTTTCAGTTAAATATTGTCTCAAACAATAAATAAAAAAAATAGTGCCAGATGTATAATTTAACTGTTTAATTTTTATATCTCCTAGAGTACATTGGAAGAAATGTTAGAACATATTTTCAATAATATGAATGATCACAAGCATATTTTAGTTAAAATTGGTTATATGAAATAAGAAAATCAGGTTTTATACTCAACATTAATTAACTATGATGTAAACAGGCTTTCATTTATTTAATTATAAACACTAGAAAACAATAACATTAAACATATTTAATCATAATATACAAAGAGTGTATATATAGAAATACTTATATGAACTAGAATGCTCTATCATATTATACACCTAACTAATATGGCTAACAAGATAGATTTAAGATAGCATTATAAAACATCACAAATATAATAATACAATATAAAACATATATAATGAAAAAATATGACCGCAACATTTCTTTACTCGGTCATAATTAAAACAGGGATAGTAGAATTTTTAAATTACCAACTAAATTATACAGAATTAGCCACAATAAACTATCATCCATAACATTTCCTCACTAAGTCATAATCAAAATAGGGATAGTTGAATTTTTTAAGTATCAAGTAACTTCACATAGAAATAGCCAGAAAAATCTGTCTGTAATTGTAATAAACCCAATAATGAATCATAATTAAAAAATAATAAAATTAATACATGCAACATGAATCAGTAATTTCCTCACTCAACAGACAAATTATAATAAATCTTTTATTAAAACAATAAAGATGGTAAGAAAAAAATACAAGATAGGAGCTGGAACCAAAATGAAAATGAATTGTTAAATGTCAGAATAGCCCCCTCTAAAAAAAAAAAATGATATAGGCCTGTGCATACTCATAGTGGAAGTTGTTTATTTTGAACATAAAGTAGCATTATCAGCATTATAACGGATAATATTTAAGGTAACCAAGAAGGAAAAAAAAAACAGGAAATTGAACAATAATAACTGAAAAAGTTATGAAGAATGGGCTTTTAGAAATTCCAGTATATTTTGATGACCACTATCTTTGGCCATATCGGCAGGTGTAGCGCCATCAATGGCCTTGGAATTCACCTTGGCACCTTTAGAAACAAGTAGCTCGACGATTTCAATATGGCCTTTATCCGCAGCCATATGAAGAGGTGTGTATCCACCTTCTCCGAGAGCATCGATCTCAGCTCCACAATCGATCAGCGACTTGACCACTTCCTGATGGTCGTATTCTGAAGCAGCGTGCAACGGAGTCCAGTTATTTTTACTAACAGTGTTCACGCTAGCTCCCTTTTGGTGTAGCAACAGGACCATGTCATTCTTTCCCGCAGCGGCTGCCCAATGCAAAGCAGTATTACCTAGAACAAATCATAATAAAATAATAAATAACAATAAAAAATAAATCAAAGGTTGGTAAGGAAAAATTTCAACATAGCCTTGTTTCAACAACTTCAAAATTTTATGTGTAACAATATTATGGAGTGATGTGTTTTTTACCAATCTTATTGTGTACATGTATGTGGTGTAGATATATATAATCCAGGTTTAATTTGGAATAAGTAATTAACTTACCAAATAACAGAAAGCAAAATAGGAATTTAAGAACCACTTCATAAAGGCTAGTAACTAATCTCAGAGTACCGCTCTGAGAGGAGGAGAATTGTTGATGAAGAGAAGGTCCTTCAAAGACCATATGTCATCAGAAATAAATGGGTAGATAGATAATAACTAATAATATAATTTTAGAATAAAATTAAAGGAATTGCCGCAAATAAGGAGGTAACTCCCATTTGTATAAATTTAGGGAGAAAATAAAAAACAAAATTAAAATTTCTAAATTGTGGATAATAATTTTTTTCAACTAAAATACTTATTAGGACAGGATATTAATTCAATAATTTTACTTTCAGAGATCTGATACATCAAAATGATTGATTATTGGATCTCGATCATTATACCATTAAATAGAAACTATAACCACTAAAAGAGGGAGAGGAGAATAGAGTGATAACATGTTCAGATGATATTTTTTTTAAATTATCAAAACAATTATAATGTTAAGACTCACCGCTAGAGTCTGTGGCGCCCAAGTCAGCCGACCCATGATCGACCAACAGCTCGACGATATCGCTGAATCCAGCCCTGGCAGCAACATGTACAGCCGTGTGACCACAAGCATTAAGGTAATTTACCTTAGCCCCTTTCGTGAGCAGTAACTTCACAGCCTCCTGGTTGCGCTCCTTGACGGCAGTGCAGAGCGGTGTTTCCCCTTCACTGTTTTCCCCATCAACCCTGGCACCAGCCTCCAAGAGAGTTGGAATCACTATTAGATTATTTTTCTTAACAGCCAAATGCACATATGGTTCACCTAGCTCTGGAATATAATTAGGATCGGCTCCTTTTCCAACTGCAGCTTTTACACCATCAGGTGAGTTGCACATCACTGCATCGTATAAAAACTTTTGATGTTCTGAGTTCTGGTTTCATGAAAAATCAGAATAAAAATATTGATAGATAAAAAACTGTTGATAATTAAAAATTACCTAAATATATTCAAACTAAAAACTGCTTTCTCAAACCATGAAGTTAAGTTTTAGGTTATAAAAACAAACTTCTATATTTATTAACCTAATTTTTAAATTGGTATTAAAATTTACACAATGATAAGATAGATTACTGATTAAAATGAATATAGAAAGATAGGCCATGATAAAAAAGACAATGCACATAAAAGTAACTCCTATGTAATCTACCATATCATTTTAGCATTATCGATATGGCCATGAGCTATGACTGACATGTCATATACTTGACAAAAAGTATTAACAGGTGTATCAAAGAGTAAACTCAAGTCTATCATTGAATAAAAGATAAAACTAAAATTGATAGATTTATAACGTCAGCCATATCCAAGAAATTCTGGCACCTCTACCAATTCTGATTAATTCTTGGTCCTTTAGCATTTTCATTTGCCAATAAAAAAAAATGGCTATCATGTTTCATCATACATGATTTTTACTAGGCACACATGTTAGTTACAATTTGTTCAAATAATCTTTCCCCCCTTTTATTTTTTTAAAAATTGTTTAACCCATATATTTCTAGATTGGCACTCTATGGCTTACATTGAATATTACAAATTATATAGATTCTAAAATAATCTCCCACCAATTCGATCTTCGTCTGAAGATATAATTATTTCATAAATTGATTTTATGATAAATGAAACTTTTTTTCTATCGCCCCTAAGTTTTTCGTTTATCTATTGCATTTCGCATTACTTATTTCATATGAATATTTGATGAAGTATTTTAAGTTTTATCCGGTTCAAGAATATATTTAATTTTATAGAGGCATTCAGACATCTTAACTACACTCTGAACCGCCAGAAAAAAATTGTAGACTGCCGAACGATGTCATGCTGAGTATTAGTAGGGGTCCAGCATCGAGTGTTGGATTTAATACGTTTATCGTTTAAAGTGGCGAACCTATATCCGAAAACATTGTTACAGAAAAAAGTCTGCATCGAAAGCGACTAAATGCGGAAAGATGCCGCAGATATCGTCAGAAATGCAAGCGGCTAAAATCTGGCGCCAGTTCTAATCATGGCATGAGCAGCAGTGATACGACAACGAGGAGATACAATATCTATATCCCAGATTTAAATAAATATTGCTCTTATTTTTTAATATGAGTTTATCATCTAACTGATTGTATTAATTATGTACTCTAATGCGCAAATTGAAATTGAATTTTATAATTGAATATTTTGTCTACTATTGATTTCGCATTATTATTCCCATTTTTCAATAATTAAGTTAAGACTAAAAACACAATTTTCATACCCTAAATCGAATAATTTTCCATTTTTTTTTTAGTTAAATGCCTATAAACCATATAATTGTATAGTTTCATAAAACTACACAACTTTTTTTTATTACTAGTAAAATCAAATAACATATTGCACAGCAATTTTTACTTTTATTTATAAATTTTTAATAAATGTCCTTTATCTAAACCAATAATTAACTATTTATATGTACTTTATAACATAGGCAACAAAGAATTGTTTAATTGTTTACCACGTTCCAATATATATCATAAATAATTAGTGCTCTTTATATGTAAATAATTTTACTTTAGCGTTGAAACAAACTAAATGCTACTTTATTTCATAGCTACATTACTAATTGGTTGTTTATAAACATTTCAATAATTGCATTTGCAATTGAACTACACTGTTATTTAAACAATTAAAAAATCTGACTCAGGGTGCCGAAACATATGTTCAGTGCCCAAGCAGCCTCAAATACTGGTAACAGTTATTGCCAAACAACACCAGACCATGAATAGAATTTTTTATATAAATGGTACAAGAAACCACTGAAGCAATTCAGGAAAGTTTAATTTGGCCATCAGGTGTGTTACAAAATACTTTTGTAGTAGTAAACATGTTTAAATAATTTATTTTATTTTTATAAACAAAGAAAAAAAGATAAGTAAAGCAAATTACAATAATAGTAATATACAAATTAACGCAAAGGAAGATAGTTAAAGAATAGGACTTAAATAAGCAATCTGATAACAACAACTGAAAACAAACCCCTTCTCATTAACTATCAGTAAACTGTTAAATGCATCCATGACAGTTAAAATGAAATAAATAAAATAAGTACCACTGGAGAAACATCATCACCAACAGATGCGAGCAACTCTACTAAATCTGCATCCTCTGAGCATTGAGAAACAACGTCATTATCTTTAGCTAATTGTACTATCGCCTTAAATGCTGAACTGGGAATAGTGATCTGAAAAAAATAATAATCCTCATCAACTCTCAAGGTCATATGTCAGACTAGAGTACCACAATAACAATTTAACTAACTATAGAACATAGGAGCTAAATTAAATTTATTTATCTCATTACTTTATGCAAAGTACAGAAGCAAGACTTAAGAAAAAAAATTAATGTTATACAAACCTTTTGTTTCTTAATTTTGGCAGCAAATTTAAGTGCTGACAAGAGATCATCTCTTGTAAACTGAAAACCATCTTTCAGCCATGGGCAAAGTTGAGCAACAGGTAAAGGTTCGAAGAACTCTGAAGACATTCCCAGAATTGAGCAAAGGGCAGCATCTTCTTTCATAAGGCCAAATAACAAAGCTAAGGTATAACATTGGTCAGTACGGAGATTTGATCTAGAAAAAAATATAATTAACTTAAAAAAAACAGTGACATTAATAAATAAATATAAAGTAATATAAATGTCAGTAAATTTATTATGATATGTAAATATTACAAATTAATAAAAGTTTTAAGTAATATAAAATATTAATTAATTACAGGTAATATCATAACTATTTTTATTATTATTATTTTTTTTTCTTTATAATATTATAGGTAATAAATTATATATATTAATCGTTAATTGGAAAGGTTGGTTTATCATTTCTTCTCTTTTTTTTTTTGTTGCTGTTGCTGAATGGGGTTGCTGAAGGGGTGAATGTTTATAAATTAATTAAATTGATTTATTTATTTATCTTTTGTCATTGTTTTTTTTTAGATTTAAAATTTTTGAATTACAGGTTACCTTTTCTCTGGTAAGTTATATTCCCACCGAATATTTATTTCTCTGTGACTCACCCTGGTGTTATCACTTACTCCCCCCCCCCCTACTCTGTATTTCTCGTTCTCAAGTTTCTCACCGTTAGTGGAACTGGCAACCCCCAGGGGAAGAGATTTGCGTTTCGATTGTGAAAGGCCCCTCTCCCCCGCAACACTTAGTATAGATAGTAAATATTTTGCTAGGAATCAACAGGCAACGCTTTAATCCTTTATAAAGATTAATATTTAAAAAATCGGACATTTCATGTGTGACAACACAATAGTTGTTCCAATCGGCAACTGTATTATGATTCATATCCAGAGATAAAAAAATCTCAAAGATGTTGGAAAACTCAATCTGAACAATTCGAACCATGTACCATTGCAAATGCTCTGCTACGTACAGCATGTTGAAAGATAGCAACACCAACATATTCCGTCATAAGACAGTTTCATTTCATGATCATTGCATTGCATTCCTTGCCAATATATCTATTGAAAAAAGGGACACCTTTTTCATTCAGTTCTTACTGAATTAGGACTGAATGCATTGTTATGAATGAATTCAGAGATTAGAACAAAAACAACCCCCTTATGATTGTAAGGAGTTTTGCGAAATTCTACATTATTTGGTGATTTTCCGCTTGTGCCTGGCTAACCAAAAAGTATCTAAATATTTTAACTTTATGATTAGAGACCAATCCTTCTATTAAAGAACAAGTTTTTAATTTCTCATCACAAAAGCTAGAAATTAATCCAGGAGGAAAAATTGTCGCATATTAGTTTGAATACGAAACTTGTAAAAAAAAAAAAAAAAAGATTCAATGTAAATCCTTATAACATTTGATAAATTAAGACGAGTAAATTGCATAATAACAATCATGAGAAAAATATTTGACATACCTGTTAAATTCTGGATTTTCATTTGCAGTTTCAGCAGCGTAAGTAACAGCTGATGAAATCTTATTCTGCACGTATTCTTCAGTAAGAGCTAAAAGCCTCTTTAAACCAAAGCTATCATTAATCATAGCTTGAGTAAGTGCAGCCGAAGACATTTTTGTTTTTACTGAAAGCATTAAATTATATACTTATTAAAGGTTATCAAATTTTAGTATTCACTAATGAATCATAAGTAAAAAAAGCAAATTGATAATTAGCACTCTTAAGTACTCTTAGCACTCTCACGGACACTGTTAATATTGATAAGATTATAAATATTAACACTTTAACTGCCATAGTATGATTCAGTGGTATGCTCTCTCAGGCCAGACGCATTTCACATGTATGTTCCCCCAGACCATGGCTATAATTTATTTTCTTTATTATTAAAATTCAGCCATTAAATATTTTGTACCTAAATTAAATTATTGCAGGCATTCCTCCTTCCAAAATGGTGGGTGTATCAAATAGGTACATGTGGCTCAGTAATGAAAATTATTGAAAGGTCCAGATGTAAAATTTTGATACATACCACTTTTAATGTGAAACAAATTGTACTGACAAAACAAAACAAATAATTTTTTTATTAACCATATAGCAACATTTTCATGAAAATATGTGATAAGGAATATGAAATATCTCATTACATACAAAAGTTATTTTCTTCCATATACATTGGCAGTAATTTTGACAGAAAATTACTTAAAACATAAAGCAGTTGAAAAAATTAACAAATATTTTCAATTATAATTAGCATCATTTTGGCCTTTCTTTATTATATTCTTGCACACACATTGATGTATTTCAAAAATACTTTCCATGCACATAAATTGGTATTTGCATTGGGGGCATGAGGTTTTTACTTGTTTCTCGGTTTTCATAGCAATTTTGGAATTAAATTACATTGATGACACTCTCTGACATTACTGAGATGAAATTACAAAATATCAAGTAGCAAATTAACAGGTTCTGTGATTCACAGGCCATTAGAATGTACCCCCACCTCTACCTACCCCACTGTCACATAGAGGTAAGTTACCAAACCAAGAGATTAAGCTCTATGGAATATGCAAGCTGATGGGCATACATTATGATGCACAGGCCATTCAAGATCATTCTTCACTCAAAATAATACAAAACCTTATATCAAGTTTATACTGCTGCTCCAAAGTCACCCTCTCCGTTGTATCAGACTGATATATATGGCCTAGCTATGTAATTCTCTAATGTATACACATGATACATACGGCTTGACAAGGTTGAATCAATTTGTATCAAATATAAACATATGGCAGTTAAAGTTTTTTTCTTTTTGTCAATCAAGGAAAATAATTTTTCAATTTATCAACTTAAAAAATCTAATATTTTTATTTTAAAGAGAAAAGATATGCCCCCGGCCGGCATATCTTTTCTCTTTAAAATAAAAATATTTAAAATTCAAATTAGCTGTCCAATAATTATAAAAAAATTTAAAAATCAAAGTAAGAAAATAATACCACAACATATAAATATACAGGTTGACTCCTTTAAAATATTCTGCAAAACATTTAGAAATGAGTAATAAAAATACAGTGGATTGGAATGATTACCTTCGACTTTAAGAAGGTTGTGAGTGGAAAAAAATAAATACCAATCATGTCATTGGAGGTTCTCCGCAAAATTGTGGAAATAAGTATATTCTGTTATTAAAAATGTAACTGCTCGCGCATGCGAACAAGAAGGGAAAAGTAACCAGGGCTGCATTAAGACACAAGTACCTCTTTTCTTTTGAATCAATGTTCTTTTCTAGTAAAAACATAACTGCACTTTCTTCATCATTAATTGTATTAAAAAGCCATATTAACCCTCCAAAACAGGGAATTATTTTTTTGAAAAATATTCGTTGTTTTTTTTTTTTTTTCTATTCTTATATAGAACTCGAGAAAAATAATTCAAAAAATTTGCACTAAACTGACTGTCAGAGTCCCTTCTGGTAGATGCAATAAGTCATAAGATAATTAAAATTAATAATCATGGAATCACTGTTATCTAGTATCAAATTACGAGGGCACTTACAGCACACAAGTACCAATATATAAAAATAAAAACATTTTTAAATTACTACATTAATATTTTAGTTGAAAAGAAAAGATATGGCCAGGACCCGAACTCGAACCCGGGTCTCTCACCTGTCCACGGTGACGTCTTAACCATCTCAGCCACCCTGGCTTGTTTCTCGGTCAGTCATCAATTCTTTTCACTGATCCTATATCTCCCTGTTTTCGCAATTTTCGATATATACACGGGGAGAATGTTAATTGAACATTACTTCTTGTTGACTTTAAGTCATTAACATTATTATAATTTATTTTATTGTTATATATAATTTTTTTAAATATTTTATTTGAAAAGAAAAGATATGGCCAGGACCGGGAATCGAACCCGGTATTACTATATTTACATATAGTATTACTACATTAATACTATATTAATAATCACACCAAAACATACATTATAGTATTATACATATAATTATTTCCGAAAACACAAGAGAATGAGGGATCTTCAGTGATAAGCAATCAACTTAATCCATAAAGCTTAGCCTTATAATAATGTTAAAACAATTAAATTTACTTGTTAAAACTATTATGTTTTTGTTCAGCTTTATGGGTCATAATAACGAAGATATTTTTATACAATAAAGCATGTTATAAAATTAACAGCATTAGAGCAGCATAACAAGACTGTAACTGTAAAACCTTGTAACTGCAGTTTTAGTAGGTTAAAATTTTTAAAGTAATTCAAGTAATTTTGGTATCAGTTCCACAGGTTGTCACTTCGAGTTAAGTCACCAATATTTCGAAGTACAGGTTACGATATATGATTATTGAAACATTCATTTCTTGTTGAAATGATAACTGCAATATACACATTTCTGATAACTATACTATTTTTTCCATTCCAACACTCTGGATTTTTTTTATTTTTGAGAATACTGTAAAAGAAACAAACGAAATGTTAAACTTATGTCTCGACTCAAAGCGACAACCAGCGGAACTGATGCTTTTGTTTTTTAAACACTTGTAATAACAAAAGAAGAATGACACAACGCCACAGCATGTAGAAATATAATCAATATGTTGAAAGTATATCTTTGCATCCAACAAGTTGTTTTTGTCCCAGATATAAAATATTATTTATATTATTAAAATATTATGAGTGGAGATATGAATAACAGTGTTATTTTAAACTAATACTAAATCCCACTAAGTATTGAATAAAACAAAGGAATCCATTGACTTCATTCACAGAAATCTTATGTGCATCACAGAACCCTCTGAGCTTCAGAATTCTTTTAGCAGTATTATTCATTCATTAAAACCTGCTAAAATATTAATCTAACAGTGAACACACATAACTATTTAAGTTTATATCCTAATAGAGCTGAAGAAACAGTAATTATTAATATACATTATGGTAAAAAAAAATATATCAACCGTTATAGAAGTAATTAATAGAATCATTAAAACATATAATTTCATTTACAAGACAACATAACCATAGAAATAATCATTCAATCTTTACCTAGATAAACAGGACTCCACAAGTCGAACTCAAACCTACCAGAGTTGACAGTAAAATGGCGGTGGACAAGTGCACTCCAGGCTTACCAAATCGGTGAAACAAACGAATGACTCATATTTTTCGAACAACAAATTGCCAAGTGTTCTCTATGATTATGGGATATATAAATTACCAACCTTAATTTGTGGAATATATAATCAATAGGCAGGAAATAGATATAATTAATCTCGTCACACAGATGTATCTAAAAAAGAGCCAAGCCCCCCCCCAATATAAGGTGGGAAACAATTTTTTTTCTAGAGAACTATTTATATTACCTATGCAAAACGAGCTTTTATTTCTATAATACTTAAATATTTATCAATTAATGAATTTTTTAAAAAAGTGAACAAAGATTTAATTAATTTTACTTTTTTAGGGGTTTGGAGAGCTTGAGGGGAATTCATGGTATACATTTGCTCTCCTTCAGATAATTTTTGGATTTGCTATTGCCATAACAAATAATGAAATCTGAATTTACATATGACACAAGAGAAAGATTAGCTATCCATTTAGAAGAACATACTGATGTTACGTCTTCAAACATCTTAAATAATTTTTATGATTATTTAAGCATAACATGAACATAGCAAGAAGTTTTGTTTGTTTATTGGTACTTGTGTATTAGTTGGTCTGCATGAAACCTACCTCCTTATTTTCTGTAACCTCTTCTTATTACTCGTCCCATTTGAGTTATTTATGTGAGTTGTAAAATTGTTTTTTAGTTTTTTTGCTTATTGTCTATTTAAATTTCTTTATTATTTATTAAATTTAATTTCGTGTTTTTGTCTTATTCCTTTTGTTATTGCCTATTGAAAATTAGTACTTATTATAATGCAATTGGGAAAAACCACAATGCAAAGCCTTATGTTTCAAAAATACACCCACTTACCAGTCGACGTTTCGCCTATTCAGGCATTATCAAGACACCAAACAAAAAGGGGGTTATGTGAATCACTTCTCGAAGAAAAAGGTGCAATACATCCCAACGATTTTTCGTTTTTCTTCGAGAAGTGATTCACATAACCCCCTTTTTGTTTGGTGTCTTGATAATGCCTGAATAGGCGAAACGTAAGTGGATGTATTTTTGAAACATAAGACTTTGCATTGTGGTTTTTCCCAATTGCATTATAATAAATAATAGTGTTTCTTTTTGAGTTTTTGGCTCTATTTTAGTGAAAATTAGTACAATAACATTTTGGAAATAGCCATATTTAAAAGCAGAAGCTGTGAAATACTTCCAGAATTCGAAATAATTCAAGAGACGAAATCGTGGGAAAAAGGTCATCAAATGGATTTCGAAATGGATAGAAATGGAGATGTTTTCGGCAAAAGTGGAGGGAAACCATGCAAAGATTTAGAGGAACCTGGATATAGGAATTTAGAATTATCGTTTTATTAATCCATTTTGTATATTTCAATTTCCATTTATATGAATAAGAGGGTTGGCGTTATCAGTATTTGAATTATCCTTGTTGGCAGATAACAATCCCTGCACCCCGGCTTATAGACAAGTACTTTATTGTTTATTCATTTAACATCACTTAATGCTACCGTGACTAATTGGATGATGCTACAGTGAGAGTCGTAAACCTTGCCCATCCAGGTGTCATTAGGATAGGTATCTTTAACGAGTAAGTTTGACACCGTACCCCATTTAATGTGCCTTCCGCAAGGCGACATAATCAAGGGTTTATTACTCCCTTTTAAAAAATCCTAGGGCAACCTGCCGAGCTGCGAACCCGCGACCTGGGACAGAAGCTTGTTATGCTAACAAGTACACCAGAGGTGATTCCAATAAAGCATAAATAAGCTGCTGTGAGACACTTAAAACTTTAGTATATAATAATAACTAATACCAACTTAAATTATAATTTTAGTATATACAAAATAACACCAACAACTTTGACAAGCAATCAGAACAACAGTTAATGACCACGCTCTCTGTCTGAAATGTTTCCATGGTGTTTAAATATAATAAAATAATTTCCCTGTTAGCGGATCCCAATAATTTCATTAATTTATCTTTTTATTGGACCCAAAGCCGAAGCTAATTGGAAATATCTTCCAATCTTTACAAATTGGTTATCAAGTATAAGCCTAAGTGTCAGCATAATGTACAGTTTGTTGATTCATTCGGTATTTCCACTTAACATACACAATGTTTCATGATTCCCATTGTAAATGAAGTTAAAAAAAAAGAAGAGATTAGCGATAGTAAAATAATGATAAAAATTAAGTATTCAATTTTTTCCATATTTTTTTTTAATAAGACCAGAATGAATTTTAAACAACAAATACCTAGTAAGATTTTTTAAAGTGTAATATCATCAATATTTAGTTCCGTTACACAATATGGCGTCAAGTTTAATCCTTTTTCTTGTTACTACGGAAGCAGACTATTCTATTCATATTATCGTATTACCCAAGTTAATCTTATGGAATTACCTTATTGAAAAACAACTCTTCCATTGATTTATTTTAGAAGTATTGTTGACTGGTTATTTCATATTACTTCAATTATTACTACTACTATTGTACTTATTACACCAATTAAATAATAAACAGTGGAAATAACATTCAAATTTCAGCCGGAAATTTCTACACACAAATATTAAAGTAAAAATATGATAAATGTTAAGCTCTAAAGGGATTAATCATTATATAAGTTATCTATGAACGTGCCCAAAAATGGAAAGGGGTATTGCTAATTCCGTGGTATTTACTCTTTCTAATATTTTTCTATTATTTTTATTAATAACTGCACTAATATTTATTAGAAATTATTATGTTTAATTAATAAACGAAACTGTAAGAGATTTTGAAAAAATGCAATATTAAAGGTTTTAGTTGCTCAATTTTTTATAACTTTTCTCTTCCAATCTCAATTTGGTACTTGTGTATTAACCGGTCTGCGTGAAAAATACATTCTTATCTCGTGTAACCTCTTCTTGTCGCTCGCCTTATTTGGTTATTTGTGTGTGCGTTATTAATTTGTTATCTGTATTGTTTTTTTGTCTTGTTAACTTTGTTTATTGCCTATTTAAATTTCTATATAGTTTATTAAATTTAATTTTGTGTTTTGTCTTATTCCTTTTGTTATTGCCTATTGAAAGTGAGCACATTAACACTTTGGAAATAGCCGTCTTTAAAAGAAGACGCTGTGAAATAACACAAGTTCCGTATAATTCCAAAGATTAAATTATTTGAAAAAAATCATCAAATGAATTTTGACAAGAATAGATATGTGTGGGGAAAATATTTATTTTAGAAGAGGAACGTGGTTAGAGGGGTCTAGAATTATCATTTTATTATTACATTTTACATATATATTTCATTTTCCATCAACATTAATAAGAAGGAAGGTATTATCAGTATCAGAATTATCAGTGTTCAGGTTACAAACAATAGCGGATAACAGACTCTGCAGACCGGCTAATACAAAAGCACTCTCACTTTAATCTACTTATATTTTTCCTAACCAGAGAAAGAAATTATTTTGGACTCAAGATGCTCTCGCAGTGTTTAACAAAAATAATATAAAACTACTAGGCAAAGTAAATACCACCAAATTAACAATATTCCTAATCATTTTAGCGCAGGATTTGAAAATATTTAAAAATAAATAGGTAAAATAAATAATATTCGGCGTTCTTATCTATTGCTGTTATTATTAAGAATCATTCATTATGCTTTGTCATGATTTTTATAAATTTAGGCTGTAATCAAACAGTACTGTATTGTTTTTTTTTCTTTCTGAATGCATAATTGTTCTGTATGAAAAAATAGTTTAATCAACATAAATTATTTTATTAAAGAATTATTCCATGCTGTAGAAAGCTCGATTGAATAAAGGACGGAACACTTCAAATGCCTATGGTATCAGATTTATTTATCAAAAGAGATAAACATATCAAAACTCTCGTTGCGTAGTCAGCAAGAGCACAAATGAGATCCAATAACTCCTAAAGAAACTCAAGGCAATATATAATCATATAAGATATGAGGCGTTGACGAGGGCGGATCCAGGATTTTTTTTCTGTGGGGGGGGGGCACAACGGGCAGATGGAAAAAAACAACAATTACTTACAAATTAACTTATAACTATAGAAAGATTTCAAAGGGTCATGAAAATATCAAAACAATAGCTTCACTCATGTTCTTTCTGTTATTTTAACAACTATGATCATGTGATTTGCCTATAATTGTGTACTATAATGGATTCTCCACATTTCGCAAAAAACTGATTGGGAGATCACAGGGGAAAAACTGACCCCTGGATCTGCTCTTGGGCGTTGAGATGCAAATGGGGATAAATCCATATTTAAACATTTTCCAGGAATCACAAATATATGCATAATTTAGGTCATTATAAAATTAATATTTATTTGAGACAATTATTTTTAGAAAAAATAGATTGGCTTTGACATGTTTTGAATGGTGAACTACGTACCACCGCATAGAGGATGCTAAATTTGTGAAAAACATTAAAAAAAATTAAAAATTATAAAATATGGATTTATCCCTTTTTTGCATCTCCCCGCCTCATTAAATCTATAAAATTAATATTAGAGAGGAACTTAGTTGACTTATAAAATTATTAATTAATTGATAAGTTTATACACGTATAAAAAACATTAATTAGTTCAAAGAGTATCTGTCATTTTTTTTTATTTACTTACTACAAAAAATAGAGTTTTACAGATACTGTTTTTACCTGATTTACCTACCTATTATAAGATTACTAAAGCAAAAGTTCAAATTTCAGGGAGCAAGGTGATCACTGATGCATTTTGTTGTGTGCATTTTTATTTTTTTTATTTCGAAGTTTCAATGTATTTATTATCTTCGTTCATTTTGTTTTACTACTAATATTAGATTGTTTTAGATCTCAACAACCGGGATAGCACAAAATTACTGGACTATTGCCTTCAACATAATATAAAAATAAATGCACCTGATAAACCAACTTATTATCCCACTGACAATTCTAGGAAACCAAGTATTATCAACGCAGTACTATCCAAGAACATAATCATAACAAGTAAAATTCCCTCAGTATCCGAACTAACCTCCGATTACAATCCTCTAGCGAACCAAATCTAATTCCAAATAGAACATAATAATTTTTACAATAAACAAGTCAATTACACAAATAAACTGGAAACAATATAAAGAAATAAGTAACAAAAACAGATTTAGAAAAAGCGATAGAACATTTTCAAAATAGTATATTATAAACAATAGCCGAATCTACACATAAATCATTTAACCAATACAATATTAGAAAAAATAGTAACGATAAACATCCAAACATACATTTTTTAATTAAACTAAAGACTATTAAGGGTAATGTTACACCAACAGTACCTGATCAAAACATTCAAAACAATTGAAATATATTTTTCTTAATTAACAAACTATTATTTAATCAGGCAAACAAACAATGGAACGAATAGCTCAGTAAAGTCAAAACCACCGATTAACTCAGGAGGATACACAGAATTTTCAAAAAAGGGAACGCACGTCACTATCCACCTCTCACTTATTCAAATAGTACTGAATTTTCTCCTGCTTGGAAAGCTAATTTGAAAGCGGACCATTTAATAAAAATAAGTAATCAAAATAATGATTTAGGAACCAATAGCCACACCACAACAATAAATAGAGAAGTGAAAAGAATTTTTTTTTAGATTAACTTAATGATATTTACAACTGTAATAATATAACATCAAGTAAATTTGCTGATTAGAACAAATGGCATGAAAACAAAAAACACTTGTTAAGAAACTACCCATCGGTAGCACTCCAATAAAGTTCTATAGTAGAAGGTCTCGAAGCCATCTTCTTTACAGACGCCTCGGAGGGTTATCAGGAATAGTATGGGAAGCAAGTTGGAGAGACTAGCGGATTCAAGTGTGCATGGAGCTTGTCATGGAAAGATAGGTATCTAGTTTGGGCCAAATCAGCAACATATGAGATATTAAGATCATGATGGATGAGTTTGTTTGCGACATAATAAGGAGCATTGAAGATTTTACGAAGGATTTTGGATTGTAAGGATTGGATACGAGATGAATTGGATGATTTAGTAGAGTCCCAAAGCTCAACTCCGTATGTCCAAATAGGTCTGATAACTGTCATGTAAATTCGTCTTTTGTAATGAATTGGATGCTTAGAACGTTTATCCAGTAATTGTTGAAGTAGGCGAAAACGTCGAGCAGTTTCTTCTTTTTTCAGTCTTGTATGAGGAAAAAGAAAATTAAACCAGAGTATTGATACCCTCAAAATGCATTGTGCAACGATTCAGAATTACATGTCAACATGTAATATGAAAAAACAGTAAACATATTTTTTAAATTAAAAATGAACAATATAAATGAAAAAACAATGTTCGCTCCTGGGGACCGTGTTCGAAAAAAAATAGTTAAAAGAATGGGTTAAACACAAAATAGCATGCTCCAATTATCGATATCACCTGAATGATAAATACATACTTGGATGACTAAATACATACACTATTCAGATCGATATAAAAAATATCTTCTTGCATTATCTATGAGGCAAGGAAAAATATTATTTCCCCTTTTCATTCACGCGATCTACATTTTTTTAACTAGAAAAAGTTCGTAGAAGAAAAAAAAACTTATAACTCAGACGGTTATGTTTTTACAGGGTATTTCTTGATTATATTTTTTCAATTATGTTTTGGGCATTGATATCGAGTCGCTTTATGTTATTATCTAACATCCGGAAAGTTAAACTTTCATCCATGTATATTCCTCAGTTTTGGTTATTTGTAATAAGAGATAAACGATACTTAAATATATAGATTTCATTACGAATATTGAAGTAATTAAAAAATAATGACTATCACTAGCGTATCAAAATTAAAATTGCCTATTATAATAAATAGTTTACTTTGATCATATTTTATTTATTATAATAAAAAATCATTAATTTGTAACTTCCACATAAAAAAAAAAAGCATTTGTTATAAATAACAGTTTTAATGATCATTTAGTGTCGCCTCTGGTGTAGCGGTTAGCATAATAACCTAGGCCAGTGGTTCCCAACCTGGAGGGAGGATATGAGTACAAGTCGGGGGGGGGGGGGGGGGAGCGCGAGATCAGTTGAAAATGAAAAGTTCTTACTTAATTTTAGTTATTTTTCTCTTACCAGTAAGGTAACTTATTTACCTTAAATTCAAAATCATCATGTTGTATCATGTGACAGTAAAACTAAATGTTTTGTTTTCATTATAATGTAGTTTTTTTTATTGTGGACATATAATGATTTATTGTGGAAAGGGGGCGTAGGAGGAATTTAATTTGAACATTGGGGGGGGGGGTTGGAAAGTTTTCATTTAAACATGGGGGGCGTAGTACAAATTAATGTTGGGAATCACTGGCCCAAGGTCGCGGTTTTGCCCTAGGACTTTTTAAAAGGGAATACAGATCCTAGGTTATGTGATTCGGAAGAGACGTAAAACGGTGGCCCTGAGTCCTTACGGTGTCAGGTACTCGTTAAAGATCAGTATCCTCCTGGCTAGATAAAATTAGGACTTCCACTATTCCGATTAGCCATGGCAACATAACATGACGTTAAATGAATAAACAAACCATTTATCTTTTGAATATTCTCCTCGATTTTGATTAGATTATTCAACCATTAAAGATAGTACACATAATTATTTTATAAATATTTTTATTATAAAGAGAAAACATATGCCCCTGACTGGAATTCGAACCCGGATCCTCTGTCTCCGTGACAGCGCTCTTACCATTTGAGCCACCGGAGTCGCCTGCCGGCAGGGGACAAATCTATTCTCTTATTTGATCCCATGTCCACGTGTTATCGCAATTTTTTGCGATGTATACACGAGAACGAATGTTCTTTGAACATTATTTTAATTTTAGGATCTTGTTGACTTAATTCATATTACTATTTATAATCTATATATATATATATATATATATATATATATATATATATATAAAAAGAGAATGGCGTTAGTTACTGACCTAATAACTCAAGAACGCCTGGACCGGTATCGATGATTCGAATCATTTAGGACTGGTCTCCGGCCAAAAAAGAAGAATATCCAAGAAAAATTGAAATCGGCCCAGGCGTTCTTGAGTTATAAGCGTAGTAATAATTTTTGTTTTGTTCTTTTGAGTTTGCCCGAAGGAGAGAAGGCTTAGTTACCAGGTGAGGATGAGTCATCCAAACGCCCACCGCATTAACTTCTTTCACTCTACTCCCTGGTCTTTCATCTTCAGCTACAATCTACCACGTTTATGACCCAATAATCAACATTTTGTAACTATATTATCATATGTTTAGTCTAATTATAATTGAGTTGTAATATGTTTTTATACATTTTATTCCAAATAATATTTCTTAACTTTTTATTTTTACCTTAATATTGCTTTGTAAATATTTTTTTAAAACAAGTTTGTATATATTTTTCTTTCATTTTTTTTTGTATATCATGGAAATATAATTAAACAAATCAACACAGTATGTTACCTAATATACATCATGATTGAAATGGACAGCTTTATTGTTAAATTTTTTAATCAATTAAAACACAACTATTTTTCCTTTCTGAATGACCCTATTTGTTTCCTTTTTAATATACTCGAAAATAAAAATAATCGTGAGTTTCATTATGTAAAAAAGAGTATAATTATGGAAAATGTGTATATTGTGGTGATCATTTCATGAAGAAATGGACGTTTCTATAAACATTTCGAAGTATTGATAATGATATAAACAATATGTGTAAGTAGTTTTTTTATGTTGAGTTTAAACGGAGAGTGAATATTGGATTCCTTAATGAACTCCATATTATAAACACGGAGTAGAGGGGAATAGGAGAATAATTAAATTTAAATATTCTTTTAGTGCATTATGAACGTTGTAAAAACGTATTTTATGTAGTAAAATCTAAGTGAATTAAAGAATGGTTAATTTAACAGACATCGGAGTTATTAAAGTAGGTATATTAAAACTACATCATTTATAATTTTCAATAGTAAAAATTCGTTCATTACCTTCTCCTGTAATAGAATACTTAATTTGATCTGTATATATTGTTTGACTTTAGTTACAATAGTTAAATTATACATTGCAGCGATGTGCACAATTTCGGAGCAGGTACTTGACTGAGAGGCTAGGGTACGAAGTACAGGTTCAACGTTAACGCAGTAGAGGGGAATAGGAGAATAATTAAATTTAAATATTCTTTTAGTGCATTATGAACGTTGTAAAAACGCAATTTATGAAGTAAAATCTTAGTAAATTAAAGAATGGTTATAAAAACTACGTATTACGAAAATAAACATGAAAACCAACAACACAATTAACGAAAACAATGGTATTTTACGGTTGATTCTATACAAAAATCTTACTATTACAGTTACTTTATTTAAATTAGCTTAAGAAAACGAAAAATTGTACCGTGATTGTTCGTTATTACAAAATAAACAAAAGGAGTTACCGTTATTAGGTACCTACCTAATATCCAAATGTACAACAAATAATAATGACGTAATAACATCCAACTAAATTCAAAAGTAATCTTCTTTTGATGAATGAAATAAACAAAAAAAGAAAAAATATTTAATAACCTAACCCAAAAACTGTTTTTTATTTCACGAAGAACATTAATTTTCACCCATTTCACTATGTTAGTTGACGAATTTTAAAAAATTCTTTCTTAGTGCGCGTTGGCCTTATAAAATGTGCCTACTGTCCGAATTTCAAGTCTGTAGGTTATGCGGTTTTGGCTCTGCGATGGTCTTTTCAGTCAGGTTCCACGACTCCGGTGGCTCAAATGGATAGATCGCTGTCAAGGAGAGACAGAGGATCCGGGTTCGAATCCCAGCCGGAGGCATATCTTTTCTCTTTAAAATAAAAATATTTAAAAATCAAAACAGTTGACCAAAAATTATAAAAAAAAAAAAAAAATATTACTTTACAGTGAATAAGTCATCGGGTTGAACCTGCGAACAATATACAAATAATAAGCGAATTAGTATCATCGGACATGGTATGACAGGACAATGACCTATTCTTTCTTATGACTATATTCACTTCCTCATAGCATAGCTCTTGAAGAATTTATGCTAAAAAAGTAAGCGTTCCTTCAATATGCCTCTATAAATATTTCAGGACTATTTTTTTTTATTTTTTTTTTTATGTCCTACCTTGGTAAAGAGGCCAAAGCTGAATCGTCCAGTCTCATTGCGGTAAGCTTGGAAGTTTAAACAGAATGCGTTTCAAAGATCAGGTGCGGTATATGTCCATGGGAATGAAATCTGAATCGGACGACTTGACGGAAAATTATATCAACAACAGTTACAGATGGATGACACAAATATCCTTGCTTTACTTGAAAATGGATGAGAAACACCGCCTTTTGAGTGTATTGCAATTCGTAACATATTATTGCGTAATGCTTTTCCATTTCATCGTTCTAATCTACACATCTTTCGTCTTGTTTCACATCGACTTCATCATCTTCGCACAAAGCGTACATCTAGCTCTCTTGACACTCTTGGTTGGGACCGTCGTGTTGGACTTCCAGAGGCACCGCAAAGCATTCGTCCAGTTGCATCACATGATGGCCACGGACTTCTATGACTACAACGAGCCAGAATTGAAGGAAGTTTCGAGACTTCGTGAAGAAATGCTGCGGCAGAGGAAGAGGCAGTTGGTAATACCAACATCCGCGATCGTCGCTTCCGGAGCGGTTCTCGTCCTCACTTCGGTCATGGATAAGTATGGGACCTTCGACTTCAATAGGGTGGATGGAATAACTAGTGGCAATCTTCCTTATACCTTCGGAGTTTACCCTTACTACAACAAGGACGGTTTCGGCTACTACATATCCTTCGCGCTGCAAATGATGCTAGCTCTCGTCCTGGCTTCTCCAATAGGAACTGCTGGCTACACTTACATAGTGATCACGCAAAACATTATATTGCAACTTAAAATTTTGAATGTTTCAATTGAGAATTTGGAAAAGCGAACCTTGGTTCTGAGTCAGCTCACTTTTCCTAGTTGCCGTTTGCCTTCTTCTGATGAGAAATATAACTTTCAAGAATTTTCACTTTGCTATGAAAAATGCTTGAAGAAAAATTTTGAGCATCATCAAGTAATAATAAGGTATCATATTTAACAATTATTTATATTTCAAACTTTCATCAGATGTGTTACCATTACTTAAGTATCCTGATGTACAAACTGAAAAATTGTTTCTGTTTTTGTTTGCTTGACGCAATTTTATGCTACTATGGCTAATCGAAGATGTTTTAGTGGGAGTCCTAAATTTTTTATCCCGGATAGAAGACAAATGGGTAAACCGCCATTCAACATCTGAAGGGTGTTATATTCAAAGATTTTCCTAAGGTCACATGCTGGACTGCGAACGCGCTATTTTGGGTATAGAAGATTATTAAGACTACTACACTACATTTGACTATGGTTTCCGTTCTTTCATGATTTTTGAGAGAATAATTTATTTTTATGGACTCGCATTATTGTTGAACTGCGGTACAATGGCGTGAGCAAGAAAAAAAAAGTAGTGAAAAAATTATTTCCAAGTAATATTATTATTAACTCGGCACTACAACTCGGTTACGAGTCTTGGCCACCTCCACCAGCCTACTCCAGTCTTCTCTGTTCTGTGCAGCTGCCATCCAGTGCCATGTAATAACTAAGCATTAAAACAAGATCTGAGATAGTTTTAAGAAAAATGTGTCCTTGAATTATGTCTTCATAAAAACTAGAAGAACGGTCATATCAGTATTACATTAAACAGGGAATTTTTCCTTTGTAATCTTTTGCCGGAAGAAGTATTGGTTCAAGCTTTACAAAATTATAACTTTATCATTTTAATGGCCTAGCGCCAAAACTTCTCAAAAGCATTTAAATGAAATTTCCTACATTCAGTTACAGTAAATAGTCATCAGTTTTACAATATTGTAAAGTACAAAATAAACATTTTTTTTTCTATCAAATATATATGAATTTCAATTTACAAATTATTTAATTATGATATTTTCGAATAGCGACAATTGAAAATACTTGGTAATAATTATTACGTTCTGAATTGACGTTATGTCCAAACATCAATATCAGATGAACTTTTTCGTAGTAGACTCAATAAATTATGCTGCATCTCATGCTGGATTTTTTTACGTTTCAGGGTCAATTTCTTTTTTCTATTATTACAATATTATATATATTGTCAAAAACAACAATGTTTTGCCCAGTTTGAGCTGAAAGTGCAGGATGTCGCCAAAAGACATAGTTGGCTATCAGGTTGAAGAATCGAATATAGATTCTGATAAATTGACTGAGAAGTTCATTGACGAGAGCTACTACTCCTTGACGCAGTTCTCTTTGATTTTCCTCAAGATGGACAAGAAGCATCGCTTGATGAGTACCCTCCAGTTCTTAGTGTACTACACCATAATGGGATTTCATCTTACTCTTCTCATCCGTACATCATTCGTCTTGTTTAGTATAAACTTCATCGTATTCGTCCACAACACTCACATTGCTCTCCTCACTATTCTGGTAGCGACTGTAGTGATCGATTTCCAGCGGCACCGCGGTGCCTTCTTGCATCTGCATCGGATGATAGCGAAACATTTCTATGATTACCACGAGCCAGAACTGGAGGCAGTCTCTAAGATTCGTGAGAATATGATGCGGCAGAGGAGAATCCTTGCCGTGGTTCCAGTGTCCGCTTGTATCGCCACATGCGCGGCACTTATTCTCGCAAACGTCTTGGACAGACTCGGAACCTTCGATTTTAACAAGACGGATGGTCTAGTCAGCGAAAACCTTCCTTACGGCTTTGGAGTCTACCCATATCACACCAAAGACGGTCCTGGATTTTACATATCCTCCCTGTTGCAAGTCATGCACGCTACAGTTCTCGCATCCCCGATTGGCATGTCCGGCTGGACGTACATTGTTCTTACTCAAAATATAATGCTTCAATTGAAGATCTTAAGAACGTCTTTGGAAAGTGTAGAAGAGCGAGCCAAACATATGTACGAGCGAATGTTTCCCGTTCGGCTCCAGGGTTCTTCGCAGAAAGTCTACAACAGTACAGAATTCCTCTATTGCTACAACAAATGTTTAAATAAAAATTTTGAGCATCATCAAGTCATAATAAGGTATTATCCATCTTGAGGATTAGTTACTTACAACTTAATTGAAGAGAATTACAAAATTACATTAAAAATAAATAAACAACATACTAAGAACCGTGATATTGTATAATATACTTTCGCGAAAATACATATATATATATATATATATATATATATATATATATATATATATATATATATATATATATATATATATATATATATATTGTCTAGTGGTTAGCATAATGGTTACCTACTATACCCAAGATTGCGGGTTCGCAGCCCAGCTAGTAGTCCTACGATCTTAAACCCAAAAATCTATGGTTCCTTGGGAATGGACGTAAAATGGGTGCCTTGAGCGTTTTCTATTTCAGGTACTCGTTAAAGATGAAAGGTGTTAAATGAATAAACAAACAATATATAGGAGACGCGAACGTAAAATTGGAAGAAGTATGTTATTCTAAGATTGATAGACAAATTGAATGATAATAGTTGACCTTGATTATATGTGTGGATTTCTCGGAAATTCAATGATCTCTACCCCGACCACTTTTTCCACATTGATAGACAAAGTTTGCACTTCGTGGTAGAATTTCTTTAGTAATTAGGAGAAAGTAGTAACTCATGAATGCCCAGTCCTAATTCGAGTAAGGTCCACCTCCTATCTGCGAATATTACGACTGTAAGAGTTCCTGTGTTTTCTTCTCTATTTATAACTTAAAGTTTGCTTGAAGATCTTCTGCCCCACATATCTTGCCATTTCTTGTGAATATTGTCTTTCAATGAACGTGAGAGTTCTGATGATGTCCGATGAGAATGTGTTATCAAATTTTAAAAAATTATTTTGGAAACTCATTAAAAAGACAAAGACTATTTTTCTATCCAGTTTCTTTAACCCAATTCTCGTATATCGCCCTGATTTATGTGCACTGTTTGAGCGACAACGTGTTTTTTTACGCCTTAATATAATTATATATATATTGGCATACTTGTAGACTTTAATATAATTAATTTTAATTTTTTTTTCACAGTGCATTCTACAGCTTGAAAGAACTATTCTCAGTACCAGTATTTTTATCTTATATGATTGGCACTATCGTCATTGCATTGAGTCTCCTTTCGACCGGTTCGGTATGTAATATTCATATCAAAGAATGTACTATATCAATTATACAAGAGAAACAAATATGTTTTCATGTACTTCTTTTTTCTATAATATATATAATTTTTATTATTCTAGGGAATCGAACTTCCTGGTACAACCATTGCATCTGTTTTTCTTTGTTTTGCAGAAGTCGGATTCATGTACCTTTTCTCTGTATTCAGTCAATACATAACTGATTTGGTAATCCATGCTTAATATCGAATTATTCTACCATTTGAAATAGTCTGATCATGATTATGAATATAACATAGAAAAAGAAAGAGATCGTAAATAAAATCAAAATCTCTTCATATCTGATATTAAATTACTAATTAATACAAATGGATCTTCCATTTACATTTCTGCAAGCCTTCCGTTGAGACTTACATTAATACTTCGTATATTGGTGTATCCTGATTTCCTGTGTTATCTTTTATTAGTAGTCATTTATTTTTCATTTAAAATCTTTCAACAACAAGTTTTCAATAATGTAAAATGGTTTTAAATAAGGCAAGAAAAAAGAAAGAACAATAGTTCCCACGTCTAATCCAAAAAGTAGTTCATAATATTTTTATAAACTTTAGTTTTTATTTGAATTTCGATAACGACTGGTCTTTTAAAATTAGATTACTTTTAGAAGAGGCAAAAACTGTTTTATTTTTGGAAAGTACTTGAATGGTCACTAATGAAGTATTAGTTTATATGATTAAAATATAAACCTGCATCTATACAGCCCATAAAAAGTATTGGTTTCAGTATAAAATCAGGACAGTTTGTGCTACAGTTATGTAAGCTGTTTATCCAAGGATACACTCCCCCTATAAAGGGTAATAACTTTAAGGTGGCTGGGTGAGCCCCAACAGATTTTCCCGATCCCACAAAGCCCATTCATGATCGTTTATTTAATAAATCTGCCCCATCCAGTCGCATATTCCGGACCTAGAGATCAGGACCTAA
This sequence comes from Arma custos, assembly GCA_037127475.1. Taxonomy (NCBI): domain Eukaryota; kingdom Metazoa; phylum Arthropoda; class Insecta; order Hemiptera; family Pentatomidae; genus Arma; species Arma custos. The sequence continues at coordinate 171,528,574 of CM073759.1, forward strand.
CACATGCCCTATCTATCTATATGCTGCTCTTTAATAAACATTTCTCCCATTTTAAGAGAATTTTTTCACCTCCATCCGGACCATTTTCTTCCATATGTGTATATATATATATATATATATATATATATATATATATATATACATATATATATATATATATATATATATATATATATATATATATATATATATATATATATATATATATATGGACCTACCTCTTGTTTGCAGTCCGGCAGAGACGTAAGTGGGGTCCTGGAACTGTAAGGTCTCTAGTTATCGTTAAAGGTCTCTATCCTAATTATACTTGGATAGGCAAAATTTAGAACTTCCACTGTAGCATCGCCCGATGTGCCATAGTAGCTTTAAGTGACGATAAAAGAATAAATAACTACATCTTGTAATAAATAAGTAGCACTGAAAACCTATTCCATATTATTTAGAGAGGAAAATAGTTGACTGGATGATATAATGGAGAATGCAGATAGTTGGGGGGTGCAGTCAAGAAAACACCAAATAAGTCAGGACTTATTTATATTTGTGCCGACGTTTCGACCTATTTTTTAGATCATCTTCAGGGCTATGAGAGAAAAAAATATATAAAAAACATTACAGTACCAAGAATCAAATAACATATACAGTGAAGAAAAGTATAATAATGACAGATATATAATAAAGTATAAAGAATATAAAATTATAGAATAAATATGCTGAAGGATGATAATGTAAACAATAATACAGAGAGAAAGAAAAATGAGAAGATAAACGGATAGATACAAAATGAAAAAGATTAAAATAGAAAAAGGTGAGATATGAAGTTATGGAAAACGTAGTTTAATTACGGATAAAATATAAAATGTATGATAATAGACTCCTAGAGGTTACATAAGTAAAATGTATGAAAAATGATACAAAATATGATGCCAAAGAATAAATACAGATGAAATATGTAGATAGTAATGAATAGGTATCTCGTTGAATGACAGTTATTTTTTCATTTCAGCAATTACTATCCATATTATGTTTGCATTTTTAGTACTCTAATTGTAGATGGATCGAAGCTTTTGATAGGCAGAAATTGGGAGAATATTTTTTACATTTATAAACCTAAACCTGTAACCACTACAACTCGTGAGTCTGGGGTTCAGTACATGGTAGAGACTGTACTATTTTATGTACAAGGGTTCTGCAAGGAGGTGACTTGTACTAGGTCACGCTCAACCGCCAGGTTTTTCCCCTTTATTTTGGGTACCCTATTTTTATATTTTATAGAGGCTGGGTGAAGCCCCAGGAGGGTCCTAGATCCCATATGATCCATGTCTCGTCGCAAACAGACTAAATAAAAGTAACTGCCTGCAGCAGGATTTGAACCAGAATTTCCGGCATGGCTACTCAATGCTCTACCAATGAGCCACTTCGCTCCCTTTACATTTATAAAATTAACTAATTTATTTTCCTTTATGAATAACCATATTCTGTATTAATTTCCAATAATTCACATAAATTAGACGGCTTAAAGACATTTAAAATTACGACGGTTTTGTTTAAAATGAAATCAGTGATTCGATCTGGGATTTTTTATTTATGTATTAAGTACGTTGCAGGGCATTATTTGTTTATTTATTATTATTGTTACTTTGCAGAGCATGGACCTTCGGTTTACAATGTACAGTACTAAATGGTACTATTGTAACAAAACCACCGCCCAGAGCATCGCTATATTCCAGACGATGACTCTTAAACCCATGACACTAACAGCTGGTGGTATAGTTCCGGCCAACATGGATACTTTTGGAAAAGTAAATTTATAAAAATATAATTATTGATTTTTATTATTATTAAAATGTGTATAAATGCATGTTTTTTTTTCTTTTTTAGGTAATGAATAGCGCTTATTCTTATTACAACGTTGTAAATGCCTTCAATATTACAGTTTGAATCCAGGAGTTGCTAAAATGTACATTTAAAAAAATCAATGTCATATATTTGCTTTAATTATTGAATCTGAACCAAAGGCCTTGAGAATCTTAAACAACAAAATAACTGCCGATTATTCGCCAGTTAGATATAAAATATTATAATATAAGTAAAATTAATAAATAAACCGGCTCCCAACCTCGGTGTCCAAGAGTACAACCAGAGACAGCCTCTCACCAAAAAGGCTTAAATACTAATAGAGTATAGTTGAATTTGAGTCTTGAAGGTTGTCTTAGTCTCTGAGGTTAGGATGTGATTGATATATCCATTTTTGTTTTGTTTTTTATTATTATTCTTTTTTGTTCTGATGATGCTTGGATTGATAATAAATATCGGCAGGTATTTTTGTTTTCTATTGTTTTAGAGACTTATGTCTTCTTTTTTTACACTTATATCTTAATATATAGTCTATATCTCTTTTGTGCTTTCGCTTTTCTATATTATTTTTAAGTTATGCTTATTAAAATATTATACTATGTATGTTACAATATATTGGCATATAACTGTTATGATTAAAATGAAAATTTACTAATTTATTAATTAAAAGGCTTCATTTCGTTCTATTTACCTTGTTATGTTCCTGTTGTCCTAGAAGCGTGAATTGTTTAGAAATAAATTTCTGAAAAACATTTTTATTATGTTTAAGGGTGATGTTTTTAGAGACGAAATAAAACAAAGAAAAATATTTTAAACACCAATGAAACTGGCTTTATTAAAAGGACCATTTTATGCTATTAAAGTTTGAAAATGATTTCGGACATATAAACGGAGTTTATATAGTATTTTTACACACTGTTCGCGGCCATTCCGGCAACAATGTGTTCAATCGTTTCTGGTTTATGGGTTTCGACAAATGAATAGACATATCCCTCCCCCATCCCCCCCCAAAAAAAATAAATAATCTAACGGGGTTCGATAGCACGACCATGTTGGCCAAATAACAGGACTATTTCGTGAAATTATTTGTTCATCTAATGCTTCTTTGTGAAAGTTAATTGTATTGGCCGCTGGTAGCATGTGGCTCCGTCCATATCAATCTCATTCCATGGCAACATTAACTCCATTAAATGTTCCTCAATTAATAATCACGAATCCTCACCGTTTTCCGTTGACTGTAACATTCTTCCCTTAATAGTTTTTTTAAGACATATGGGCCAATGGTTCTGCCAGCCTATAAAGCGCACAAACCTGATTTTCTCTGGACATATTGGTTTTTCGGTAATGAATTGTGATTTATCTTCACTCGAAATGCAGCAATTCAGTTTATTAACGTTCCTATTCAATAAAAAATGAGCTTCATCGCTGAACAAAATTTTGTATGGAAAGTCAACATCAATGTCAATTTGTGTTCCAACCTATTGGCAGAGTTAGTTAAGCATACTAAAGTCTGTCTTTACACACAATTTGAACTTAGCAATCACGAAAACCCACGTTATCACATAAAATATTTCATTAACTGGATGAAAAATCAACAATTGCTGATACATCGACAATGGCTTGTTCGGCGCACACTGTTCGGTGTCTGATGCATATTATTATTTAGATTGGTGCTAAAACGATTCATATTTAATCGAATTAGCTGCACCGATGGGAAACTATGACGACGGAAAAATTACCGCAGAGCACGATGAGTATAGTAATGTCGCTCCGTTATGTGAGTCTATTTACTATAATATGACAAGCCGAACTAACCTTAGGGTCACTTGTGGTGTAGCGGTGAGCATAACAACTTTCTATGGCCAAAGTCGCGGGTATAGGTACGGGTAGGGTTCTACCGATATTACCGATATGGGTACAGTATCGATACTTTTCCTTTCGATACCGATATTTTGGTATCGATACTTTTCTTCCGATATTTTATCGATATCGGTATGGAAAACTAAATATCGAAACAGTTTTTTTTTTTTTTTGCTCATCCAAACGAAACCTGAATAAACAGTTGTATATATCCTACGGCACGTTCTTTCCATATTCTCAAAAAAATAGAATGATATGTTTCCTTTCCCTGTATGAACCCTATTATTTTATTATTATGAACCCTATCTGTACATATCAGGGAAATTAATTAATAGAAAAAAATAATATATATGCAGAGCAAAGAAAAATTCTTTCGATACCAGAAGAACAGGGTACTCTTCCGATATTCTAATAATATTTTCCGATACTTCAAAGATGGCTGATATCTAAATTTTTTATTATGTTATGAACCCTATCTGTACATATCCAGGAAATTAATTAAAAGAAAAAAATAATATATATGCATAGCAATGGAAATTCTTTCGATACTAGAAGAACAGGGTACTCTTTCGATATTCTAAAAAATTTTCCGATACTTCACAGATTGCTAATATCTAAATTTATTATTATGTTATGAACAATATCTGTACGCATCAGGGAAATTAATTAAAAGAAAAAAAATAATATATATGCATAGCAAAGAAAAATTCTTTCGATACTAGAAAAACAGGGTACTCTTTAGATATTCTCAAAATATCGAATGACCATTCCGATATTTGACAGATGGCTGATATCTAAATTTTTTATTATGTTATTCACCCTATCTGTACATATCCGGGAAATATTTTAAAAGAAAAAAAAATATATATGCATAGCAAAGAAAAATTCTTTCGATACCAGAAGAACAGGGTACTCTTTCGATATTCTAAAAATATTTTCCGATACTTCACAGATGGCTAATATCTAAATTTATTATTATGTTATGAACAATATCTGTATACATCAGAGAAATAAGTTAAAAGAAAAAAATAATATATATGCATAGCAAAGGAAATTCTTTCGATACTAGAAGAACAGGGTACTCTTTCGATTCTTATAAATTCTTATGCAACGGTTTTGGATTACGTCTAGTTTTTTTAATGATGAATCTGTGGCTTCACCGTATATGACTGCTCCATAATCAAAAATTGCCCTTATCGTAGATCTATAAAATAATAAAGATATGTTTAGGTCAGCTCCCCATCTGGAATTAATAACACTGAAATTAATGTTCGAATCATGAACTGAATTATTATTAACTAAATTATGTAATAAATTATTATCAAGAATCACATTTGTTATTTCTTACTGGTTTTTATCGGGGGGATATCATTCCGACCATCGCTATTTTCTGACATTATTCCCTTTTTTTAATTTATAAATAAAATAAGTAATGTAAAACTATTTTAAAGAAAAAAGAAAGAGTGAAAATATATAATATAAAAATAAAGCCTCTTATCTATCTCGGTGCTAAAGCTTCTAGATCCTCTCTGCTCAAACGCTAGCCTTTCACATATAGGGTTCATACCATAATAAAAAATTTAGAAATCAGCCATCTGTGAAGTATCGGAAAATATTTTTAGAATATCGAAAGAGTATCATGTTCTTCTAGTATCGAAAGAATGTCCTTTCCTATGCAGGTATATGTTTTTTTTCTTTTATTTACTTTCCCTGATATGTACAGATAGGGTTCATAACATAATATAAAATTTATATATCAGCCATCTGTGAAATATCGGAGATCTTTCGATACTTTGAGAATATCGAATGAGTACCATATTCTTCTAGTATCGAAAGAATGTCCTTTCCTGTGCATGCATATGTTTTTTTTTCCTTTTAATTACTTTCCCTGATATGTACAGATAAGGTTCATAACATAATAAAAAATTTAGATATCAACCATCTTTGAAATATCGGAAAGATCTTTCGATACTCTGAGAATATCGAATGAGTATATATTCTTCTAATATCGAAAGAATGTCTTTTCCTATGCGTGTATATTATTTTTTCTCTTTTAATTACTTTCCCTGATATGTATAGATAGCGTTAATAACATAATAAAATATTTATATATCAACTATCTATGAAATATCGGAAAGATCTTTCGATACTCTGAGAATATCGAATGATTACCATATTCTTCTAGTATCGAAAGAATGTCCTTTTCTATGCATGTATATGTTTTTTTTTTCTTTTATTTACTTTCCCTGATATGTACAGATAGGGTTCATAACATAATATAAAATTTATATATCAGCCATCTGTGAAATATCGGAGATCTTTCGATACTTTGAGGATATCGAATGAGTACCACATTTTTCTAGTATTGAAAGAATGTCCTTTCCTATGGATGTATATGTTTTTTTTTTCTTTTATTTACTTTCCCTGATATGTACAGATAGGGTTCATAACATAATATAAAATTTATGTATCAGCCATCTGTGAAATATCGGAGATCTTTCGATACTTTGAGAATATCGAATGAGTACCATATTCTTGTAGTATCGAAAGAATGTCCTTTCCTATGCATGTATATGTTTTTTTCCTTTTAGGTACTTTCCCTGATATATACAGATAAGGTTCATATCATAATAAAAAGTTTATATATTAGCCATCTGTGAAATATCGGAGATCTTTCGATACTTTGAGAATATCGAATGAGTACCACATTCTTCTAGTATTGAAAGAATGTCCTTTCCTATGGATGTATATGTTTTTTTTTCTTTTATTTACTTTCCCTGATATGTACAGATAGGGTTCATAACATAATATAAAATTTATGTATCAGCCATCTGTGAAATATCGGAGATCTTTCGATACTTTGAGAATATCGAATGAGTATCATATTATTCTAATAAAAAAAAAAAAGGTCTTTCACTATTTGATTGATTATTCAATGTGTGACGTTTTCCTGGCAATGGAATGTTTGTAGCCACTTGATTAACCGTGCTTTTAAATGACCAAAAATCTTCCGATACCGAATGATATCGATATTTTTCTTTCGATATTTTCTCTGTAACGATACTTTGTTCTGATATATCGCAAAGGCCTGGTATCGATATTTTTGGGTATCGGTAGAACCCTAGGTACGGGTACAGGTTTCTTTTTTAAAGTAGAAAAAAATCCTTAGTTATGCATTCCTTTGGAGGGGGCGTAAAAATAAAAGTATGAGCTCTTCAATAAGAGGAACGTGGTAGAAATATATATTAAAATTGGGAGGCTACGTAAGGGAGGGCCATGTCTCTTAAATAAATGGTTACATGAAGAATATTCGAGGTAGAAGATTTTCATTGGAAATGAAGAGGGCAAAAAACAAGGTAAGATGGTTGTTCAGAATGATTATGGTCCTAGATAGCCCTCTTACGAATGAGGAACTGGACTACTGCATCAGACAACTGAGCCAACCGGCGGAGGGGTGGTAGGTAGTCGTACCAAATATGATGGCGATATCTTATAGTATTTATAGATAATATTTTTAAATCTTTTGAGAGGAGCTGGAACGAACTGTCGTTTGTGTATTCATTTAAATGTAACTTTATTCTGCAATGGCTAATTGGACGAATGAACCGTCGTTATTGTATTAATAGCTTTATCGTTTGAAATTCTTTTTTTTGCAATGATATTTTATTTAGATTTAAAAAATTTCAATGGTAGAGTTATATTAACACAAATGAAATCAGTTCATATGAGATAAATATTTACTATCCAGAAGTTTAAGGACCATGGAAGTATCCTTCCTCTTTGGAACATTATCTCGTTGTGTCGAGCCTTGTGTTTGAGCGTGGGTCAAACATCCTCCAATGTTTTTAGTTTTATGATCGAAGTATTAAACTGCATTTGACTTTAGTGTAAGTAATTGCTGTTTTATTTTAATTGTAATTGTTTGAGTACTATAAAGACCGCTGCTATTTGTGGTATATTTTTTGCAAACCGGCACTTTATAACCTTCTAGTTTCTTAGGGTTTTCATTAATTTTCTTGTTTTATGTATGTTCCAGGTATCAGATTTGCTAAAAGACTGACAAAATGGACATTAAGCCTAATCACACGATTTACATAAATAATTTAAATGAGAAAATAAAGAAAGAAGGTAATATTATTGAGTCTGTATTACCCATTGTGATTTGTATTATCAGATTTTCATTGTCATTCATACACTTTTACATCTGCATGCTGTTAAATATATGGAAATATACTTAATAAGACACGTTAGATTTTTAGCAAAACTTATATTTTAAGTGGCTAAGGTATTGTTAAAAGTATTAGTGATATATCTAGAGACTTGGTAACTTCAGTCTCGACACAACTCATAATGATAGTTGTTATTTAGGCTAGTATTAGTATTTCTTTAATTTTTGTAATTAATTACTTGCTGAAATGACTTCATATGACTCGGTTATGTCCATTACCTCTCTTGCCTTACCATTCAATACTGATACTTAGCTGTAGTAGTGTCTTAAAATTATCATGGATTAAATATACTATTTTGCTTAAGTACTTACCTTCCTCATAGCTATTTTTTCGTTGAAATTAGAAAAAGTAGTATTTTTTTTTTTTTGGTAATTTTTTGTAACCATTAGTGTAGCTAATATTACATAAGCATCATAAGGGTAGATGAAAAAAATCTTCATAGGTTAAAAATATTCATGATTTCTGATAAAGATTATTTTAAAAATAAGAGTATGAATTCTCGATTACACAATGATTATGAATATTATGGTGTTCATCTTACTATTGTATATTTAGAAATCTCAATTTTGTTTTATTATTATCACAACCATAATCATCAACCCATCTCTATCTTTAGAGGTTCTAACATATGTGAGGTTTTTGGTTTCAGTTTTTGCATTTAGCCGACGTACTATTTTGTTGTAAATATAATTACTTTGATCTTAAATAGATAGTCTTGTATCGATTAAGTAACCCAGTTTAATCTTTCTTGTATTACATCATTTCTCTATGCATTAACACTCTTTGTTTTTCTGGTTATTTTTTCAGAGCTGAAAAAATCACTTTATGCCATATTTTCTCAGTTTGGTCAAATCCTGGACATTGTCGCAATCAAGACATTAAAGATGAGGGGCCAGGCTTTTGTGATATTCAAGGAAATTGCCAGTGCCACCAATGCCCTGAGGTCAATGCAAGGTTTTCCCTTTTATGAAAAACCAATGGTAATAGTGACTTATTTATATCTAATTGACTTATATATAATTGAATACTATTTGAGATTTTATCAGTTAAGTACTGTTCATATACAATTAACTCAGTTCTTCCCAAATGTGTGTAGTATTTTTAAGCCCAACTCAGTGTATATGCGTTTTCCTTAAAGAAATGGATCAGTTAGTGGAGGGATAGACGGGGTATCTCCACACGTGGCTGGCCCAAGATGTCTTTTTTAGGTCATTTCAAAATTGTTGAACTGTACATATTTAAGAAAAAGCCAATTTCTTATGAAATGACTAACTTGAAGTGTGATACCCACTGTATATTATCAATTTTAAAACATTCTTGAAAAAAGCTTAATGTTTGTGTTGTTAAATGGTCCATAATATCTTTAACCTTACACACATTAAAATATTTAAATGTTTGTAAGGCTTAAAAACCTATGAAAAATTTCATCTATCATTATATTTAATTTTATGTATTTTTAGGAGTTTCTTAACTGTCTCTTATTAATATAGTCCTATTAAATAAAAAAAAAATGGATAAATATAAACTATGAAAGAATTTAGTAATTAACTATAAAATTATTTCATTCTAGCACTCTTTTCTTTGCTCAAGAGCCATTGTTGAACAATATTCCACATTTGTTGTCTCCATTTTCTTTAAAGCATTTGACATTCTTATTTTATTTTTAGATGTTTCTCTGTTTTGAATATCTTTTTCATATATATTCACTTCTATTAGGTCTGTTCGTATATCATTGATTCATTGATTCCTATTTTTTTTTTTTTTTGTTGAAATATGTAAAGATTTGTATTGTAAGTCTGCATTCTTAAATTCCTTTTATATGCCCCCTCCCCCCACCAATAAAAAATAAACATCTCTTTATTGCTTTTTAAGTATGTTGTTACCATGTTCAACTATTATGTTGAAATTATTTTTGGAAATTAGTTTTTCATCGCGACCATTCTATTGTTAAATTATATAATGAAAAATGGTAACTGATTAGAAAGTTTTAAAATGTAGGTTTCTATTCCGCTGGTAGTCGCTTCGAGTTGAGTTCCAAGTTTTAACTGTATTCGTTTCCCATTTAATATTTTCCAAAAATACAAGTTATCGTGAGCTTAAGTACGGAAAAGAGAATGTATTGTATTTATGGGTAGTGAGTAGATTTTGGTAATCATTTCATCAAGAAATAAAAGTTTCAACTAACATTTCAAAGTATATATGATGTATGATTGTTGAAACATTCATTTCTAAATGAAATGATTTACTGAAACATACATATTTCCCATAATTGCATTCTATTTTCCATATTATAAAGGTCATGATAAATTGTCCTTTTGGAAAGTATTAAAAATGAAATGAATAAACATTAAAACTTGTAACTAAACTCGAAGCGACAACCTACGGAATAATTACCAAAATGTATTTCGAGTAGCATGTTATATGAAAGTTATTTAAAGCTCTTTATTTTGTTTCTTAATGTTTTCCTGTTTTGAATATCTTCATTTTTATTGAGTGTGTTTGTGTTTCGCTGATCCATTGATTCTTATTTTTTGTTGTTGAAATATTAAACAGTTAACTTTTCTTTTCCATATTTTTTTTAAAATAGTGCTAATTTATTTTATATTAAATTAAATTAATCATATCAGTTTAAATATATCTTTTTTATTGTTATAGAAAATCCAGTATAGTAAGACCGACTCAGATGTCATTGCTAAGCTGAAAGGAACCTACACAGAAAGACCGAAAAAGGTAAAGAAGCTACCAGAAGAAACTGGGGTTGAGAACAAGAAAGCAAAGAAGAAGGCTGGAAAGGAGCAGGCACGAACAGCTGCGGCTCAGCCGGCTCGTCATCCACTTCATCCTCTTCACTCAGGTTTGATTTGTTTCTTACTTAATTTTTCAGTTGTAGCTGGTTAGTATCAATAAACAGTCTCGGCTATAGATCCTTAAATAATGGCTGTTCAAGGTCGTTTCAGAGGATTTAGAAATTATAAAATACCATTAATATTCTGCAGGTTGTCGCTTCGAGTTGTCACAACAAGTTTTAACTTTTCATTCATTTTTTTATAACATTATTGGCCGATCACACAACATGTGTATGATACCGACATGTTTTTGGTTTTGGCCAGTACCACAATTTTGGGGCAATGATTTATGAAAGCAAACAAGTTTGAATGTTACGTCTTGATTTCAGATAATTATTTTTCATTGCATTTTTAATTTTTTTTTAATCAACGATACTGTCCAGGTGAGATACGGGACAAAAAATATAATGGACTTAACAAATTTTAGAAATGGACTCAAAGACTTTCTTTTTATTTTATAATTGTGCTATAATTAAGTTTGGAAATCAAATTACCACAACTTTTTAATATAAATAAGCAAGTGTGTGGATAATGGTAGTAAACCTGCTACATCCAGTGTCATTCGTTTTGATCCAATTGAAAGTTTATCCGGAGGAATAAAACCAATTGGTTAAAATATCAGAAATAAAAATGGAAATTGGAATGAATTGTCGCGATTGTTATTTGAATAAAATTAGAAAACCTACACATTTCATGTTTAAGATTTGACAAATAGGTAAACGAGTTGTTCTTGTTGTAAATATGTTGTTTAAATTATTTATTTTCTCATGCTGAATTATTTCATGAATTTACATAAAGTTTTTAAAATTAATTTTTCAAAAATACTACCGGTCAAAAATACTGACTGTAGTGACATACGACCAGTAATGTGTTTATGTTCTCGAAAATAAAAAATAATCTTGAGTTTTATTATAAATGAAAGAGTTTACTTATGGGAAATTTAAATATTTATCTATTTTTAAATATTTATATGTCACGGTGAGACAAAGGTTCCGGATTCAAATCCCAGCCGAGGGTTTATCTTTTCTCTTTAAAAAAATAAAAATATTTTTAAAAAAAATTGACCAATAATTATAAAAAAATTAAATATTTATCATGTCATCCAGCAGGAGAAATGAACGTTTCAATAAACATTTCGAAGTATAGATGATGATATCACCTAAACAGTATGTGTAAGTCGGTTCCTTTATCGATATTTAGTCAGTAACAGTTAAAAAAAAAAAGAAAGAAAAAATTAAAACTTGATGTGACTACGTGAACCGACAACCTATGGAACTAATACCTCAATTTCTTCAAGAATGACTCCAATTTTGTTTTAATTAATTGTTGTTGAATGGGGTATTTATTTATTTATTTATTTTTTTATTGATTTAGATAATTCTGTTTAAGCAAAACTAATACCAATAATTTTCATCTTTTCCCTTTAATGGTTTATATCTGAGGCATTTAAGATCAATAGCGAATTAAGGTCACCTGTGGTCTAGTGGTTAGTGTAACAAACTACTAAGCCCAAGATCACGGGTTCGTAGCCCGACAGGTGGCCCTAGGATTTTTTTAAGGGAGTAAAAAATCCTTAGTTACGCTGTCCTTCGGAAGGACGTTAAACGGGAGTCCCGAGCCTGTACGATGTCAGGTACTCGTTAAAAATCCCTATCCTAATTAAAACCTGGATAGGCAAAATTTAGAGCTCCCACTGTAGCATCGTCCGATTAGCCGTAGCAGCATAAAGTGACATTAAATGAACAAACAATCAATAGCGAATAACTCTAAAATTTCCAAAATTGACTTTTTCACAAGTTTATTTAAGCAACTTTGTCTTATAGGACACTTTTCTATCATTTCTCATGATTTTAATCCGGTCCTGATCCTGAAGTTTTGGGAGTATAAAGCATTGTTTGTCTAAACTAATAAAACATGTGAAAAATCAATTTTTGAAATTTGGAGATATCCTGAACTGCTTTTGATCCTGAATGCCTTATCAGCCCTTTTTGTATTGAATTTTTTAATAACCCTTAAACAATATTTTGACAGAAAAATGTTTATAATAAAATAGTAAAATTACAACAGGTACAAGTATTAGAATTTTTAACAATTTTAAATAATTATGTGTTATACTTGATCAAATAATATTTTCAAATTGTTTTAGGAATGGGTTCAGCCAATGTTCCCGAGCAGCCTCCTAACCAGATCCTTTTCTTGACCAATCTTCCAGATGAGACCAACGAAATGATGTTGTCTATGTTGTTCAATCAGTAAGCAGAAGTTTATACTTTTATATTTTGGTTATATTTATTCTATTTTTATATTTGAGATTTGTATTATTTTAAATATTCATATAATATGGTTAATCATTATGTGTTGAGTAGCTACTGATCAGAATGATTTCTATGTCTGAATTAAGTTCGAGTTGTTATGCCTGTCCTATTAAATTTGGAACTGAACAAAAGGGCAAAGAAGATTGTTGTGGTCTTGCTATTTTTTTTTAAACTATGTTTTCATTTATTTATTTCAGTCTCTCTGAAATAGGATTCAGCAGCATTCTGTTTAGCACTGAATTAATGGCAATTTGTTCATATATATATATCTACAGCCCCAGTGAATAAGTTGTAATAAGAGAAGGATCACTATGTCATTCTTTTAGTCTTTTGCTTGAAATTGAATTACAATATAAGCAGTTACTTCATTTGAAGTTGAACTTGAAGGGCTGACGTAGCATCATATGCATTACAAGAATGACACGATTCCGCTTTCATTAATACAGGCAAATCGTTCTGTACAAAATTTAACTTAACGACCACTTATTCACCGGGAATGCAGTTACATGTTTGTTTTTATCGTAGTTTTAAAGTCAAAGTAGCCTGTCTGAAAAGTTGTGGAACTGACAACACTGTATTTGATTATTTATTGCAGAATTTTTTTTGCTATTTTCATAATTAAATTCGTATCATAATTAGTGACAAAAAACAACAACATTCAGTTAGAGATTTTTGGTTTTGTGAAGGCAATTAAAACTGCTTAATTTGTTGATAAACCTCTATGGTTTATCTAAAGCCTTATATTAAGTAAGCTTTTTATTTGTTGTCCATGCACTAAATAAAATAATTAAAACCATTGATTAATCCATCAGTTTTATGAATATGTTTACAGCTAATGAAGGCAAATACATAATAAGGCTAAGAATGGTCTCTGTGAACTTAAAAATCAATAAAAAAATTGTATGATTTTTTACATCATTAATAAACTTGTTTCAGATTCCCTGGATTTAAGGAAGTGCGGTTAGTCCCAAATAGGCATGACATTGCTTTTGTTGAGTTTGAGAACGAGCATCAATCTGCCGAAGCGAAAATGGCCCTAAATGGTTTCAAAATCACGCCTACGCATGCCATGAAGATTTCTTTTGCCAAAAAATAGTGTTCGTCCTTAAAACTAGTGATAATCAATTCCTTTTTATATACATTTCTATGTTTAAAATAGTATCTGAATTTAATTTAATTTTACATTCGAGCTGTAAATAATGTAATTTTCCATTTGCTCAGTTTGACTGTTTTTATGTAGTTATTGGAATATTTCCTTTTATTTATTTTATTTCGTATGTAAATGCCATCTTAAGTATTGATCAAAAATTTAAAATATACTTTAAAATATATTATTCAATTAATCTTTTGTGTGTTTACATTCATAATATCATGTATGATTGATAGAACACTTGTTAAGTTGTTTTTAACTTAAATACTTTTGCTATTTAAATGCTGGGTACGATGTTATATAATGAGATGATAATTTTTTTTATTTATGAAAATTACCAAAAGAGTTGTTATTATAAGAAATAACTTTGATTTTAACTTTCATATATTTTTTCTTTATTTCCTTTTTTTTTAAATTCTCATTTAGAAACTTCAGTTTCCTGAATGCAACATTTTTCTTCTTAAGAAGGAATTATCTATCTAAATAGTTGTAAATATGTGGTTGAGGGGAATTCTATCAAAAGTCAATGTATCCAATTTTAGAAAATTAATATAGGGTCATCCTATGTAGCTAAAGCCATTGGTTATTGAAATCGTTGATCTTTAAATCATATTTGATATGGAAAAATTTAAGATTTGAAATAAAGTGAATAATGTTTGTATGTAGAATTTTAATTACTCATAACAAAATCTTATGACTCATTAACTTTTGATAGAATACCTCCTTCAGTTCATTAAGTCAATAAAAGGGAGTTCAGAAAAAAATGAGGAAAACTTTCTCATTGAACTGATTCAGATAGTGTAATACAAGATAAGGTTTATTTCTCGAGTTTTTGAGTGCAGTTTGAGTTCTGTATGATGGTTTGTAGATTTGAACATTATTAAAAAATTGTTATAAACAGTTTTTATTCATTTTTTAGTATTTCCACTCCATTTTATTAAGACTTAAATTAATTTTAAGTCATTATAAGTTATATAGCAAGTCAAATGATGGATTGAATTGGTCAGGGGTGCAGTCAGAGATAACACAAAATAAGTGAAACTTATTTTTTAATTGTGCCAACATTTCCAAAACCTCCTTAAATATCGCATCATCCAACACAAATATTCTATTTCCTCCCGTAACCGGACAGCTTCTAAACTTTACAAATATGCCTTAACTTTGAACCACATTTTCGAGTTCAAAAACACTTTAATCCTCGACACATTCCCCAGCTATGACAAACGAATCCTTTCAGAAACCATCCATATCAATTTAGAATTCCTTCCTATCAACCAAAAAACAGACGAACATAACTTATCCTAAACCTTTACCCAAATATTTAATACAATAAACCTAAATAAAATTTATTTTATATCATTGTTCAAGATAATATTATGTGTCATTATATTTTTTAAATATCCCCCACATCATCAGTTAATTTTGACTGTTGAAAACCCCTATCTCATTGGAGGGGGTAGATACTTGCCTAGAACCCTTATTTTTTACCCATAACACTTCGGTTGACAGTTATTGGTTTGACAAGTCACTGCAGACCACACACCCATAGACCAGGCATATTCGGTTAGTAGATAATTTTTTAATAATAGTCATAATTTTTATCATTATTATTGTTGATCACTTTATCATAAAATCTATAAAATTTCTTCTATAAATAAAAATTACAATTTGTGTTAATATAAATTCATATTTATGTAACTAATTCTATCCTGCATTAGAATTATCCAGGCACTATTTTCCACTCATATATTGTCATTTATAAGGAAACTTGTAAATGAAAGGCTAGGTTAAACAACAAAAAAAGAACTTTATTTGCAATTTTACATATACAAGCTGCATAAGTGTAAATACATGTTCCGGACTTCCTTTACATGATTAAAGAACAGTGATTTTAATTAATCAGAGTTATCTTTTATAAATAAGTTTTACAATAGCAGGAAAAATGTGGAAAAAACCGCTTAAAAAACAACAACTGAAAGATAATAATTAAATAATAGTAATAATAGTAAATGAATAAATAAAAATAATGATAATAAAGTAAATAAATTTAATAATAATAATTAAATAGAACATAAATAAACAATTAAAAATAACTATAAAATAAATACAGATAGCTAGTCTACAATACCTGCAAATAGTGATTTGTTAAGTTTGAAGTATATTTTGTTCTTTTGTGTGTGTAAGGTTAGGTTAGCTCTAGGAGAATATTACTTGTACCTTCAGTCTTGCTAAGCCTCTCATTATTATCTTTATTAAGATCTCCTTCATGGCTTGGATAAGATCTCATTATTATTATTATCATAACGACTTAATCTTGCAAGATACTACAAATTTGAGAATATTTGTAGTATTAACTAATTTACAATCTATAGGGTCAGTGACACAATCCTATCCAAAGGTCAGAAACTTAAGATTGGTGAGCTTGTTAAATTAGTAGATTATGTTATAGGGTGACACAGAAACGACACATCTGATTTCTCGCAGCCTAAGTTTATACATGTGGCTATTGAGTTTAAAGTGACCTGTTTATACCACTGTGATCCTAAGTGAGTATCGGTCCAGGTTAAAAATAAGGTTAAGAACCATTTACTCCTACTCGCATTAGGGTCAATAAAAATTGAATGTCAACATGTTTTTAAGTCCATACCCGCTTATATAGATTGTACTCTTCCGGAATTCTGCGCTTGGCACAGCTAATACTAATACTGCAAACAGGTTCTGGGGTTAGTAAAATACTAACTTAGCCTGCGTACTATATCTGAATGCCTTGTACCCATTCAATGCTGTTATACACTGCTAGTTTATGTAGGCTTGCCTTTTACCCAGCACCAGCCCTGGCTGTTATAGAGTATAAATATACAACATTTGATACCGTTATTGAGTTTGTGTTGATTTCATTTGTCAATAGTGACATTATAGTTGTTATTATTATTATGCTGGCACTACAACCCACATGTAAGTCCTAAGTAAGTCCCCAACACCAAGCGCCATGCTGTTCACCCCCTTCCCTCATTGCATCTCCCGCCACTTATACCATCCATCTTACTCTTGGCCTAGCAATTACTCGATGTCCCTGCTACTGTTTTGTCATTAGAATTCTGGATCTGGCATTTATTTCCATTCTGGCGACATGATCTGCCCACTAAAGACGATTTAGCTTTATCATTGTAGTGATATCTATATCATTAGATAGTTCATAAATTTCTTTGTTCTCCATCTCCATTCCCCTTTAATATTACCTAGACTGAAGATTCGTTGGAGTTCTTTCTTTTGAAAATTTGAAGCTTCCCATGTTCTGACTTTGCGGTAGTCAAGCCATTATATAAAAGTTAACAAACTTAATGTCTACACTTAAGGGACTGTTGAAGACCACCAATTTTATACTACAATTGAATTTTATTTTGATAGCATATATTGGCCAACATTATTTTAAAATATTGAGTAAAGATGAAACAAACATAGATAAAATTATTTATTGCAAGCAGACTACCTATGACTCATTGATATGATGATGTGTGGATGGTAGGTTCAAGTTGAGAAGCAAGAATGAAGTTGTCTAACTCTTCTAGGTATCTCGCTTTGGTAAGAAACTCCCTGACCAAAGGAGTATCTGTAAGTCCGTACTCCATTGCTGCAGACACCCAGCCTGTCAGCAGGCTCTCAATTTTCCTATATAGTATTTCATGCATTAAAAAAAAGACCTTAACAGATAATTTCACTTTTTTTTCTTCAAGCTCTTAAGTGACTCACTACATAAATTGTCTGTCTTCTAAACAAATATGTACAATAATAAGAAAGACAATTTTTAGCCTCTTAAAAATAGTGATTGCTTTAGTATAGTATTCTGTTTATTTGTCTTAGCGAAAGACATAAGATGGGTATGCATGAAGCATAATATGGTTTCCTATATACATTTAAAATCAGTACATCCACAGAGAAGGGAATTTTTCATTGCCAAATGAACCATGGAAAAAAAAAAAATATAATCCATCTATTATACTATTAGTATCGAAAGTGATAAATTATCATTCATTGGGTGGGAAAGAAATTTAACTTGACTCATCTTCTTGATTGCTGATATTGTCAATCGCTGGATTCATATAAATATAATTCTAAATCAAGATCAACAGTTGAAAAATAATTCCGAAATACCCCTCCTTTATTCCCCTATAAATATTCATTGTAATGGTTTAATCTACTATAAATTAAAAATGGTATATCGAAGAATACAGACAAATGATTGGCACAATCCTAGTCTGCTCTTTAGGTGTCCAAATTGTGTGGCCGATGAAAGGTCAGAGTAATGTCACATAATCAATTTATGACCCCCCTACTAGTTCTATTTAGCAGTCATAGTGGTAACCAACTGCTTACTATTCAACTTTAAGTTCGTAATCAAAGGAATCGTTATAATTATAAATTGGTGTTGACTTTCACTGGTCTTGGGAAGTTGTTCCTGGAGCAAAATTACAATTGGGGACTGAACTCACTTGAATAGAAGCCCTTATATGTTTATCTCTTTAGTGAACATAAGTCAACAGTTATGGTCTAATTAAAAATCTGTACTACCATGATCCACGAAGGACCTTGGATTCAGTACATGGTTGAGACTATACTGTTTCTGGAATAGATAATGGTTTTGCAGGGAGGCAATGGGTCCTGTCTTCTTTTTTTTTTTCCAACTTATAAATCAGAGGGCTTATAGATTTGAATCCAGTTACCATTTCTCTTATTTTTCCACTTACTATGAATCCAGTTTCAAAAATATGCTTT
Source organism: Arma custos (assembly GCA_037127475.1). Classification (NCBI taxonomy): domain Eukaryota; kingdom Metazoa; phylum Arthropoda; class Insecta; order Hemiptera; family Pentatomidae; genus Arma; species Arma custos. The sequence goes on from CM073759.1 coordinate 171,547,601, forward strand.
TTCTTATGTCAACTGTTATATATGGTATGATATATTTTTTCAAGGAGTCCCACACCAATACAGAGAATAACTTTGATGGCGGGTAAGTCTATTTTATCTGTGCCTGTTGGATAAGAAGTGCTTGAAGTCATCTGGGCTAATAAAGGAATAAGACATTTCAGAATCCAATCAGAATCTCCAAAGTCCTTGTTATGTTTCTTGAGTCTATTGCCATTAATAAATGTATGCAATTGTTTTTCTTTTGGGGGTTCATAATGATTTTTTTAAGGATGTGTGAATGATAAGTCAACAGCATCCGAGTCTGATTAAAGTGGTTGCTTTTTCTGAGCCTCCAGACCTACCTGCTCTGCAATGCAAGAAGTCTTCTTAAGGAAGGTAATACTTGGGTATGAACTGAAGTTGACCTTGATGAGATTGTGTGCAATATTAGTGTACTGTGTGACCGTAAATGTAAATGTTCCTTCAACTAGTGGCTGACTGATATTAGAATACCGGGTGATGGAGCCGATACATCCGTATATCAGTAGAAGCTGTACTATTTCTAATAAAATTGTTGTAGCGGGAAGTAATTTGTCCGAGATCATGCTCAATCTGTAGATTTTTCTTCCAATCAATATAATCCGCATTATAGAGGATGGGTACGTCTCAGGAGGGTGCAGATCTGTCAGGGCTTATCAGTTGCTGTTAACAGATTAAATGATTTATCTATCAAAGCCAGATTTGAACTTGGGGCCCTGCATTCTAAACACTGAGCTACCACTCTCTCAATTATTTACTTTCGCTGATAAATTATTGATAATAAATAATTATTTTTAATGTTATTAGTAGATATTATATATACCATTCAGTTGGTGGGGGACTGATGGGAGGCGGGGACCAACCAAGGAGTACAGAAATCAGGTACTCAGCAGTGAGGATGTATGGTGTCGTCTTAACCACTTGGACCATCATCGATTGATACCTTTCGGACCTGCTGTCTCTGTTAAGTCGCATCAATGTAGTCATCCTCCTGCAAAAAAAAAAATAAAACTTTGTTACGAATTTAATCAAAGTGATACAATTTTTTTTTAGATGTTCCTAAAATTCTCTTAATGATTTTTATTTACAGATTTGATACTTAGGACCACAACTTGATAAACATTTAACTTGGAATCCTCATATTAGACTTAAACAACAAGAAACAGCTCGCTATTACAGGCTACTTTAGCCTGTAATATTACTAGACGAACGCTCTATGCTCACAATTAATTACAAACGGCTCATACTGTTATAAGACCCCTTTGGACTAAAGAGGTAAATCTTTGCAGATTCCACATGTTCCATGTTAACAGATTAAATATTTTATCTGCACAGCCAGATTTCAGCATAAGATGATCAGTATAGCAATTAGAAATCTATACACATTATGCAGATGAAACAGAAGTTATTAAACTTAAAGTAAGATAATTTCCAAAGAATTTATATATTATAGAATTTAGAATTTAGATTCTATATATTGGTAACTAGTGTTACCTGTACTTGGAGTTGTGGTGGTGGCGAAGATAAGACCAAGTGCCTGTGAGCCTGTAGACACCAGCACTCTGCAATCCAGCTAAGACACTAGCGACTCCTTGCAAATTCTGCAACTTGAACAGTTTGTCTGCCACATTGATCCATCGTGCTACTAAGCGTGCCCTCATCTGCACCAATAGGAGGATTAGTAAAAGTGCTTCAGATTATTTAATTAGAGAAAATCACTTGTTAATTTTACTTTGACAGAATCAATCCTTATGATCTCAGTGGTGATAAGGTTGGCTAGCCTGTTGGAGAAAGCTACCAAAGCTCGGAAGTTAGGTGAGTTCCTTGAATTCCTTTCTTTTAACAATGCTTCAAAATCTGAGATTGGAATCTGCCAACACAAGCTGCTTTAACTATTATTATTATTTTTGAAAATAATACATAATCTACTAAGTTAGATCAGCAAGAAGAAGGAGTGCTTTATTATTTTAATACAAAAACTAATTCTTAATAGGAGAAGGCAGAAAACAAAAAAAAAAAAAACATTGACATTCTCATATATCATGGTTTGGACACAGAAAATTGATATGCTAGGAAAGATTATTTTATGAACATGGACTATGAGTTAAAAAACATAAACCTATATTAGATTATTTTAATAGTTATGTGTAAAAAAAATCAATATAAGTTGTTACCCTGATAAATAAATCTTTGTCGAATAGTGTTATTTGATAAGCAATCAGTGTGGAGTCAAAGTCCCAACTGGACAGGGCAATGTCTGCAACTAGCAATGAGCGGAAATCTGAAAGGCAAGTAAATTTGTTTATAATTATGTATACAATGTATTTATTAAAGTAGGAGATTATAATATATAATTATAACATCACATATGATTATTGAGTAGGATAAAAAATAGTCTTTTTCTCCTTAAAAAATTATTTAATAAGTTTTTGAAATTATGATTTTGTATTTTGTCTCTTTCCTTTATTACTTAGTTGTGGGTTCAGTGATGTTCTCATCACATTGAAATAGAACTCTCATGTATAATCAAAGAGAATATCCACAAAGAAAAGAAAGGAAAGACAGAAGGAATTCTTCTAACCCCAACTGCAAAAAGGAACTGGTCTTTATCTTGCTCAGGATTGAGTTTTCAGAAATAACTCTCATCTACCTATCTCACCTGCTTCAGTAAAAAGATGCATTCAAGATGAAAGCATTGCAGTAGCACATCCTAAATTAGAACACATTTTTCAGGACTGTTCATACAACATCAAATTATAATAATTGAAATAACGATGTCGCAACAAATGTAGAAGGGCTGAAACAAGCCATATCCTTTCATACCAGAGTAAATTTATTGATTTATTTAATGATAAATATGATAGAGTAAATGGTAAAATATGTTTTCTATGTATATCCTTATATATTTATAGGTATTTTTTTTAAATCACAGCAGATTTATTGTATGAATAGGGAACTACAGTCTGACAATTTAGAAAACAACTTGCAAGAAGTTGCCTCAGGTCAGCTGCACATAGGGAACCCACTCGCCCTTTGTCCTTATTCTGGCTATAACCAATAATACAATAATGGCAATGCCAATGGCAACTCCCCACCACACCTTCCCAGTCCCAACACCGGTTTCCCAAAAGGTTTTTTTTATATTATCGGATAATGGATCGATTGAGCCTTAAAGGATTACAAAAAAAGAGTTAGGTTTGGTGCCATTATTAATGGGGGAAGAAACGATGTTTTATATTTTAAAGTTGAATTTTAGAATGACTAATCATCGAACTAAACAATAGCTGCAAATTTCTTGCATATATGATAAAATACACATAAAACTACATACCCTGATTTTTTTTCATCACAAGACCATCTTTCCACTCAACATTACTGAAAGATATAATATAATTTATAATATTCTAAATTAAGAAGTAAATAAAACAATATGATAAAACTTAACTGTGTTCGCTTCTTTTTGAAAACTTTTAGCCACCTCTTCTTCTTTGTTGAACCTGACAAAAAAGATTTATCAATATCAATATTTGTTAATATGAAATGTTGTTGTAGTTTAATCTTAAAAACTACACTCATTTGATACATTGAATAAATTTGTCATTTTATAAGAAGGCTTCATTTGGAACATTTGTAGTGTTTGAATGTTGATTCAATTGCATAAATATATGCATATTTGAAAGGTTTTTACCAGATATTAAATCATTAAAAAGTGGAATGTATAGGTGTAGAATTTGTCGGGCTTGGGGAGTGAGAATTGCGTGGAATGCCACACTGGAGACGTCTTACTAATCTGTTCAGTGCCAGACCATCATACAGTCAGACAGTCATAAGACAAAATAAGCAAGTCAAGGGTCACTATACAACTTTTATTATTCTTATTATTAATTTATTCATTGAAATTTACAACTACATTATAACAATACAACAAGTAAATGGCAGGAATGATACATAATCGTATAGATAAAGACAAGTAGAGAAACTGCCCAGTGGTAGCATTCAAATAAGAAATTCAACTTAGAAGGTCTCGAGGCCATATTCTTTTCAGATGCCTTTGAGGATAATTAGGAATTGAAGAAGTAGCTAGGTGTGAAACTAGTGGGAATCAAGTTTTTCATGAAAATATTGGTATCGGGTTCAGGCCAAATCGGCAACAAATGGGACTTTGAGGTCGTGATGGATTACTTTATTCATAATAAAGTAAGGAGCATTAAGAATTGTATGAAGGATTGTAGAGATTGGATGAGAGATGAATTTGGTGACTTAGTGGAGCCTGAAGCTCTACTCCGTAAATCTAAATTGATCTTATAATAGTCTATCTATCTATCTAACGGCGCTATGGTCCTTGCAGGACCTTGGCCTCCTCAGTGATCCTCCTCCATTCCGACCTGTCTTCGGCTGCCCTCCTCCATCTGCCGACACCCAACGTCCGAAGATCCTCCTCCACATCCTGCAGCCTACGAAGTCTAGGTCTCTCTCTGCTCCTCCTTCCACCAGGGTGTCCCTCCATCATCATTTTTGGTAATCTACCTCTTTCCATTCTATGTACATGCCTCAGCCATCTTATCCTGGCACTCTTAATCGTGGCAACGATATCTGGTGTACCATACAGTTAGTTCCTCGTGTGTCTTCATCCGCCAGCGATCTCCTTCCTTTCTATAATAGTCTACATGACTTTAAAAATGACGTTTTCATGTAACCATGGCCCAGATTCGTAAAAAAAAAAAAACTTAGATTTAAAATTTATCACTTTTTGTCTCAGTCGTTCGTTTTAAACATATTTTCCTCAAAATAAAGTAATTGATTAAAACTAGGAGAGGTAGGATTATTATATATAGTGTATTTGATTGAAAGATGAAAATATCTTATGTTGCTCACTTTGCGAGTTGGACAACCTTATTTCAGAAAGGTGATGCTTCTGCTCAAGGTATGCCTCAGAGACATTTCTAGGTTTATACCAGAAGCCTGGGGTCCAGAAGATTATGGCAGGCCTGTGAAAGATAATCTTTTTAGTTGGAATTAAAAACTTGAGGATGTCAGCTATGTGGAGGTACTTACTCATACTGTTTTGAATATCTTAACAGAGACTCCGAGGAGACAGAAGACTTGAGAAGACTTTTTGGTATTGCAGTTGAGATAGATGCCTCTCTGGTACTCAAGCTTACCTCGGAACTCCACCGTCTCATCTTAAATATTAATAGGAACGGTGAATGTTTTCTTACTGAGAAACATACTTTTCTATTCTCGATACCTAAGTACTATTTCAGAAAAGTGAAAACAATCCAGAGCTTTTTAGGTCAATTTACAGTACTTACAATTAAACAAACATTGAGATGTTTTAGTTTAAAATAAAATTCCTGTATCACTACAATTGATAAAGGGTCTTAGGTTTAGTACTTGGTAGATGTACTATTTCTAAGCCAGTGATCGTTTAGGGAGGTATCAGCTGAAATCACACCCAATCGCCAAGTTTTACCCCAATTAAGGGAACCCGCATTATTGGCTGGTGTGAGGCTGTGATTGGTGATGTGAACCCAATAAAGGTCTGCAGATCACACATCATCTGAATTAACATCCATATCCAAATTCAAACCCGAACCTTCTTGGACACAGAGCTCTACTTACTGTCCTACTCATTGCTTAAACTTTAATTTGTTGTTTTAACGGTATTTCATAATCATTAAAGAATAATTGTTTAGTTTAGGAATCTTTCAGCGCATTTAGATCGAGAATAATTTCTTAGGCTAAAGAAATTACTTTTGATACAATAAACCAGACTCTCCCAGCCACTATAAAGTGGGTACACTTAATAGGGGGAAACTGGCAGTTGAGCGTCACAGAAACAGTAAAGTCTATATAACTGAACTAAGGTCTGTACCTCTGTACTCAACCTAAGTCTCAATATGGATTGTGGTACAGATATTATTACAATAAGTCTTGACTGAATGTGAACTGGCGGCTCTCAAAACTCGAGAAGAAAGCCTTAACATTCTCCAACGCCGCGGCCATATCAATCCATTTTCTTTGCAAGAACCGTTTTAACCTTTCTTTACCATTTTTTTGTTTTTTAGAACTTTTCCATCATCTTTCCTATGATTTATTATCTGTTCATTACTATACACTATATACTATACATGCTATAAAACATAGAGCTGTCTTGGACAATATATCCTCTCATTTAAGGAGGGCTATTTACTAAGATTAGGTTATTATCACCTGCGCCAAATTTGCCTGAGGGTTCGGGAGAGCCCATAGGCCTAGACCTGCCAAGAGGTGTGGCATTGTCTGTAGCCCATATCTTCGGGGATGTTGTACCTGCCTTGTCCGCTCTTTTTTTTTATCCATAAACATCTCAGGCCACTTTCCTTCGTCTTCTCGTTCTTCCTAAAAAAAAAAGCTAAATAGTATGTCCAGAATGATCTCAACGACTACCAAGCAATGCAACTACCTTGAAGAATCCATTTATGTCTTCCAAGAAGCTTTGCGCCACTATGACTTGGGCTGCTGGGAGAAAGAGAGATGTAGAACAGTTCTCGTTGATGCCAGCACCGAATCTGTTTACTTGGCAGACTTTAAGGTTTCCTCTGTGGGCAAATTTATAATTGAAAGAGATTTTTTATGAAGAAGCTCAATATATTTTTCCCAACTGGTTTAGGCTGCATTAGCCAAATGTGCCTTTATTTTTTTCATAAAAGAACAATAATAGGAATTAATGAACTATCTTCCATAACTTTTAACATTGAACATTAAATTAACTTTTTCAATGCTCAATACTTTCCTATTGATAAATATAATGAAATGGCCTACGATTTGTTGGGAACAGCTTCCGCTTCTCTTGGTACATGAGGTGATCCTACAGGCTGCCTCTTCTTCTTAACTGGCCAGGTACCAAACTTGGACCCTAGGAAGAGGTCTCGTTCGTGCCACTATGCAGTACACATATATTTATATATACATTAGACATGAGTGGAAAAATTACAAACAAAAATACTTAAATCTTTAAACAATAGGAAAGAAAAGAAGCAGAAAAATGTAGGGTAATCAGCTTAGCAAGAATGAATTGCTGGATTCATTATTATATACCCGTAATGGCACGAATGACATAGATTCATTGATAACATCTACTGCCTCATTTCTTATACACCTCCCTTTTGGTACCAAATACAAGGAACTACTTATTCTCTGTGTCTGTGTGCCTACATAGACATCTGTTTTATCAGATTTGATATATCTTTTGAGATTTTGCTTTTCTAATGTATATTTATAATTGCTAGTCATATACAAAATAAAATTAATACATACTAATGTATGTGATTGGTGAAATTTATGAAATATATATATTGGCTTGCATGTTCTTTTCATTATAATTGCCAAGTTTCTATTAGTTCTAAGTTGCAACAAGCAAAGCTATTATGTTCTTAAGATACCATAATTTATGGTACCAGATAACATAAACTATTCACTTAAGGATCAATAGTTGTCTGTGAAAGAATAGCTGGGTAGGCCTAAATCTAAATCCACTCTTATACAATGCACATTGTTCTTGGATTCTATGAACGCTTACGATCTTTACGAGCTTACTTGTCTGTGAACCACTGATCTTTATTCTAATGAAAGATCCAATTCTGCAAGTAATGAAGGAATTTTATTTTCTGCATTAACTGTTGCTTCTTCGCAATTCATTTTCTTGGAATGAAGTAAGGGTCAGTCTTATATGATAGGAAAGATTTATGATGAGATTGTTTTTGGAGGGAACACGTGACTGCAATGTATGTGAATTGATTTTTTTCTTATTCTTGGTAATAACTATATATACGGTTTGTTTGAGGATTTGCCAAGCCTTTAGGTACGGTTTTCTAGATTTGGCCGATTTCCAGTTCAAAATTACAGCTCTTAGTCATGCTTACCCGGAAGGTAAGTTATAGGGAAGTAACCCACTTCAGTCAGCCCCGCCTATACCGTATCAACCTGTATCAATTAGGTTTACAATCCAAAGCCTACTTTTGTAGCATGCTCACAGATATTCCAAACTAACAATCATAATTTAAATGGTAACACATACCATTCGTTTCTGGTTAGTTATTTTCTTCCTTTGTGTATTTTATTGTAGGGCGATGTAGTAAAAATAATTGGATACCTTGTAGTAATATGTGACTTTAACTGTGATAGTGTGGTCTAGATTGTAAATAGCGCATATCCCGAGCCTTGGCCTCCACCAAGCGGCTCTTCCAGGGCTGTGCTCTGGTGCCGTTTTTCTCCAATTAGGCACAACCATCCTTGTCGACCTGATTCAACTCTATAGTCTTGGGCTTTCCAGTCTTGCGTACACTAAGATTGAGGTACTTTTGCAGTCTTCATCTCGAAGCTTTTGATCACCTCCGTTACATGCCCAGGTCATAGCATTCGACTTATTTTTCTCAATTTTACGCTATGGATATCGTTATACAGAAAGCGATATCTCACCCGTAACTGAACCCTGAATGTTTCTTTCAAAATTGCTTAAAACATTAGATTTCATATTTCCGTTGTATTAAACTTAAATTTAGATGATTACATGATGAAATAAAACATTGCATTACATAACTTAATTTCAATAAACACCCAAAGTTAAGAAATAAAGAATGAAAGAGAAATGTTCTCACCGCCTTATCCAGCTGATGTTGGCGAGAGTAATTGGTGATGGTTGATGATGAGGATCCGACACTGGTTTCAGACAATGTTGGACTGATGAGTTCAGGTGCCAAAAGTCTCATGCGGTCGCACCAGAGGTTCCAAAACATCTTTAAATACAATGATAATAGTTAATCCAGGACTAATAACTAATTTCGAGATCAGTACATCCAATAATTAGATTTGTTTGATTAGATGTTTTGACAAATAATGGTTGATCATTACAAGTGTTCGTCATACACTGTTGACTGCTCACCTCCCTCCGGTTGCTTACGGCTAGTTCGAAGAAGAGAATCCTCCCGTTGGAGAAGTGGGCCTTGATGGTGTTCCTCGTCCTTCGACGGAAGACGGTAAGGGTGACAGATTCCAGAGGAACGATCGACAGCAACTCCAGGCTCTCCGTTTCGGGGTCACCGCAGTTCCAGGGCTCAGTATTTTGACAGGGATTGTCACATGCCAGGATAAGTCTGTTCGGGCTGATACCTGTTCAGTTTATATTAAATCCAACTTGTTATAAATTTTATAATATTTAGCAATTATAAAAGCTCGTCTAAGTCTATTCACTTTATGCATAAGTAACGTCAATTTATACTACTGTGTTTAATCAGACGATGCTACAGTGGGATTATTAATTAAAAATTCAGGTATAAAAAGGACAAGGATCTTAAACCAGTGACCGCACAGTCTCGGGTCTGTCATATTACGTATCCTCCGAAGGATGGGTATAATTAAGGGTTTATTACCCTTTAAAAAATCCTTAAATCACATGCCGGGCTACAAACCCCGTGACTTTGGAATTTGAAGGTCGTTATGCTAACTACTACACCGCAGGTGACCCTTTAATGCTTAGTTTGAAAGGATCATATGAGGTGACTTGGCTATATTTTTGTGAAAAACAGAAATGGCATGACAAGGAAATTAATTGCTAGGCTTTAACACAATGAAGGAGAGAGTCCAATTTAACACATTTCGAATCACCAATGAGGGTAAAAAAGTACAGTCGCCATCCATGTAGAAGAGTCTCAAATCAGAGATTTTACTACTCTTGGGAAAAATCCTCTATCTTATTAATCATTTTACATTTTCAAAAGTCTTTCACTATGAGTGTCCTCTCATAACACTATCCAGCCAGTAAAAAGTGACTGGCATCCTCTAGACTCAAGGTAAGTGTAATGGGGGAAAATATAAACTGCAATACACTGAAGGAGGAAGACCTGGCCTCTGGCTTAGACACACACAAGAGGAGATCACCTTTTCGTAGATCTTCCTATCAATGTACCCTAAATTAATCTCATTCACAGCTAAGTATTGATTTCATTGCAAATAATTGTTTTTGGCTGCTTGAAGAGATCATAATTGTAATATCTTATAAATAAAACAATGAAGAAATAAAAATGTTAATTAATTTTTAATATGAATGTTTATTTGAATGATCATATGAAATTATAAAAACAGTTTTGTCGTAATTTTATGTTGCTGTTATTAAGGATCTCATAAATATTCTCAATTATCTATTTAGAGATACTTAATACCGAATTTAACTTTTGTGGGCCATGGGTACCTCCTCTGCTAACAACAGTAGAAGACTCAAGAGTTTCGAAAGGTAGGAAGACGTTCAAGAAGGTGAAGTCCTGTGTCAACCGGAAACTATGAAGTTATATATAAGTCGATTATTGTTCGTTATCGACCCCCTGGATTAGACAATGAAAATCTTCTTTCATAGAACGCATGAAAGCGCACTTACCAATCTGCAACTGTCTGACTCCAGTGCCGTCCCTTGTTGTCTGCGCGAACGGACTTTCGATGACAATGAGGTCATTGAAATCACTGTATTCCGTGCAGAGCAGCTTTTGAATCCTGTTTTGCAGCATTATTAATCACATGCCTTCTCAGCTGGCTAACAAACTCTCAGGCTATTACGAGTATTGTTAAATATACTTTTACTTTATGTTTTCGATGAAAGTAATTTAACGCTGTACTAGAACATTACTGAAAAGTAATGAATTTTCCTATGAAGACTATCAAAATCCTTTAAAAATCCAATGACTGGGTGACGCTGTACACTTCTTACGTTTCTTATGATTTGGTCTCAAAGGTTTGTTAACACTTAATCCAATTATCTCACCTCCTACTGTAGGGACTTTTTTTGTATGTTACTAGTCGAGACTTGTAAAAATGCATTGCAGTTTAATGGCAACATACCTAATTACAATACCTAAAAAAATTCAGATATTCAGATCTTCGTTACGATTATTACCTTCTATTAACTACTCGGTCCTTAAGTTAATAGTTCATGATGAACAATTATAACGATTTAGCATTATTTTTCTTCAAGTACCAATCTCACAAATAATATCTTCAAACTTGGTCCATTGTATGACCATAAATAATATCTTGTATCTTTGCGTTATAGTTCAAATCTTGGATTTTACCTAAAGAATTAAATTTATAGTGTTTATGTATCATATCTACATTTATTCTTCTATCGTAACGGTAATTAAATATATGCCAGGACCGTCACTCAATGCAAGCTGAGAGAACAGACAAATCTTTATTCCTCGCAGAGGACAAATCTTTATTTTCTCTGAATTCGAACCGTGGGTTACAAAGTTTAAGACATTGATTTACAACCTGAGCCCAATGCAAGGGAGATGTGGCCAATTATATAGATACAAACTGGCCCCACAAATCTGTTCAGAACCTTTCTTTGAAACCTCAATGATTCTAAAAATTTCTTCAGGACTCTGATAAGTATCTTTAGCTTCTTAGATGCTTATGGAGCTCATGGTACCACCTTTTGGTTGCCTTTATCCAATCCCGATTCTTCGGACACATGTTGTTGCTCGAGTTCCTTGGCAAATGAATTGAGTTGTTCTTCATAGTGGAAGTTGAAGAAAGTTGTCAAAGTTAAGAAGATAACCTTTTCTTAATTTATTTATTTATTTTCGTGATAATTCATAATTTTTCTTCTCTTTCAGAGAAAGTAGACCCGTTTCTTATTTTTGTTTTTAATAATTCCTGGCCTGGAAGGTTAGGAAGTATAAATATTGCAGGAGTTATTAGTCACAAACGAATTCGTCTGAGTAAACTTGAGTCATTTTTATGCCCGATTTAAAGTTTCTATTATATAATTTAGAATAATAAATGTCTGCTGGACCATGCATAAGTGGCTAAATTGAGAGATTTAGTCATGAATCTTATCGCGAATATTGTTCGCGGTTCTCAGCTGATATAAACAGCTTTTCGGCATTGCGTATTCTACTACATTTGAGATCTTCTTCCATCTTCAAATCATGACATCTTCCTTCCAACTCCTCTTTGACACTCGATTTTACCTGTTACTATGGTCTGAAGAATTTTGTATCGGTCTTCTCCAATAATATGATCTAGGTACAATATCTTTTCTGTCTTCGTTTTGAATAATTCGTAAACATGATTTGTTCTACTTGATACTGCTTCGATGCTAAAGAAACTTATTTCTAAGTAGTATTGCTCTATGAGTAAATCTCTTAGCTTAGAGATATCGATATTAGAAAATATAGGAAAGAGAAGATCTAAATAGAGAAGAGCCAGGCGGGGTTTGGCATAGCTCCAATGGGAGAAGGCTATGTTTGGACGCAGTTGATGGGTTCCCCAGTGCCTCACGCTTCGGGTGACTACCCAGCTCACGGTGAGTAAATTTTCCCAATAATTTTCACAATAAAGTGCAATAATAAAATTATTAATTAATATCGTAAATATGTTATAATATTCTGGTTTTATCGATCGAGGAGTGCAAGAGATTCCCAAGTCACTATGCACAGTTGTAACATTGAAATCTTGTTGACAAACACTAGTTAAACGCACACATAATTTATTTTGCATAAAATTAAAAAAATTATTTTTATATACATATAAACATTTTAACTCCAATCAATCGTCAAACAGAAAATATTCATATAAAATTAATAAAATTTTAATTATTTAATACAATTTAAAATTTTAATTATTGTTTGCAATTTTTTGAAAAAAATTATCAGTAATAATTGTTTGAAATGTTTTTTTAGCAAAATAATAAAAATAATAAAGTTCTTCTGTTAAATTGATTGTTTTTTAAAATTGCATTTTTTTTATCAGTCCTGAAAATGTTTTGAAATTGAATGTAGCCGGTTTTGAAACCAAACGCCTTAATTATCATATTGACTAAGATTGATTAAGATTAAGAGTACTCAATTGAATTAACAAATACTTTCAAATATATAATATTTGATTCATGTAATGTTTAAACATTCAAAAATCCGTTTAACTATCACAATATGCTTTTAAAAAATTTTCCCGACAGTTTGATTTTTTGTGTTTAAATTAAACCATAATATTATTGAATTTTAATAATCATAAAATACAATAAATAATAAATTTACGTGATATTAACTGTAATAGCCTAGATAAAATTACTGTTGCATAGCTTGATGACTTATTGTATTTTTTTTTTTTTTTATAGAATGTTTGAAATTTACTTTAACAAAATAAAAATTCTCTATGAAGGTCATGTTTGTGCCATCAAATATTATTATTATTTCCATTAGTAAAATTTAAACGGAATACACTGGTCAATAATTATGACTTTTTTTAGTTCGTCATTCTTAAACGAAAATACAACAATAACATTCAGAATATGAAATTAATACAAAAATAAAACAAAGGGTGTTCTTTATTCCATTTAATAAAAAAAAGAAATAAAAGAAGAAGGAAAAATTGAAGGTGTAAAGATTGAAAACTGAAATTCATGTTGGTTATAGAGAATCTGATTTAGAATACAGTTTCTTCAATTTTATATAAAATAAAATCATTATTATTATTTTTTTATAGATAGCTTTAACTATAATATCTACCATTGGAATTATTTTTCATGAAGATCAGCGTACTTTGCAAGATTTGTTTTTAGACTGTTTGCATCAGGTTGTAATGAAATGATAAGATGTCCTTAACAAGAATAAACACTACATATTAGTCATAAGATAAAAAGATATTTTAGGTCATTTCAATCTTGAATTAGAGATCCAAACATTTGAGATTTTAATTTTGGATTAAAGGAACATGCTACAGTTGGTTCTATTAAATTAAAGCTGTACTTTTTTTTGTGAGAAGTATACTTTATATTACTACCTACCATTGTATTTAATTAATATTGGCCACTAAATATATCTACTACCTGTCTAGGAATCACAAAGAGGCCAGTCCTCGTAAGAGAAGAACTGCCGAGCACGAAGAACTGTTCTGGAGATCAGCTGAGGAAATGGAAGTCGCTAGAAGGAGATTGGAGGACCTTCTACTACACGGACCAGAGCAAGGTACCTTCCTATCAGCTATTAATATATTTTTTTATCAATAAGTAAAATAAGATATTAAGAATTATATATACCTATATTACAGAATTGAAAGATATTTAAAAAAATCTATTAACCACTACAACCAATGGATGGTCTTGGGTTCAGTGAATGGTAGGGACCATTGTTTATTTGTATTATAACATCATTAAATAAATAATGATTTAATTGTTATTATTAAATGGAATAATATTTTCAGATTATGCCTTCTGACTAGTACAAGACATATCACAGTATTGCTCAATTCACATGAAAGGAGACTAATATAAGTGTTCTGATTACAGATGATTGCAGATGGATCTCTCTGCTTCCTAGTGTATACAAGATTCATTCGAATATTCTCTTAAATCGACTAATTCCTATTCTAGAGCGAGAAGTTGACACATATCAATGCGGCTTCATATGAGGGAGCAGCAAAACTGATAAAATTTTTAATCTTCGTATAAAGACTCACCATCTCTTAATTGATATGATTCGATTCATAGGGATAAGTTGTATATGACTATGAATGAATTAAAAATCCCCTCAAAGCTGATCCGACTGGTAAGGATGACAATGACGGGTGTAGAATGTGTGGTACGAATCCATGGAAATTTGTCGGAAACGTTTTCTTCAGAAAGAGGGGTCAGGCAAGGCGATACTCTGGGATTTCTCCTCTTTAACCTCGTCCTGTAAAAGACGGTAAGAGATTCTGGTATTCAGACCACTGGCACTATATTTGATCATCCAGTGTAACTCCTCGCTTTCGCAGACGATGTTGACGTTATAAGTCACCAATAGCCGCCAACAAATGCAAATTTTCAATGAGGAATATCATGCGCTGTAATTGATATAAAAAGTTACAAATTTTCGAAAGAAATGTACTACGATGAATCTTCAGTATTGTTAATATTAGTGGGGTACAGCGACGGAGTTCAAATGAAGAAATTGATGACCTGCTCAACGATATAGAAATCACTACAGTGATAAAATCGTCTTCGGTAGGCAGGTCATGTCGCTAGGATGCAAATAAGTGCCACTCCAAGGATGGCGTTGAAAAGACGGGCAGTAGACGGGACATAGAGCGGTAGCTAGGCCAAGATTAAGATTGGCAGATTGCATTGCGAATGGTTCAAATAAAGCTGAAGTTACCAGCTGGATGACAACAGCCAAAGATAGAAGAATGTGGCGATTGGTGTTAAAGGAGGCCAGGACTTCCTTGCGTGTTTTAGCATCAATATAATAATAATAATATTTTCAGAAAATATTACGAGAAAAGGGGGAAAAACACAATTTATTTAAATAAATTTTAAGATTAAATAATACACATTAATAGAAACAACAATGTTATTTATTAATGAGAAAAACTCAAAAAGAGAATTTGTTAATAATTTTCCAATTCAGCCGTCAGAACAAACACCCTCCAAAAAAAAAAAAAATAAATAAATAAATAAAAATTCAAATATGGGACATCTTAATTCTTTAACCCATGAAAGCAATTTCACTCTAGGATGTTCAATCAAAGGCTCAAAAATATTTTTCTAATTAATGTGTGCAATGTTACTTTATAAGCTATATTACAATAATTATATATGCTAATTTATAAGATGTATTATAATAATTATATACGTTACTTATTATTAGGCGGAAAAGAGATGGACCACTCATGTGAGAGGTAGTAAGTCTTCATCTGAGAACCAGGTTCTACCCAGTAAGTTAACCATAGCTGTATCTACATATTATGATTAGTATATATTTTTATTTCTCTAGATATGACGTAATTAAATGTCATATTTGTTCAGGCAGACATCCAGACATCGGATCTTCCTTGACGATGAGATGCCGAACAAAACCTGGGTGAGTACAGGTATTTATAAAAATAAACATTGGTTTAAAATGTCCCTTTACATATCACATATCTAATTGAACTAATTAATATTTCTAAATCTTATTGATTTCAACAGGTTTCCTGTATTTATACTTGTTTATCGCCACGCAGCCAAATACTTGGGATTTTATCAAAATTCCTCAAGTAAGGGATAAAAAAAAAAAAAAGATTTCCTATCCCTACTTACTAGATTATTAATCAAGTCGAAAATTTCGGAACCTTCCGACTCCAATAAAAAAATAATTTCAGCCATCTTAGACTGATGGATTCTAGAAATGTGCCATTATAACATGGCGTCTAGCCATAAAATCTTATCTTGAGGATAGGTTTTTTATTGTTAATCAGGATGGACATTCCGACTACTGTCAAATTAATACAGGAGTACCGCAGGGCAGTATTCTTGGCACAGTTCTATGCTCTTTATACACCCAGGCATCACTCACACGCCAGAAACACTACATGCTACGATGTGGACGATACTGTCATACTTTCGACCAGTACTAACCCCAACATAGATTCTCAGAACCTACAAACACACTTGAATTCATTAGAAAATTGGCTCGATACGTGGTGCATAAAAATTAACTAACAAAAATCTAACCAAATAACATTTACGCTTAGACATTCAGACTGCCCCTCACTAACACTTTACAATATCCTCAGACAAACACAGGCAAATTACTTAGCCTTTACAATGGAAAGAAGACTGACTTGGAAATCTCACGTAACTAATTTGAAGAAAAGTTTGAATCGCCGACTCCCACTCCTAATAAACTACCACTTACTAATAAAATTATAATATACAACATGCTACTTAAACCAATATGGATTTATGCCTCGCAAGTGTGGAGCTCATGCAAAATATCACGCTTACAGACCATTCAAATCTTTCAATAAAGATTCCTTCGTTATATACCGTCATACCGTGACCGTCACAATCAAGAAAAACTACAAAAAATTTCATGGCTCACTTGCTGGGCATCCAAATTTACTGGTACGATCATTACTGACATACACATTACCACAGTAACTATACTATAACGTCTCTGGAGCAGGGATATACAGTGAGATTAACCACGCTAGGAGTGCCTTCAATGGGAAGTTTCCTCAAACACGTTTCCACGAGAATCCCCTTAGGGAGGTTTCTCAAAAGAAGATCAAGAATACAATATGTCCCAAATAGCATTTTTATAATTTCTGAAATAAATATTTTTATTATTATTATTATTATTATTATAACATGGCTAGTTTTATTTATCTTTCTTAAGAAAATAAAGTAAGGCTTCGACGTCTTATCTCCATGCATCAAAGCGAATATAATGAATGTCATCGAGGAGGAGCAATGACTGAAAAATAAGTTGATTGTTTTTTGTTTTTTTATGTAACATCACCAAATGCTGCTATGGCTATTTAAGGGTACCCAACTTATATAGCATGGTTAGGCCCTAGGATAATCTCCACATAAATCGACACCCAGCCCCTCCCCCCAGCATAAGTTATTAATCTGCCAAGGCTATTTCCTAACTCAACCATGATATCAGTAACTCAAACATCGAAGTTGTAGCATACAATTCTTTTGAACTAATACCTGAAGGAGATGAATGTTGAGTTAACACTCTGAGGATAGTTTTAAGACTTAATTCTATTTGAAAGCTAATGAATCACTTATCGACCAATGCATACTTTTTTTTTTGTTCTTCCAAATCATTCGTATAGGATTTACAATAAATTTTTATCATGGATCAATACAGATGCTTTATGTGTTTCAGTTACAAAGATGATACGAACGGAAACGAGTGGCGTGGTGAAGAAGTTGACTTTGATTGCCAAACAAGTAAATAACAGCTGATGAAGTAACCATAAGTATAATTACCTTTAAGTTGCTTAAGTTTTTAATTAAAAACATTAGAATTTTTAAGAAAAGGATTAGATTTTTTCCTTTGTTGTGTACTGTTTTATATTACATGTTCAAATGCGTTACATACCATCCAGGAAAGTTAACATTAATTCCAACAAATCACTTTAACTTTTCTTCGTAAACCAATGACTTCTTTTATTTGAGTACTATTTAATAACATTCTACTAATTCCTGCAGAACAGTTGCTATACTTCGGACTGCATGTTGACAAACGTTTAACTTGGAATTTTCTTATTAGACTGAAACGACAAGAAACTGCTCGACTTCAGACGCACTATGCTCCAATTTTTCAGTTGATTACAAACACTCATATACATGACTACCAAAAAAACAATTTGGACTTACGGAGTAGAGCTATTGTGCTCCACCAAGCCATCGAATTCCTCTAGTATACAATCCTTTCAATCCAAAAGTCTTTATAACATCTTCAAAGCACCTTACTTTGTTACGAATAAAGTCATCCGTAATGACCTTAATGTCCCATCCGTTGCTAATTTGCCCCGAACCTGAAATTCAGCAAACTTTATTCCTACTCAAACCGACTAGTTTCAAACCTAGCTCCCACTTCAACTCCCCATAATCCTCTGAGGCGTCTGAAAAGAAGATGTCCTCATACCAGTCTATCTTAAATCTGTTATTTGAGTGTTACCAGGGAGTATAATGGATAGTTTCTCTACTGGCCTATGTACCATGCATTGATAATATTTACTTGTATTATTATATACAGTAGTAAGGTTCACAAGTCTAGACCTAGGTTAGCGATTCGAGCTTAGGATAGGACTCGAGCACAATGGGGCTTTTTAGACCGAAGTGCATGGTAACAAGTAAGAGTCATACATAAATAATAAATAATAAATAATAATAAGGCTTAATAAATAAATTAAAGAAAACAAATTGAACTGCAATATATTTATGTGTTATTTAATTAACCCTCCAATAGAACGGTGAGGTGGTAGGACATAAATGGTATTGGTATGGTGGGGTCCTCACATACCCCAACTATTTTAAAAGGTTTGAGGTGCTATGGTATCAGTGCCTCTCTACTCATAAATAAGAAAATTATTCTACTACTATAACATGACTTTATTCTTCATAAAAATACATTTTAAAATCAAATATTCATTAAAACGCTTATACATTTAAAATTTATGTATATATAGGGTAAATGACCAGTTTTGAACACCCCTTTATTTACCTTCATATCCCTTCAAATCAAATCCTGGTGTTGTTAAATAAATAAATTAAAACTAAACAATATTACTGTAAGGAGTTGTTACAAAGAAAAATTTTAATTTAAAATTTAAAAGAAATAAAAAAACAATAATACGTTTTAATACTGTAAAATAATCAGGAAGAAAACTGCAATATTTTCCAATGGAAATCTTTGAATAAAAATAATTAATCATAATGGACATGGGTGTCCATAATTAGTTACATACATTTTTCTGCAAGTAGTAACTGACACATTAATTTAAATAAAATGAAATGCTTTTGAACAAAAGCAAATAACTGTGAAAATTACTTGAAAAATTATATAGTAAGTGCCCATACCTTCCAAATTTGTAAAATAAATAATCAAATAGGAGCCTTACTCTTAAGAAAGAAAAAAGTAAAAAAAAACTGCTACCAGAAAATCCACAGTTTTCACCCAATGTTGACTGTAAGAACACTTGTCATTTTACTGAAATGAGAGTGAAAGTAAGCAAATGGGAGCGGGTGATTATGGTAGGGGACAACAATCAACTTCTGTTCCAGGTGCATGTGTTTCTTGTTGTTGCCAATTTAAATTAAAGGTGTTCATTACTGGTGAGGGTGTCCATAACTAGTCATTTTCTCCATATTACCTGGTGGAATTTTATAGTCGAATTAATAGTAATAGATAAGAGAATTACTAAATAAACGAACATCTGACACAAAACGTGGTGGAGAACATGAATGATACTGTGGGATATTCGTCAACCGCAAACATGAATTTTCGCGGATTTCGGGTAACAAAGACAATTGACTCACCTTGTGTTGCGAAACCCTCTCGTCCACAGCTGGAATACGACTGGCAGGACAGGTGCTCAAAATCTTAACCCTTGAAGATAATTTTGGGACATGCGGGTGCATTTCAAAGCATCCTGAGGTCGGCCCTAATCCCACCGTACCTTTTGAGGGTTAATATGCTATTAGTTCATCCTTCTCATCAAATTATTTATCACAACATTTCTGGCGCGAGTATAACTTAGATTAATATTTTTCATTATTACTTTTCTATATAATATATTCTAATATTATTTTTATATTATTATATGTATAATTATTGTTATAGACAGATACTGCTCCAGTAATCCCAGCCAGTTATCAGAACCAGCAGCCTTTTCTGCAAATTTTCCAAGATCCTTTCATCTACCTGACAGGTAAATTATTGTGATAACATAAATTATTATCAGCTGTTATCCCTCCACCTTTCCCTTTTCATTATATTTTATTATTAATTAGATCAATTGGCATATTTCAAGAACTATAAAAAAAAACTCTAAACCTAAGTTAGTTCTTTTTTTTACAACAAAATAATGCGATAGCTGAACACCATAGATAAATAAACCTGTAAAAGTTGATAAATCGAGTTATTGGATGGCTTCTGCTCTATTCGAAAGTGTAAAAGTGGACTTTCGTGTAACGTTTTTTATAGACTTAAAATTTGACACACAGTCGGGGAAGGGAGTTGTAACACAGCATCGGGACACATGCACAAAAAATTAATGGGTTCTTTGTTGTGGCCAATGGTTGAAAAAAGTCAACTTTCTATCCAGGGGTGAAACCGTCACATCCACATCGAACTGGAGGTATATTGACATATTATAACGAAACCTTATTAAAAAAAAAACAACCTGCCTTGGTTAATTGGAAGGGCTCAATACTCTCAAGTTTCATATCAGGTGTCATTTTCACGACAGACAGTGAATTAACTAAACCAGCAGGGTTACGGAGTCCTCCCAAACTCACCTTATTCGTCGGACCTTTCATTGTCGGAATTTTCATTTCTTAGGAATATAGAAAAAATGTTTTTCAAAAATTGTTCATCACAAAATCCAGAATTTTCCAGTTATGCGATTGAAAATTTGATAAAACATTGCGAAAAATGAGGGTAAATATTTTGAAAAATTGTCCTTCTAAATAATGATTCCTTTTAAAACAGACATTCCATATGAAACGTAATAAAATTTATTTCAATCCGTAACTTTTTTTTTATTAATGAACAGTTAAAGTGGCATTCAGTTCTTACTCAAAGGACAGTTTATCTTTAAAGTTCCTTCCATCTTCCTTATAACCGGTTTCATGTGCAGATATTTACACTATACCGTCGATTATCTAGTCTGTTTGCGGCGAAGATGGATCATATGGGATCTAGAACCTCCTGGGACTCACCCAGCCTCTATAAAGTATTATACAAATAGGTGTGATGAGTCGGACAGTCAACATTTGTTAGTAAAAACTGTTATGCGGCTGTAGTGAGATTACGTGACATGTTAATTACACAATAACATTTTTTTTTTTAAAGCCAATTTCGATTACAAAAAGATTTGATTATTCGGACCAAATGAGTTCGGACTAACGACGATCTACTTTAGTTAAAAGAAATGCAAAGGTAACTATTCACACTAAGGCATATCTTTACGCTTACTGCAACCAGTGTTAAATATTGGGAAACGAAGTTTTGGTTATCATTACAATTATTACTAACGGATTTTTTTTTTTTGCAATAGCTATACTACTGATTATTTGAACATTCTATTCCTGTTCACTTGGTTGTACCTTTTCGCATTCGATCCATTTTTCCTGCAATTGTTCATTGAGGTATGAATGACTATTCAATAAGATTGGAAATATAAATCTGCGATATAATCATACAATAGTTGTTGTTTTTTAACACTTTATTGAAACATTACAATTAAGTAATGGTGCTATGTAGCTTACAATCATTCCATGACAACAATGATATAAACAAAATGAAATAAATAAATATATACATGCCGTAATAAAAAGAAGTTAATGCAAAAATGATAATAAAATTAAGTAAAAAAAAAATGGAATGAAAAATATAATAATAATAATTAAAAAATGTAACGTACACATTCATACCCTACTTAACATAGTTAACTTAATTAGAGATTTTAATGAAGAAACGCTGAAGAATGTAAAAAACATAAATTAAATATGGCTTTAAAACTTCAAGTTGCACTTTTTGTTTTAGACATCTGATCTATATTTCTTTTTATACAAATCTAACATGCCAGTAATTCACAATTTAAGTT
Organism: Arma custos; assembly: GCA_037127475.1. Lineage (NCBI taxonomy): Eukaryota > Metazoa > Arthropoda > Insecta > Hemiptera > Pentatomidae > Arma > Arma custos. The sequence continues at coordinate 171,569,738 of CM073759.1, forward strand.
GTAAATCCGAGTTTATTAGTTGCCATGCTGAATGATCCGATTTCAATTTCGGCTGTGGCAGATAAATTAATATATTTTTTAACAGCCTCGGATGGACCCTTTTGTGATTGTGACAAAATAAGGAGCATTGAGGATTTTACGAAGGATTTTGGATTGTAGGGATTGGATACGAGAGAAATTCGATGGCTTAGTGGAGCCCCAAAGCTTTACTCCGTAAGTCCAAATAGGTCGTATGATGGTCATGTAGATGAGTCTTTTGTACTTAATTGGTAGCTTGATATGTGTATTTTTTTTTAAGTAGCCTGATACGTCGAGCGGTTTCTTGTCTTTTTAGTCTTGTATGAGGATTCCAGGCTAATCGTTTGTCGAGATGAAACCCTAGGTATCGGATCTGCTCTACAGGCACCAGAGAGGATCATTATTAAAGGCTACTGAAGGGCTGGAAGTCGTTGGTTTACGTTGTAAGGTAAAAGTGATTTGATGCGATTTTTGATAATTTATTTTAATTCTCCAGTTTTGATACCATTATTCAAGATCAGTGATATGGGATTGGAGGCTTTGGGATGCAATAACTGCATTGGTGTTGCCTGATAATACACATGTATCATCAGCATACGTGGTAAGGATAGTTTTAGAAAGAGTTGGGATGTCAGTTATATAAAGGATTGGACCAAGGAAACTACCTTGATACCGAATATTTCGAATCATAAGTGTTGTACTTTAAAAATATTTACCAATAATTTATTTGTACTCATTTCATATTAACTTTGGCTCAATTTAATTAAAAGGTGTTGTGATTTAGGGAAGATCTGAAGAGAGTTGTAAACTCTAGCTATCCTCTCCTTGAAGAGAACCTCAGTCTTTTGCAGAAACTGAAGAAGGAGCGGGACCTTTGCAGGTTAGTACTGAATATTTGTAGAAATGAAGTATAATCGTTCGAAAGGATAATTATGCTTTACTGATGAAAACAATATAATGGAAAATAAATTTTCTGTATCTAAATTTTCGAGTATAAAAACAAAACAAAGCTTTTTGTTCCTTACAGCAATTGTTGTCATAGCAACAGGTTAGCTGCGTTTTTGTTCAGTTTTTCAATTTGAAAAGTCTTTTCTTATTTCTCTTAAGACAACCTGGGCAGATTATTCCCGCACTTAACCAACCTTTCATACCTGAATTGGAGGGGATGTTGTTGTTTGTTCATTTAACGTCACTTTATGCTGATATGGCTAATCGGACGATGCTACAGTGGGAGATCTAAATTTTGCCTATCCAGGTTTAATTAGGATAGGGATTTTTAACGAGCACCTGACATCGTACAGGCTCGGGACCCCCGTTTAACGTCCCTTTTGGAGGGGATGAAATTGATCTTGAACAGCAACTAACGATTTCGGTTTAGATTATAAAGCATCTTTAATGGAAGATGCTTTTTTGGGACATTTTTTTCTCCTAATATTGAAATAAATAAAGCAATCTGAACTACAGAAAACAGGTAAATTACTGATATACCATTCGAGCAACGAGTATAATTAAATAAACCATTATATAATTTATGAAATGGGGGTTGCAAAGGGGATCTAGTAGGTAATAATAATTTGAAACTATCTTAATATTTTTATAAATAGTTTCATTTTGAATTTCAGACAACTGGAAAACGACATGATTGACTTAGAAGGTCAAATACAAGATGTATCCAATTCATTTCATACTGTTGGAGGTAAGTTCCATTTTTGTAATATTTTAAAATTTTAATGAGAAAAAAAACAATATTAGAATACACAAATTATGACTTTTGGTTTGGACTAGAAGCAGATAGCAGAGATGCAAGTTGTAACAACAGTGAAGGTGGCTCCGATGCTGAAGTCAGTAGTCCACGTACAAGTGGATCCTACCAGCAGGTGAGGGCAAAAACAAAAAAGTTTTCACATTGTATTCTTCCATGATCTTAGAGGGACGCCAGATCGAAACTAGAAGCTCTCGTCATGCTCATGCCTAACTGTTGTTTTACTTCCTTTTACACAGAAAAGAAATTATGGTAACCACAAAACAAATCGTTTTTAAAATGTAAACGGATAAATCCTCTTCGACTATTGTCCGAAAATGTAGAAAACGACTTTATACGAAATCGGCATCGGGGCTGGGGTAGTGTGGTGGGGATTTACCGTTGGTTATAATGTATAGGGGATTTACCAACGTTATAATGTATCTTTGCTTATGCAGGTTATATTTGTGTATCAAGAAGCGGGTCTACCGATCCTCCCCACAACGACGCTGAAGAATTTATTATAAAATGATTATAGCTGTATTATATTATAGACTAATAAAATAATTACAACCGTGGTGAGAAGTGTGCGGCTTAGCTATATATGCCAGCCCGAGGCGACATAGGTAGGTCTACGTAGGTCGTTTTCTTAAGTTCTGACTACAGTTTCCTCATGAAGTCTATATTTACGTTCATACGTCTATCGCATGACCCGTGTGGTGTTTGCGTAACTTCTTGTTGTGCACCTTTATAGAACATTGTGCACCTTTCTAGAACATTGCATCATTACTGTCTTAATAGATTTATATAAAAAATTATATCTTATCGAAATACGAATATTATAAAATTTAATATTTGCCAGGTTTAGTTAAATGAAATAAACATTCTAAGTTTTAGAAAAACTATGATAAAACTAATATTATATAAGAAACTCTAAACTGAATTTAAAGTAAACCAAATTGGAAAGGAGGTATAGGAATAATTTTAAATCTGTTCAGGCTTTTAGTTTCCAGAAAAAAAAAAATCGTGTTCGGGTTACCGTGTAAAGCGTCGATCATCCGCAAGGCAATTATCCGAACTGGCTTTGTGGAAAAAGTACATGAAAGGATCGACATTATTCCTATAAAATAACTCCATTAAAAATATTTTAATGAAGCTCCAAGCTTGTTTCTTAATAATTACGTTTTTAGTTGGCATGTTAGTTTGTGATAATACAGCCAGTAAAGCAAACCTTTTGATACCAGAAATTGCTACGCAGCTGATTTCATGACAACTACACTACAAAATGATATTTCTTTTGGTTTATAAGCCTTGTGGATTGTTTTAAATTTCCTTTTTTATTAAATAGATTTAACCAGCTTCCATTGGCGTTTAATGCCAGTGACGAGGCTGGGAAAGGGGGCTGGGTCCTCCCGGACTCCTGCTTTGCCCTCATTCATGAGGAAGAAGCTCAGTTCGGGGACTCCAGGCAAGTTGTAAATAGAGTACGAATGTGTACAGTATATTTCTTTCATGTTTTATTTATTATTATTATATTTTTCTATTATATATATATATATATATTTTTTTTTTTTTTAAATTTATTTTTGTATATATTTTTTTCGCTTGTATATATTTATTTATGCATTTATTTCGTTTATATCATTGATTTTTTATGGAATGATTGTAAGCTACATAGCACCATTACTTATTGCCCACAACAGGCAGATTGTAATGCTTCAATAAAGTGTTTTCTTCTCTCTCTCTAAAATGAATTTCGATTATTCCAACATTTCATTAATCGAAATATTATCATATTATAATATTACAATTAATGATTATAATCAGCACTGTAGTGTATAATAATTGCAAAAATTTTAGGTTTTTAGATTACAAAGGTATAAAAATATTATATGAGTACTATTTTTTATTTCTTCTATAAATAGTAAGAGATAATTTTAAAATTCTTGATCTTTTACATGCAGTTTTAAATTTGATTTGGATTGCTTTTTGAGATAATATTTATAGCTTGATAGGTGTACTAATAAGTCCTTTGTGTTTTGCATCTTATATTTTTATGTTCTTCCTGTTTTATTTATATTCAGTAGTATGAATACATATGTTTTTTTAGGTATTCACAGGAACAGAAAATGGATGGAGCAAATTCAGCGAAGCAGTAGAAGAAGCAGAAGATCCTATCACGGTTATAGAAAACTCATTGTCAAGTCTAATGGATTTGGTAAATAACATATTTATGATGTAAATCTTAAATTTCAGAAAAAAATATACATTTAAATTTTTCTTATGCAGTTTGATGTGAATGCTGAAATGTAGTTAAAATTTACGTAGAACACTAGACAATCGGTAATCCATCTGTCGTTATTTCTACATATATGATAATGAAGGGAGCGGGATAGTTTAGTGTGTATGGCGCTGCCTTAACAAATCTGGGATAAATTTATTAGTATTATTAATTAAACAAACACATCTGGAATAAATAAATGTATTCACTTCTTTATACAAAACATGGAACGAGCGGTGGACTAGATAAAATAAATCTCCTAGTTTACATAGCTTTATTCCAAAACTGACAACTAAAAAGTATAAATTAATAAAATGAGCTAATTACAAACTAATACATATTTTTACTGAATCTGATCATACTTACCCGAATTTCATATGATCAATGACAATATTTGTTCATTAGATAAAAAAGGGTAGAATTCTAAACACATAAATTATGATTGCCAAATGTGTCCAAGGCAAAGGTCACAATGAATTATAAGTAATAAAATTTAAGAATGGCCAGTGTGTGATCACGAACTATATAAAGCATTTAGACCCGAATTTATCAAATTCATTAATCGCATTTATTTTGAAAATTTGACATCAAATAGAGAAGGTGTATGCAATGTTGTATGTTTGTTGTTGCTTAGAGGGGAAAACCCTAGGGTCCTGTAGATTTTTGATTTTTATAATTATTTACCTTTTAAAAAAAATTATAAAAGAAAAAAATAAACAACGTATATATATCTATAATCAGGAAATAATACAATTGGAAAAAAACAACAAATGCATCTATAGTAGGAGCAATGGATGATCAAATATTGGTTATTAATTTACACTTTTTAATGAATTTCACCATTTTGTCGATTTCAGATTTGTTGTCTCTTAGTGCTTCTCTAACATCGGGTGGTATTTTGTGCTGATTTAGTATTGTTTTATAGAAGCAGCATTCAAATATATGTCTTATACAAAGAAATATATATATATATATATATATATATATATATATATATATATATATATAGTTTGATTGTCGGTCCTTTATCTACGCTTCCGCCCCCTTACGAATCCTAGCCAAGCATGACTCTATTCACCATGCCGGAATTAAGATATCGAAAGGTGCTTTTCGAACAAGTCCCATCCTCCCAAGTGCCAATCCTAACAAGTGCCCAGCCTGTGCACCGAAGCCGATTTTCGATTTTTATATATGCAATGTAATGCATATATAAAAAGCAATGAGCAATTTTAAAAATATTATTTGTAAATGTAAACCTTTATAAAATGTAAAAGAAAGTAAGTTATAATGTTTATGTATACATTTAGGTTGTAATATATGAATTAAAATTTTTTTGAATTTAAAGAAATTTAAAAACACATAGTATACGGTTGTATGGAATGTACCAATAAATACCATTCAAATGGTAATTTTGAAAAGAAAAAAAAATTGACTAGATTAAATAAGAAGAAATTGTAAGACAATTGAAAAATTGATATTGAACGATAATAAAATTTAAAAAAATAAATATTATTGCGAAATTACATGTCCTAAAATCTTTAATATGATTCTTTAAAATATAAATGAGCACCAGTTACAGAATGTCTAAGATCTTTTGGGTAGAACTAGAAATTATGATAATAATAGCTTTTATCTGAAAAATTTTTTTTTGCAAAAATTTAATAAATATTTTATTTTTTTAGAAACTATAATAATAAATATATTTATTATTGTAAAAAATATATAGATTTTAATGTTTTTAGGCGGACAGACTCGAGCTAGCTGTTCGAGAAAGAGATCTTGAGCTGAGGAGGCTGATCGAAGACAGTTCACTTCACCGTATACCAGTCAGTATAAAATAATAATATATATTTAATAATAATAACAATAATAAGTGTTATTTTATATTTCACATCTTTATATTATTAAAAACTTTTTGTAATAGTTTTATATTAATCAATAAATACGGAGAGATAGGTTTTATATTAGTATTTTAGCCGCCATGGTATTCTTTGCCTATATCTATAACAAATCAGTTCAATCAGTATTTTACGGTTATAATAAAAAAAAAAACATTGAAAAGAAAAGAAACTAATATAAAACAATAGAAAGTGAAAACTAATAATAAACAAGCAATAAGATACAATGGGTATTTATCGAAGATAAATAATGATTTAGTCTTTCTTTACATTGCTATAATATTTAGGATAATTTCCTCTGGTATTACGTGAGCATGGGTCAGAATATCAAATAGATACTCCCAAGACACGGCTGGCACTTTGATCGGAACTTATAATAAAAGTAAACAGTTTTATCAGAGTATTAAGGGAACTGTATTTCGAATTTAATAACATGAACCTTTAATATTTAAATTGACTGAATGAGGATCAATGTACTAAATAAGCAAAAAAAAAAAAAGATTTATTTCTCTTCTTTATATTAACAAATTTTTAGTGATGCATTGTTTTGAGAGGATTACCTCGATCAATTAAATACTGATTAAATGATTGTTAAAAATTGACAAATCACAAAGGCACTGTTCATGACTTTAAGCCGTTGCTGAATTTATAGCTCTGTTTGTTAATTTAAAGGATGAAAATGGAAAGGATCAATTTAAAAAATAAAACAAGCTAAATCTTACTCCAATATTTCGTTTTTAAGTCTGTTATTTCAATACGGTGAATGCAGTGAAATAAGAATAAGGTATTTTTATTATTAACTAAATATTTATATTTTTTATTTATAAAATAATCCAAATAAAAAAAAAATTATTTAATGCAAGGTAATCAATATCTCGAAACATTTCTAAATGGGTAATTATTTTATTCCTAATACGTATTTATAGTTGTTATTGGTACTTATTTCGTTATCACCTCGTGACTCCAGAATGCTAAAAAGCAAGTATTTAATAGAAAGTCGATATCTTGAATAATACCGGATTACCTCTTTTTTTTTTCCAATATTCTTCCTTTCAGGCACTGTTCATTTCTAATTTTCTAATTATATTTACAAAGATGGAAATGATGATGTATGGAATACGAGATTATGCCTTATTATCCTTTATCAGGAAGGATTATCATGATATCTCGGTAATTATTAACATAACAAATACAGGGACATTTACTTGGACATCTAAAAAAAAAAAAAACCTGTACCAATTCAACCCGTGAACGGATCTGGGGTTCAGAAGATGTCAGAGACTTACTGTTTCTTGGACACCGGACTTGTAGGGAGGTGATTTGTCCGAGATCACATTCAACCGCCAGATTTTCTCCCTTATTTTGGATACCCACTTTTAGAGGCTGGATGAGTCCCAGGAGGGTCCTAGATCGCATATAATCCATCTCCGGCCAAAATAAAAGTCTTACCAGCAGCGAGATTCGATCCTGGATTTTCGGCATGACAAAGCTAGAGCCCTACCAATGAGCCACTCAGCTCACTATCAGGACATCTAATGAATAATAATGTATAAGTGATAAAATATATATTTTATTTAAATTAGCGAAATAATCTAATAGCGATTGACAATTATACAATTACATTTGATAATTTCGGAAATATATTTATCTATCACAAGATGAATGATAATTTATTAAAAGTTTTTCACGAGTATACTTATTTAAGTATATTTTAAAATAGCTGTTTTATTTTATTTTCTATGTGGTTATTTTTGGTGGAGAAATTTCCCCTTTTCACCTTGTAAATGCGCCAAGTCTTTGTATGTTTTATTTGGGCAAAAACATGGCTCTTAACTTTCTCTAGTGAATAAATTTCTCTATTATATAAAAAAAAGTTGTTGATGATATTTTATTGGCGTTGTCTAGCAACGGATGGAGGAAATACTTTTCGTTTAGTCTTATATCGTCCTGTTGTCAGTTAAATTATAAATATTTAAAAAAAATGGTAAATCACAAAATCACTTCTTTAAGCCGTTGCAGAACACAAAGCACTGTTTTTAAAAAATCGAAATGGGATGCATCAACTTAAAAAATAGATAATCTTTTTCTAATATTTTGGTTTTTGGACCTTTAGTTGAATACAGAGAATTCAGTGAAATAAGATTAAGGTATTTTTTTATAAACTGTTTATTTTTTAAAAAATAAATAAAGCAAACCTCAAAATGAACATTTCATTATTTCATCTAATGCAAAATAAGCAGTTAGTCAAAGCAATTTTATTGTGTACTCATATTCTAAAGAATTCACTAGGAGGTTGGTTATTATTTTCTACGATAATTAGGAGAGCCTAATGGTGGACCAATCCCTTTTTTACTAATCATAAAACAGTTCATTAATTGTACTTCAGTTGTTACATAACGATTTAGTTGAGGTAGCCTGATAATATTCTTGAAGTTGAAGTTCTTTTATCAACTTATTTTGTTACTTCTAATGAGCCTGTTAACATATGAGTGCGCAGTTAGGATTGCTTTGAAATATTTCACATAAAATAAAATAATGATACTTTTTAAATTTTAGATTTGTTTTATAGGTTAAAAACATATTTACAGTTTTAAAGTAGTAAAAGTTAACAACAGTTTTTAGCAGTTAAGTTAAAAAGTAGTTCCTGTATTTCTAGTTAGGCAGCTCCAATAAAATATTACATCACTAAAAACCATTTTATATGATAAAGAGATATGAATAATTATCGGGTTATGACTTTTAATTACATTTATTCATGAATTCGAATCAAACTAAAATTTTAGCCTGACTTCAAGCCTGATAAATAGTTACTCTTACATAGAAGTGAATATACTCTCCTGTTCCAGATGGAGTGGTTCAGACCTTCCTTCCAGCTGTCGAGGATACCCTCTGAGTTGGTCGACCTCTTGCAGGACCTCCAAGCGGCCCTCAGACTATTGCTGGCCAATAGGAGTAAGTAGTGATAATGGCTCTAATAATAGTTTTTATTAGAATAGTAGTTGAGTTACTGTTGTCAAGTTACAGCCACTCAGTTGCTCACTAGTATGAAATCGGAGCAAAATAATAATGGTCTTTAGCCACTCAATATTTTTTTTATATATAATAATATGAAGGTCGGACGGTGCTGGAGAGAGGATTAGAAGAAACATGGCAGTGAACAAATGGTATTAAAGATAAAAAAAAACTCGAGCAGAAGATGGTAATAGAATTTTAAGGTGATTCGAAGCAATAATTAACCGAAGAGGTTAATTCGGAAAATAAAAAATGTAAATTAAGTATCATGGAACCGAAACATTCAACTATACTGCATTAGCTATAGTTTATTGTTTTTCATAATATTTTTATTTTTATTTATAATAAATTTTCCACACACAACTGAATATCGAAAAAGTGTATATAAGGCATAGGCAGATTTCATATAATATTTTATTTTGTGTGCTTAAATACTTTTACAACCTCAACGGTATCTGAAAAGAAGATGGTCTCGTGATCTTCTGGTTGAACAGGTTATTTGAGTACTATCAGTGGGTAGATTCTCAAAGAGCCTTTATCCGAAGCCAATACGATGTAATTGGTCAGGGCTGCAGCCAATGAAATATTAAAAAACTATGAAGTAAAAATAACTATTTAAGATTTGCCGACGTTCGAGCATAACTTCGACAGCTCTTTCAGTTTAAAGAATAAACACATCAACATCCAAAAATGGCACTATCAAAGGCAGTGAATACATAATAAAAGGTTAATGTGTAAAATAAATGACGAGAGTTTAAAAACCGGCGAGAAATAAATAAAAATATGAAATAAATAAAAAATAATATAATAAAGTATGAAAATAATTTATTCCAATTATAAATTTAATAATATTTTCATATTTAAAAAGTGTCGTCCATAGATCCATAGCTCCAGTGAAATAGTGGTTAAGTAGAAATTCCTTCAAAATGAGTTTTTTGTACTCAGGGAAGCGGAATCGTTTTATTTTCTTAGTGAATAAGGGGCTAAGTCGGACATTGGCTTGAAAAGGAGTTATTGCTTATAACTACATTATGAGCCAAAAATTATGAGAAAGACACGATTCCGCTTACCTCAATTCAGTTAATCCTCTCAGGATGAAGTAACAAAGTTCGTTAAAGATATCCTAAAACTTCTTTCATAAATCTCATTGTTCATTAAAACAAATAAATAAATAAGATGAACCAAAATCTTAAAATATCGCCAATCTTTTCAGTAACATAAGGGGGAGACACAATTCTTTCATGAATACCATATTAGCATGCTGTATTACACTGTCTGTACTGATATTCATTGAGTCCCGGAAGAAGGAAGTAGTTGAAAGCCAAACTGCATCTTCTCCCGTGCAGAGTTGATTGAATATATCAAGATTTTGATCTATAGAATCGATACTTTAATCGATCTTGTCAATGGCCACCATACCGTGGTTTTCAACTCGCAGATCTCAAAAATTGTTATGCTTTTGATTACTTAATTCAATAAAGTTATAAAGCTTTATTCAGAAGAGAACCAGGGAATGGTTAAGGAAACAGGGATAAGAAAATATTGAAAACAAATATACAACATTTTATAAAACATCTTCACCTTCATAATTTAGAAGTTCCAATAAATAAATTCTAATCATCTTTTTATTCTTCCTACATTTTTAGTTCGATAAATAACTGAAAAAAGTAATATGATCGAATGTTACAAAAAATATATAAGTTAGCTTGTAATAAAAATATAGGTTAGAAAATTAAAACATAGTTACGCCATTTAATTACAGGTAAAAGGGCCGTATATACTTGTACTTAATCGTAATCCCTAAATGAGCATTATTGCAATATTAAATGCCAAATAGAATTGTGATTTTATTTGGTTATCAGTACGACTACTTGGCTTGTATTCAGATAAAATACTATTGCGAATGCTACATCATAGAATTAAAATATATTCTAATCTTTCTATCTTTAATACTTCTCAAACAACATTCCACCCATACAAGATTTGCATTTTTCATCTTATAGAACTATTTTATGCAATCATACATACATATGATACATCATAAATTCTGCAATCTCTTCCTGAATCATATCTGTTATGTTTATATATGTTATTATGAACAAAATATATTTTAACATAATTTTTCAAAATTATGAAAATAGTAGTTTGGTGTATAAATGACAAATATTAAATAAAATATATAAAATAAATTAAATATCCATACAGGGTTTATAGTTTAACAAAAAAAAAAAAAAAATATGTGCGGGAGGCATTGATTTATTCCATGCACCAAAATATAAATTGTTTAAATATTATTAAAGCTCTACTGGTCACTGTGCCCTATACCTTTTTCGCTACTGGTATTTATTTATTATATTGAATATCTCTCTAATTTATTTTTGTTTATAGATTTCAAATATTTATGAATGATAGAAATTTTTCCACTGTCCGTTAATTTAAAAATAGTATAATAAATAATATTTTGATACTTAAACCTATACCAGTAAATGCATGTTACAGATTGGGAGTGCGGGAGGCAGCAGGGGGACAAGGACTGCTCCTCACCGGCTAGCTTCACGTTCCAGGCCTTCGATGACCGGGTTTTAGTCCCGACGGTGAGGACGATATTCTCTCCTATAGGGGATTCCGTCGAGATGCGGCCCGTGGAAGAACCAACTGGAGGTAGATATAGCCTTTTGAGTATTCTTCATTATTGGTTTGGCTGTGAGAGTATTTACAGACAATTCTCTGAAAACAAGAACATTCTCATTATTTTTATTTTTTTAAATAGTTCTACTGGAATAAAATCATCCGAACTCAATGTTCTATTTGTTGCTGGTTTGTTCCGAACCCGATGTAAGTCCTTTCATGAAAAACTTCATACTCACTCAGACCCACATGCTTCAAAAAAAGAAGATGGTCTCGCGACCTTTTAAGTTGAATTTGTTATTTGAGTATTACCACTGAGTAGTTTCACTACTTGCCTTTTTCATGATATTATGCTTCATTCATTCTATTTATTTATTATAGAGTTATAATACAGTTGAACATTTCATTAAATAAATTTAAAAAACAGATTTTTCTACTAATATTATGAAGTAGTATTTCAGTAAATTACTGATAGTAAGTAGTTCATTACTAGCACAGTCTAGTATAGTTTCATAAACGCCCAGAGAAGGTAAATGTGAAGTTCTAATCAGGTGTTCTTATCTTCTGTTTTGTTTCACATTTTTATTCATTTAATTTTTAAGTAACAAGAATTTTTTTTCTTTATATGATATGATATCATTACATGTATATCTTAGTACTGTTGTGTGCCCAATATAATTTCTTAAGAACTTTTGTATAAGTTAACAGGTGTGGTTAATAAAACATTAACAGGTTAGGACATGCTTCATTTATTCAAGATTCATGCTAACTGTTTAGCAACATAACATATTAGATATTTAGTTACTCTCATTTTCAGTGTAATAAATATATCAACCATATAATGTCTCTCTCGCTCTCTCTCTCTCTCTCTCTCTATATATATATATATATATATATATATATATATATATATATATATGTGTGTGTGTGTGTGTGTGTGTGTGTGTGTGTGTGTGTGTGTGTGTGTGTGTGTGTGTGTGTGTGTGTGTGTGTGTGTGTGTATTGAGCCGGGGAGACCCCTTCTGCCCGATTAACTAGCATCGGTGCAGACCTAGGGATTAAATTAAATATGGAGGACCTGGACACAGCGCAACGTCGGAGAGCCGGGAATGATGACTCGCGACCCCCACCAATTATCGCACGCTTCGTGAGGCAATCAGTAAGGGATCACTTGATACATAAAAGGAAAGTAAAAAGAGATTTTTCCACGCGAGATAGAGGTTGGCAGGAAAATGACTGCTACCGTATATGTCTTAGCGAGGAGATGACAATAACAAACAGGCACCTCTACTGGCCAGCCCGTCAGAAGAAGGCAGCGGGAATGATAAAATGTGTGGTTTTCCGAGGGCAGATTGCGTTGTAGAAAAGAATCTGGCCACCAGGTGGTCTTCATAGATCGGGCCCAGGATCTGAACGTCTTCGGGTGACTACTGGAGTTTTGTTTTCCAGTTAGCTCCATGACAACCTCTGGCACTCACCACGGAATTTTAGATTTTACTTACGTCCTCTCTATACTATTAAAGTTTATTTACTTCACTATATTTCTATTGCTTAGGATCTTGAATTCAATGCTTTTAAGTTTGTTCATGTTTAAGCATCTATCACATCTTCTTTTTTTATTCTATTACTTTACTTTTCTAATTACTTGTTCATTATTTTCTCTTTTTACATATTTTAATATTATTATCACTATTAATATTCTTAATATTAATATTCTTCTCTGTTTTTGTTTTATCTTGTATTTCTTTAACTATTTGGAACATTTTATAGTTTTTCACTTAATTTATCAACTAAAACTAATTGTTCACAGCCTCTTCTCCTCTAATACTTTGATCTTCTCTCCTACTTCACCATCATGTCCAGTGTCCTGACCTCCTGTCAAGTCAACACCCAGTCTATTTTGATAACTTCCTTCAATATTTTACCCAAAACTTTTACCATACCATTTGGCTTTCTGAAACATGGCTTCTTTCTTCTAGCCTTTCCCGATAAAATAAACTCGTATTTCGTCCACTTCAATTAATCCTTCAAATTCATCCTCTACCGTATTTTCCCTAACGCCATCTTTCAACCCCGACAACGTTTACTTCGCTGACATTTCACCCAACGACATTATTTCCTCTGTTCTGAAATCCCACACCAACTCCGCTTGATGAGATTCTTGTTAAAATGCTAAAATCATGCATTGCCCAATCTCAATTCTCTCCATTCTTTCCTTCTAAATTCTCTGTCAAAAGAATAGGCCAGTCACAAATGTCAAATTTCCGCGAACCGTCCAACCTTCTTGATCCACCTCAATCAGGTTTCCGTCCCGGTTTCTTCACACGATCTGCACTTACCCAAATCATCAATGACATACATATCGCTATACCCTTCTTGATTTTTCTAAAGATTTTGATTTCTTGGACCATTCTATCCTTTTCATTAAACTCGAATCATTGTCATTTTCTAACTGCTCTATCCGATGGTTTCAATATTTTCTCTCTGATAGATCTCAAGCAGTTTCCATTCCTAGTCAACCCCTTTCCACTTTCCTCACTCTGTCCTCAGGTGTGGCCCAGAGCTCAAACATCTCTCCTCTTCTTGTCAACTGCTATATCAATGATCTTTCTAAATCTATTCACCACTGTTCCTACGATCTATATGCTGACGGCTTCCAAATCTATTTGTTTTTTCCTCCTTCTGAGCTTTTAATTGCGTTCACCAGCATTCGTAGGGAGACCTAGATAGGATCAGTAACTGGACAAAGCTGAACAAACGAATTGTACACAATGAAACCTCAGGCCATTGTTTTAGGTTCCAATTCCCTCATTACATCTATCCACACCCTCCCAACATTAATCCTAAACAATCACCATATTACGTTCAGCTCCTGTGTGAAAAACCTGAGCATTACCATCGACCAAAACCTTTCTTGGAAATTCCACATCGCCCAGATATCCCGACGGTCAGTTAGTACCAGAAAGTTATTCCATCGTTCTTGACATCTCTTTACACAATCTTCCCGTAAGCTTCTTGTATCTTCTCTCATCTTCACCCACTTTGACTACTGTAGCGTTCTATTTGGAGCCCTTTCTCTCGAATGCTCGAAGACAGACTAAAGAGAATAGTGAATTGCTCTCTAAGATTTGTGCTTGGTACTTCAAGGCGATCGCGCGTGTCCCACCTTTATGATGAATTAAAGTGTCTTCCCTCCCTTCCGAAGACAATTTTTTCTTATTTCAATCTTTTACCAATCCATTAACTCTCAACACCCTTCATATATCTACAGTCTCACCCAGTTCAAATCCTCAGTTCACCACCATAAAACAAGATCCCGCCTTCCTGATCTCTATATATGTTCCCACAGAACTAAAGTATTCGAATGTTCCTTTCTCGCCCACTCCACCACAGTGGGGAACTCAATCACTCCAGAAATCCAACATCTGTCATAGTCCCTCACTATCGTCATTTAAATCCTTGCTTTTCCAACATCTCCAAGCTTCTCCAAAACATGCTCTCTAAGCAAGATAGTCATTTGCTCAGAATGTAATGTTTAGAATAATTCATTGTGTTATTTAGCTCTTTTAATTTTTTTTTTTTATGAAGATACACATCATGTAAAGAAATTATTGCATGCTAGCTCATGCATTTAACAAAAGAGATGGATTTATCTATTCTCTTTAATTGCTTAATACGTTGTCAAGATTCTTTTTACACAGTTTTCTGTTACTTTTTACACGCTTTCTGATTCGTAACATTTAGCCTTCTGGCCAGATAAATATTATATTTCTTTTTCTGTTCATATTTGTTATTCTAAAGGGACTTAGTCCCAAAATAAAGTTACTTTTCTAATCTAATCTATTCTATATGTAGAATAGAATATAATTAAATTATGAACAAGGTATATATACACCTTGTTCATAATTTACTTTCAATTATAAAATCTTTTGTTTTCATAAGAGGAGTACCCTTCGACTATCAGCCTTGGGCAGTGTTCTGAATTCACCGCAGAGCCTCTGATCTCTCCCGATCAATTGATGACTGGCACATTCGACCAGGAGGAAGTTGATGAGGAAGCTCCAGATCTCACTTCTGAAGAGAACTTTACTCCAGAGGATGATCCTCCTTCAGAAGACCTTTCTGAAACCGAGAAGCGACATCATGAACCTCCTCCGGTCCCTGATCTTCTGGAGAACCAACCGTCTGAGATAATCAAGAGGATTGAACGGTTGCAGGTATCTTTCTTTCTTACATCTTGATTAGTATCTTGATCCTTTTATGTTTTACTTAGTTATTTTTCTTCAATCTTGCAGGAATTGGTTAAGCCTGAACTTTGCGAAAGCCTCAAAAAGAGAGCACTCCGGATCCAGAAAGCCAAAGAAGACTTTCTGTTAGGAGTGATGAATCCGCCGCAGGAGGACACAACCGACAGCGAACCGCAAGATGAAGAAGTGAAGGACATTCTTATCGTGGACTCTAGCGTTCCATCTCCTAACGGACTCACAGTCAAAGACGAGGTAAGGTTCATTTATGAACGCACGTGAAAAGGAAGCGAATGAAATTAGTTTTGGTTCAACGGCATCAAAAACTACGTTAGTCATGAGCTACATTTATTCATTTTTCGGTTGATAATGTTTTGTTTTTTTAACACTTACTAATACTTATCTCATCATGACCTTCCTTTCTCCTTCTTTTCTTTAGTCTTGGAGGTTTAGAAAGACAATTTATTTATAAATACGAAAGATTAGAGGTATTTAGTATTGTCTATCGGTTAATCGTAAACTAATCTTCAACTTATTGAAATCATCTATTTCTGTATCCATCCTTTATTCATGTTTTACGATTCAGCTTGGGAGAGAGAGAGAGAGAGAGAGAGAGAGAGAGAGAGAGAGAGAGAGAGAGAGAGAGAGATAGAATTACATTGTCAGTGTTAAGGCGTGATTAGACTGAATAAAAATTAATAGGAAGCAAATGGAAGTACCACGGGAATTTGAATGAAATCTCAGATATTAACATAGCGTTTATTAATTTTAAGGACATATGAAATATCTTTTTCTTAACTAAGCAAATTGATAAATGATTAAACTTAATGGGAGCAATTATACACGAAGACCTTACAGACTAAACATGCAAAACAGCGATCTAATGAACAAATATGATTAATTACTAATACTAAAAATTAACATTGAATAGGAGCGGTAAGAAACATTAACAGAGATTGCTCCATGCTAGCATTATGGCCAAGATATAACAAATAAATATGAACGATATAATGAAGAATTTAAGTGATCACGGCCTGAAGGGTTAATACGATTAATTAGCGTGAATTGTCTTTTGGTCTCATATAACACAATGAGTTGTTGATCATCAGCAGCCGGATTAGTCGGCGATTTGAGGCCTTATGATACTGAAATGGGACTCACGATTTGTGCTTTCTCTATACCAACTATCCTCTCATCTGGTGTCTCAGCCGAGCTCCTGGTGCGTGACAGGCTGCAAGACCTCCTGGACGCTGGACATTCTCAATGAAGAATATCGGCTTGAAAGCGGCAAGCGGTCGTAGCTGCGAAGGTCTGGTAGAACAGTCCAGCTCGGCGATCAAACAGCAAGTGCCCGCCGCTCCGAGCGTCACTCCCCTCTCCTTCGATTTTGGCGATAAAGTATATTAATAAAGCCTAGTATCTTAGAGGCAAGGATCGGTTCGTTCCATCTGGCGGGTAGTACAGGTCCACGGCTAAACAGTCAGAATCCTAAATACGCTGAAGTTCCCTTAAGTCTCTAAAACGTCATAAAAAAAAACCAAATGCCATTTCAGACATCATCAGAAAAGAAAGAATTAGAGCAGAAAAAAAGTGTGTGTCAGTTCTGACACGCGACTGAAGTTTATCCCTTTCCGTTTCTAATGGATTGTAAATGTGTTCTTGCCAATTAATCGCTCTATACTGATACTTATCGTCACATATTATTTTTTTTTTAATTTGTAAATTATTTAAAAAAACTATTTTAAATGAATGTGAACTATTTTAATTAAAATCATAAATATAGATTTGTGTATGAGTTAAGACAAGACTGATGATCGCATAGTCGCTAAGATCAAGCTGGCCATTATAACAGCTGTTAATATGTAAATACTATATATAGAGGTTCGAGATGGCAATAAAGTAAGTGTTAACCCAGATATCGTGCGAGTAATTTCATCCTCAATTTTCCTTTTTTTTATATTTTGTTCCTGGAAGTATATATGTTATAT
Source organism: Arma custos (assembly GCA_037127475.1). NCBI lineage: Eukaryota > Metazoa > Arthropoda > Insecta > Hemiptera > Pentatomidae > Arma > Arma custos. Next base: position 171,587,548 of record CM073759.1, read on the forward strand.
ATATATATATATATATATATATATATATATATATATATATATATATATATATATATTATTTGAGCTTCCTACTGGGCACATTTTTTAAAATTTAATCTTTCATTTTTCTTATATTATAAGAATAACATTTTATATATAATTTACACAATTTTTTTTTGTACAAAGTCTTTTTTTTTTTTTTTTTTTTTAACATGGCAACATCGGCACTAGGTTGTAGAAAATTTCCTGTTGATGTTGCGAGGTTGATAAATCCGCCCAGATTCGAATCCGGCCTGAGTGGATTAAATTTTAATTCATATCGAGCAGGTTTGAAATAATGCTAACATATAGAAATAATACTTCCTGATTGCTTTTATAGGAATAAGGAAGGAAATAAAATTCCAAAACAGTTGGAATTGTCTCCCCGGCAACCCTGAAGATAGTCTACAACTTAGCCTATCGCCCTCTCTCTCCCTATCCCCAACAGCCCTGAAGATAGTCTACAAATTAGGCCAAAACGTTGGCACAATAAAATAAGTATTTTTTATATTGTGTAATCTTTGACTGAACCCCCCTGACCATTCCGATCCACTATCAGAATTATACAGACCCAGAAATTTTTCAAGCCTGCCTTCATCATTTTCGTGACGTTAGATGCTTTTGGCCAGATATGATTTTTATTATACCTGCTTAATTTTATAATTCTTATCCCAGAAAACAATGTCCCATTTACCTATGATGTATCAAATAATTTGTAAAGCCTTAGTGAAGTAAAGCTTTTATGTAAATCCATGTATACATGTATATATATACACACATATATAGTATAATATCTTATTTTTATAATGATCTGCTTCTAGACAGAAGACAAGAGAGGCAAACTTTCCTTCCTCCGGAAGAAGAAGCGGCAGAGCTGGGGCAGCGAAGAACTTTGCCGAGAGTCTTTGGTTCTGGAAGACAGGTCTGATTGGTTGAGGAACCCTTTCAGGCCCAAGGGGAAATACAAGATCAACAAATAGTTATTGGGTTTTTCATATTTCTGTATATTTTGAATATTTATTAATACAATATTTTTTTAAATTTTATTGTTTCCTTATTTGTTTGACCAATTGGCTATTTTAATAAACCTCTATTTATCTTATTCATATTCCGTTTCATGTGAAATGCCCATTTTCGAAGGAAAGGTAATTTAATAAAGCAAGGCATTTTTATTAAAAATATTTATCTTCAGTTTCTATAAATTTATCCCAAATTGTTATAAAAATTTCAATCTCAGAACAAAAAAATGAGGTTTTTTTGATGAAGGAAAGTCTGAAAATATTTTTTTGAATTAATCATTTTCTAAAATTTTATCCTTAAGTAATACAATTTCCTTAAGTAAGTTGTCCATATTCATGAACAACATTGAGGAGTAAACTGTGACTTTAAAACAAAATAAATATTCTCGGTTATATAATAATAATAATAATAATTATGAAAATAATAATAAAAAAAAGCTTAACAGACCCGAGGATTCAATGCCGATACTACAAATCGGCTTGCAAATTTCCATTCTGGTAGTTCCAATACATAAAGTCTTTTGTTACCTTCTCTTGTTTATAGTAGCCACATAAATATTCTTACTCTAATAAAAATGAAAATAATAAAACTCAGTGAAGTTGATGCCAATCTCCTCATAAATCTCCTTCCATGGACTGCTATCCAGGTACAAACTCGTAATATCACCCTCATCTGAATCCTCCCATCTACGCCTCGGTTCAAGTCTCAGACATCCACCGGTCCTAATTCTACTTTTGAAATTCGTTCATTACTAAGCCTATAAAACTTATAAGACCATATACATCTTCGTTATTGATAGTGCTTCATAAACTAAAAAACTAAAAACGATTTTCGTAGAACATATAATATATAGTCTGTAATATATAGCCTGAAAGCTGAAGGGTTGTTCTAATAGTTGGCTGTCTATCAGACATAGCCACAGAACATTAAATAAACTAGAAGCGGCAAAGGCTAGTTGTGGGGTGGCACCAGCTCTGAGGCCTGTTCCCCCTCTCCTTTGACCCCCTTGGGCCTTTGTTGCCTATTCATTCGGAGTTCAGACATTAGTTCTAACCACGATCAGGCCGTCTTATTGTTAGTACGCTTGTTTGTTTCTATTATTGATTCACGTTCCATATTTTTTTACTTCCATAGTAATTTATTTTCGAGTTACTATTGTTGAATAAGTTTAATTACAATAAGCCTTGTTGTGTCACCTTTGGATGCTGTACAAACAAGCAGTACCTCCAATAACATTTCACACGTACGTTTATTATATTAAACAATTTTTTCTCAAATAATATTCTTTTAGAATTTAAAGAACATTAAAGATCTCAATAACAATTACTTATTAGTTATTATGCTAAAGAAAGAACAATACGTGTTGAATTTAAATAATCGACCCACATCTTTGTTGTGATTCAATAAAATTGCAAAGCAAACACTTAATTATAAGTACATAAAAAAAAGTTTGCGGAATATTTCGTAGGAAAAAATTGTTTTGATAAAATTAGTTTTTTTTCTTTTTAATTTGCCCTCGGTATTTTATTCTTTCGAGTTAGCTTACCGTCAGAAGAAATTGAACGAAAAAAGTGGGTTCGAGCAATAAGATGAGAGAACTGGAAGCCCACTAGCCGGTTGTGCTTCAAGCACTTCAAAGAAGAGGATTTTGACAGATCGTCTCCATTTTACGTAAAACTTAAAATGTATCGAATATCTGAACCCTGAAGTTACTCAGGTTGTAAATATATTTTTTCAGTTACTTTGAGTACGATAGGTTTATGTACTATTATTATTATTTTTTATTTTTTAGGAGAGACGAGCAATTAAAAGGCACACCTCTCCGATTCCACGTGTGAAAAACGCTCGGTCCCCCGACAAAAAGAAATTTTAAAAAATGCTAAAATTTGCTGACGGCAAATTGAGTGAATTGACAAATAAAGTCAATCAAATATCTTCATAACATAACCAGCATTAGTGAAATTTGTGAAAAAAAATTCCAGGCACAAGAAAGAAAAAAACAAATTTCTCTATTAATAGAAAATCATTATCTCTCGAACTTAATAAAAGAATGCGTTGGAAAAATCTTTGTTCCACAATCACACTTTTGAGATGAAGAAATTCGTTATTCTTCTCTAATAAAGTCTATAGGAAAGCTTTATTTTAGAACGAGGATGTGCCATTATGTCAAAAAAAATAATGACAGCGTTCAAAAAATTAGATTTTTTTCACATAAGCTAGTTTTATTTAAGGGCCAATAATTAATTGTATCAAAGGGAAATGAAGTTCAATAAAATTGTGATGTAATATTTGTAAGAAAAAATACCTAATAAATAGTTATAAACTACGTTATCTAAATATTTAAAGTCCCAATTTAAAACTGTCGTATAAACTTATATGACGAACTACACCCAATATAAAACCTTAAAAATCATTATGCACTCCTCAAAAAAATTAAAGGATCAAGTTGTTACGTTATTTATTTTTGCCAATAATGTATTTTCATATTTTTTTTTTGTTCTCTTGTTCAACTAAATGGGAAAGCACAGAAAGATCCCAATGGAATTTAAAAGAGAACTAGAAAACAACCAAAAATATGAAAATACATTATTTACAAAAACATAATGTAACAACTTGACTCTTTAATTGTTTTGAAGAGTGTATTGTTTATTAAACGTTGAATTATTACACTTATGCAATAGACAAATGTTAGTTTTTATTGTTCCTAAATAAATTTAATATGTCATAGATATTGTTTGCTACTGGATAAAAAGATTGATAACATAAAGGCGAAGGGGGGGGGGGACTTCCAAAGCATTTCTACCGCCAGTGAGTATATTACATTATCATTCACATTATTATCACCAATGTTAAACAACCGTTTAACTTACTGACTTGCTCTATCTCTTTGCCATAGAGGTGGAGCCATCTATAACGCTTAGGCTTGCAATTAGGAACGGAATGGACATCTAGAACAAGAAGAGAACAGTTAGAGCCAACAGCTCCACATATTTCAGCTTAAATCACATCACTATTGAGTAGAAAACCCTCAGGAGGCAGCCAGAAGGGTAAGGAGAAACCAGCAACTACCCAGAAGTTAGATATCCCATTCACAGTTGTCATAAAATCATTAACTAATGTATTATTTCTGTTATCATCATTATAAACTGTAATTTACATACTTTTTATTTTCTTTCTACAATATTTAGCAATTATATACTACTGTCCACTATTACCAGAGCAGGAATGTACCATATCCCGTAAAAGGGATAGTAAGTTTACACTTAATATATGATCATTCGGGGCAGATCATCTTTATATAAAAGAATTCTTCTGTTCGTGTATACGTCACTGAACTCCTAACCGGCCTAAAAATATTCAAGCGGATTCGAGGATGGTTTGGATTCACAATGGTTTGGATCGATCAGATAGGTAATGTTTTTTTAAATAGTTAAATTACTTTTTGGTTTATAACCTCAAGTTTTATTGATTTACACTGTGTCCGGGAGGCAGCGCTACGATTACCCAATAATAAATTACCCAAATTATTTCGTTCTGTTTGTTTGTTTGTTCATTTAACGTCACTTTATGCTGCTATGGCTAATCGGACGATGCTACAGTGGGAGCTATAAATTTTGCCTAACCAGGTTTAATTAGGGTAGGGATTTTTAACGAGTACCTGACATCGTACAATCTCGTGACCCCCGTTTAACGTCCCTTCCAAAGGACGGCGTAACTAAGGATTTTTTACTCCCTTAAAAAAATCCTAGGGCCACCTACCGAGCTACGAATCCGCGGTCTTGGGCTTAGTAGTTTTTACGCTAACCACTAGACTACAGGTGACCGTACATAATTCGTTCTGTGTGTATTAGTGAAAAATTCTATGACTTGAGTTAATTCTTTATTGTTATTAATGAAAACAGTTTTCAGTTTTTACTTAACACATTTAAGAAACAGAATTACTCTTCCACAATCCATAGGTCAACTGCCGCTATTATGTCAGATATTTTAATGATTTACATTTTTTTTTTCATTAAAACGGTTTAAATAATTACAATCGATTTATAAAAATGCTATAATCTTCGGATTTAAATGTTTGAACAGGACATCTGTCCAGTCAGCTAGTATAACTAAATAATATTCTGTGAGATGAAAATAGTTGACTGGATGATCTAATGTAAAGGAGATAGTTGCGGGGGTGCAGTCAAAAAGAACACTGAATAAGTAATAAACTTATAATTATGTGCCGACGTTTTGACCTACAGTGTAGGTCATCTTCAGGGCGATTTGGAGAGAGAAGCCGGCTGATTGATGTAACGGCTGACTAGTACTCCAGTACAGTACAGACAGTATTATTCGTTACATTAAATTTAACTAACTCAAACTGTAATTCTATACGAAAAAAATCGTTCACCTTACGATGGTATTATAGCTACTTAGAACTAAAATGATTAGGAAGTATATCTGAATTTATCTAGTATATGCACCGAGAATACGAAATTGAAAATTTTTCGTATTAGTTATAATCAAATTTGTAGCGAATTTAACTGCTCACATTAAATCAAAAATACTGTATAAAGCGAAATTCTTAATATTGGGAATATTTCTCCTATGAAATAGGATAGAACAATAATTTTATTCAGAGGCCAGGTCCGAATAAAAGAGGTGTATATGATTTAATAAATATATATCTAGCCGAAGGGCTAAATTATAAAAAAATACAACGTTTAAATAATAACACGAAAATAAATATAAACTAAAAGTATTTTTCGAGAGAAAAAAATGTAATAAAAGCTAAAATAAAAATAATTAAGCTGAGAGAGAAAAAAAAATTGGAAGCAGTTAAACTCATCATAGAGGTGGGACACACGTGACTTCCTCGGGGCATCGAAGACAAATCGTAGTAAAAAAGCAGTTCATGTTTCGCCTCAATCTATCCTCGAGGTGGTTCGCTACCATATGCCAGCCATAATCAAAGTTTAGAAAGAAGAAAGAATTAATGAAGAGAATAGGATAGGTAATGTTAGAGGATAGCGGAAACGATGGATTAATTTTAGGGAGCTTATTGATCGACGGGAATTTTGGGCGATGTGGGGTCTCTAGAAAAGGGACTGGTAAAAAATGATACCGAAGTTTATAACTATATTATGAAATGAATAATCTGCTTTATTAGTGTGTACGCTATGTTAGTATGATAAAGGTGGAATAATCATTTCTTAATAATTTATTTGACTTTATCATTATAATTTATAAATAAAAAAAAATGCCAATACTGCATTATTGCTTGTAATGTATTTGATACTTTCAGTCGCTAATCTATAGAAAGTGTTCGGAATGTGCCTTCGATGCCGAAGGTTGGCGGTTTGCTGTCCGGGGGGCGTTTAGTTTCATCGGCGAAAAGAAGTGAAGTGGTCTTGAACCATTCTTTGTGCTCTACCAGGGTCTCATACCATTCATCTAAAACAAACAATATTGATAAAGGTTTGTGTAAGTGGTCTTGGAAATTTGTATCATAAACAATCATATATACTTATTTGTAAAATACAATAGAATTCGGCCTTGCAGCCCTTTGTGGGTCTTAGCCTTCTCAAGGAGCTTTCGTCAGGTGGCTCTAACCAATGCAGCTGGGCTCCAGACACGGAAAATAATAATAAAATATGTCTGGCACCACAGGCCACTCCATCTGCCCATCGGAGCCTTGTTCTCCCTCTTCCTCTGGGACGACCCAACTTCCCTTACACTAGTTTCTTCGCGGGATTCTCCTAACTCATTCTGGCTCCACATGCTCGGCCAACCTTAATCTATTAATTTTCATCCAGGTAATGATGTCGGGCTCCCCAAACATCTCGTAAACTTCTCCAGTTGCTTCGCCTTCTAAATTGACCATTTAAATTCATGGATCTGAAAACTCTGCAGAGCAGCATTATTTCGTAAACAGCCACCTCTTTTCCTTGGCCTTAGATAAACTCCATGTCTCAGAGGCGTATGTCAGGACTGGTCTAATCAAGGTCTTATACAGCATGATTTTCGTTTTCAGTGTTAGTAGTGAGGACCTTAGATGATTGCTCACCCCAAAATAACAACTATTAGTGTTGATGGCTCTTGTTTTTGTTGAAGAGGTAACAACACTTCCAATATAAGTAAAACTGTCAACTTTCTGAAACTTGTTAGGAACCTATTTCTATATACTCAATTACAACATTGCTAACAGATTCACATGTCCTCATATATTTGAGACAACATATATTTATGTATAGAACAACTCCAACAATTGAAGCTTTGAGTTTCTAAAATACTCGTAATAAAAAATAACTAACCCGTTAGGCATCATCAGAACTCTGTATAATGTAAATAAAATCGGAGCGTATTACATATTTAATATAATAACAATCGGGTTTAATATAATAATAAATGGTATACAGGATTGAAATACGTTTTTTTCATGTTGAATAAATAGAAAATTTAATAAGATGATGTCACAGAATTTTGCATCGAGATTCGTCATTCCACCATGAAAAGAAGATCGATATTACAGTATTAATGTATTAATATCTAGCGATGATATAGTTTTATAGAGCTTTACCGAAAGGATTAAACAATTAAAACAACTTCTATTTTTATTCCTTTTTCGATTTTTGTTTCATAATATCAGAAGTGTTGATATGATAAAAAAATACACTTCCCTACGTTAAATGACGTCAATGTTTGCTTAAAACCAAAATGCGATTACATTATGTGAATGACGGATTCAATTTTCATTTTCGAAACTAAACATACAAATGTAAAGTCACAAAGTGCAATAAAAAACTTTCAAGTTATATAAAAATATAAATACAGGAGAAGAAATTATAAAGCTAATTCCTAGAGTGCGTAGTTCCCAACCGAATGTATACATAATTAATTATGTTAATGATTACTAAATTAATTCTCATCAATACGTTGCTTAATCCTTGGATTATTAATGTAATATTTTTTTAACAAGTTTGTAATGGTTTCTAATTTTGTAATAATTCAAATTTAAATGAGTTACGTTGAAGAAATAGGTCCGGGTAGAGGTCACTGAATGAATTTCTCGTGTAATTTGAGAAAATCTTTATTGATAGCCAACGTTACGACCAATTTCTTCAACATATATTATGAAGGTCAACAATTATCATTCAATATTAAATGAGTTACATTTTCCTTACTGCTCGTAAGATAAATTATTTTAGACTTATTTTCTGCTGAGTATTATTCTATATTGATTTGACTGAGCATAATCTTTATTACTATTTTTTTTTTTTTTTTACCACGTACAGGCCACTAAGTACCGCGCGAATATCATTGGTTAGGCTTTTTTGGGAGTCAGCTTTCCTTTATTAGGAGTCGGGTTTTCCTTTATTATTTTATTATATAAAAATATAATATAAAATATAATTAAAATTTGAGAGCGAAAATCGAAGCAATCGCCACGAAAAACAAAAGCACTCAAGAACGGAATCAATCATTACCATTCAAATCCGATGATAGTTTCTCCTTTCCACCAAAGTCCATGGGAATCATTTCTTCCGGCAAATATTTTTTCAGACACGAGTAATTTTCTGTTGTAAATGTAACCTGAAAATAATTAACATTATTTATTTATTTGTTAGCAATGGAAATTAAAGTTTGTTTCATAAGGTGTAAACTAGGAATCTAAAGAGATTACCTAAACTCGCACAGCCTTTAGATCACGATTTTAAGTCTCCTCAGAAGGTCGACACAACTACGGACTTTTTACCTTTAAAAAATAAACTGTCTGCCGGGCTGCGAACCCGAGATCTTGGTCGTAATAGGTCGTTATGCATAATAGCACTAATGGGTGTGTTAGAACATTTTCAATTTTTATAACAAAGGCTGGAAGCAGATAATCGCAACTAATATCTTTGAAGCGAAAACTTCTTTACCTGCATTCAGCGGCTTTCGGTAGTGGATAAACTTCCGCGTCATCGTCCCGCGCGACATGCTCGTGACTGCACGAAATTGGTGAAAGTTAGCGGTCAGTGCATGAGTTATGCAATTTATTTTAATCAACTTAAGTTTAAATTTTAATTAATAACAATAATAATCTAAAACAACAATAACTAGTTGAACTTTTCGTTTCCTCTAAAAGCTTTTATTTTTCATAGTTAAGTGTATTGTTTTATGTAATGTTAGAATATTCAATATTTATTGTGCTGCACGCCCATCATATGTTTTGAAAACGTATTTTATTTTAAAGTGAAACTTTTATTGTATCTCTTATTATTGTTAGGAGTGTCAGTATGGGTGAAAACCAGACTAATATTAATATTTTGAACTTAAACAAATTGAAATTTAAATAATATAGACGGAAATAGATTTTGAAATAAAAAAAAGAACACAGCTATTCTAAAGATTTGAGTTTTCACTTTTTTATAATAATATCAAAAATAATAATTTATATTCTTTCAACTTACCCTTTCTCTCAATTTATCCTTTAGGAATGGTTTCACTATGGAGCTATAGATAGTTTCCGCAATGGGCGGAGTATTAAATAAGGTTATCCCCTTCATCTTGAAAGGAAAACAATCCTGCAAAAGAATAATTTAAGTAGAATAATTATTGGCGCGGTAAAGACTGAGTCTACCCCAACTGGTTTAGATACCTGGAAGTAGCGAGAAGAGGTTTGAAAACTATTGATGTTGCCCCTGGCTACGCGCTTCGCTGTGAGTCCGTTCAGATCACACACAGCGAAAACACCTTCCATGTCTGGCCAAAGTTTCACACTGAGCTCGGCAGTGAGGTGGAAGTACCCACAAATCTGGTTGTAGTCAAAGAACTCATCGAAGCCATCAGACATGCAGATGTAGAGGACCCTGTAGCCCTCTGGGGTGGTCTTCGGCAACGGGAAGCATTTCCTACAACCAGGGTGGTCTTATAATTATTGTCATCTACACAGCGACATTTCTCATAGATTAATGCCACACGTGGTGCCAACAGAATAGTCATTGAAGAAAACAGTCTAAGATGGTTTGGACACGTTTTAAGAATGGAAAACAACAAGGCCAAGATCACAAGCTAAGGTTGATGGAAGAAAGTCCAGAGGAAGACTTCGACATACCTGGTGATGGTGTTAGGGAAAGCTTTGCAAAAAGAAGCCTGGAATGGAATAGAGGAAGTGAAATGTTAGAGGATCGTACGGTGTGGTCCGGACTGTACAGAAGGAAACCTCACATTGCATGAGCGTTAGAGCGGATGGACTATGATGATGATTATTATGATTAACGCCATAAAAAACAAATTGAATAAGTGCAACAAAATAAATTACTTTAGTTTTTAATTCCCTTTATGAAAAAATATATAATAGTTTAAAACAAAAAAAAAAAAGCTTTAATAGAAAACAAACCTTAAAAGTAGAAAACAATTTTCAATTAGTTTAAATTAAGTTTATTAAATTAATTAGAATAGAAATTGAATTAGTTGTAAAAAATGTATTTAATCATAAAAAACGCGGAGTGTTTTTTAAAATATATTAATAAGGTCTCTACTCTTAACAATAGGTATCTTATATAGGTACATATATATATATATATATATATATATATATATATATATATATATATATATATATATATATATAGGCATAGGTAACCTACACAAATGTATACACATTAGCAAAATTTATCTTTTAAAATATTCAACGTTTCAGAATAAAATTGGTTCAAATTTCAACAATCTGTTTTATAATTAACCGAAATGTCAATCTTTCGCGCTATCTGCATGGCCTCGAAAAAACTTCCTTCAAGAGCCAACACTCTCCTTGTAAATAACTCTGGCACTCTCAAAATCAAATTGATGCTTACAGGCTTTAGTATGCTGGGCCAATGCTGTGTTAGGTTCCTTGCCACCAATATTCTTATAATCATATTGATGCTGATATATTCTGTGCAGCAATTGTGGTGTTTCACCAATGTATATCTTAGGACATTGTAAACAGCTAATCTCATAAACTACATACGATTGTTGCTGTGTGAGAATCTTTCTTTGGTAAATATCGTACTCTTTAAATACATCACTAAACGTTCTGACAGGCCCTTAATATAAGTGCAAGCAAAGAAGAAATCATTCACATTGTCTCCCTTGGCACCATCACCCCCGACACGATAAGCTCTCTATTATTAGAAGTTTGGTTCATATTATGGTTATAATTCAAATTCCAATATTTTTTAATGAGGAATGAAGGGTACAAGTTAATTTCCAACATCGTGCAAATAGTTTCTATCACGGAGCTTATATATTTTAAATCAGTAAGTTCAATGGCTTTAAATATGCTGTTTTTAAGGTTATTTATTTACATATGTTTAAGGTGATTAGATGTTGTTAGTTTATTTAACGTCACTTTATGCTGCTATGGCTAATGATTGATATGGATAATGAAGGACGAAGGGTGATTAGATATAAAATTTAATATACGTTGGCCACTGTTTTCATTTCTCGTCCACATGGTTCTCAAAATACCTCTATCGTTATTTACATACACATCTAAGAATCTAATCCTATAATTAGTTTCTAGTTCATAAGTGAATTTGATGTGTATTGTGTGTTTGATGGGTAAGTATGTGGCTCAAGGACCACACATGACTCTTGAAATCAACTATTTCGTTATTTTTCTTTTCTTTTCTGAAGATTTGATTTGCTGATTGTTGTTGTAGACATGTAAATTGTAAATACTTTTTTAAAATTGAATTAAATTAGTTTTTTTGTCACATCTTTATGATATAATCCTGCAAATTTCAAATAGTAGGTAGGTAATTGAATTTAATTAAATTAGTAGAAATTCTTTATTGAATAGGTTTGGAAAAAAGGAAGCAGCTATCGAAAAACTATCGATAGCATTCGATAGTTTTCAGCCGATAGTATCGGCCTATCGATTGTGCTAACTATCGACATCGCCCAAGCATGGTTAGAACTCGAAAACCAATTTTAAGCGAAAATCACGCTTTGGCACCTTGGTAATAATTTACGAGTAGCAAAATGTTAAAGAGGTAAACAAAAATTTTTATTTGAAAGAGGATGAATAATTGTTTACATTTATAACAGTCAAAATTCCAACAAGCATAAACTGTTTACTATTTCAAAGAAAACATAAAACCCTGCATTATTTTCCATAAAACCACCATAAAACCCTATAGTTTTTTCATTTTTAAATCGATGCATTCCATTTTTTCAATTTAAATTCAAAAGCAATATTAAATTTGTATAACGGCTTAAAGGATTTAGCAACAGTGGAATTCTGATTATGGAACTTTTAAAAATATTCTAAAATTTAACTGATCGAGCATGATTAAAGTCCGTGACTAAGTCGCCGATCCGTCACTATGCTACGCCGATAAAATATTACATCACTAAGTACTTGTTAATATTAGACAGATAATAGACAAATAGAGCCCAGGTAGGCTATAAATTACATTATTATGATTTTAATAATTTATGTACCTACATATCATTTCAATGAAAATAAAAATAAAATTTACTAACAGATTCTCGTTTTCAAAACATAAATAACAGATTAAAGGATAAACAATTACTGCTATTATGATGGGAACAATAAAAATAAATAAGCAAAACATCACTTTAAAGATAAACTAAAAACAAAAACTTAGTAGAAAATGGTCTATGATAAACAATTTAGCACTTTTTGAACTCCCATCATGTAATAATACACTGTCGATATTGAGTATAGCTTGGATACTGTGGTTATCAGAAGATTCTAAGATGGATTGTTGAAGTAATTGTTGTCTATATTCATTGTGTGCTGGGCAGTGAAGGAGAATGTGATGTAGACTGTTGTTGATAAATTGATTGCATGATGTACAGGTTTCTTGTGACTTGAACAAAAAATGGCTGACACGTTTCAATTTCTCTATATGAACTTTGAATGTGAGGTACGTTTCGGGGTCGGGAGCATTGTAACTGCATATAATTCTATATAAAGGGTAGTTAGTTGAATTTAGAGTTCTTTGAATGTCGGCTGAGAAATATTGGTTATGTGCTTTTCCAGCATTTCGTCTTTGTATCGAAGAAGTCTGTTTGTATGGTGAACAGTAAGCTCTTCTGCAAAGGGATTTTTCTCAGCTATTGCTCTAAATTGGGACACCAAATTGAAGTCTATGCCAGGCTTATCCTTGTCTAATGATTTAAGCCTATTAAAACAAAGTTTTGGGAGTAGCTCTTCTGGCATAAACTCGAGCTTGGACCATAGATTTGTCATCTTTTTTATCACTTTCATACTTAATGGTTCTGTTTCGAGATGGACTATATATTTTGGGGTATTCCTGGGCCAACCGAATAGGCGCTTTAAAAATTTAAGTTGGACCGTTTCGATTACCTCAAGATAATTGGGGCTCCATACTTCAGAAGCGTAAATCAATGTTGATGAAACAATTGTGTCAAATAAAGCTTTTTTTGTTTCCCAAGAGTCACTTTTCCCTTTTTTCAGTATATCTATGACTCTTGCAGGTGCCACTGTTGACTTCTGAGTAAAGTGTTCACATGCTTGTTTAAATTTTCCGGATGATGTGAAGGGAACTCCCAAATAAGTATATCTTCTTGTATACTTCATATTGTTATCATGCCAGTATAACGGTTTGAGCTGTTTAATCCTTAGAGATTTATGAAAGACAAGAGTTTTGGATTTGTTTACATTTAAGGTAAGATAATTGTTACTGTAATACTCCTGTAATATTATTATGTTCTTCTGTGCTCCATGCCAACCATTACTTAATAAGATGATATCATCAGTTAGAAGGAGCATAGTCACCTCGTGTGAGGTATCTATGCTGACACCTGCTGCTCCTTTGTCATGAAAGAATTGTACTATGTCGGAGATAAATAGCAAAAACAAGGTTGGGCTCAGACTTTCGCCTTGTAAAAGTCCTAATGTGATGTCGAATTAATGCCGAAAGAGTGAAGATAAGATCAATGCAGCCTCTTCCATTTCTGAATCCTGATTGCTCTTCGGGTATTAGGATCTGAGAGTCCGCCCATAGGATTATTCTCCTCGCAATGATGGCGGTAAATAATTTAGCTATCGTGTTCAGAAGGGATATACCTCTGTAATTATCAACATCGCTTCTATTGCCTTTTTCAAAAAGGAAGTTGAGTTTGGATTTAGACCATTGGGTAAGTAATTTTTCTTGATCAAGAACAGCATTAAATAAATTCAAACTATAGTGTTACCACTCTGGGGTGAGATTCTTAAAGTTTTCATAAATTATAAGGTCAGGTTCGGGAGATTTATTGTTACGCTATAGGGATATCTCCTTCAGATTCTTTGATTAGGTGCTCTACTTCATTCCTACGTCATTCATAGAATGACCCTCTTATTTTGAAAAAAAAAAAACCTTTCCTATAAGAAGCATTGCTATCAATAGTTTTTAATTTAATTAAACATGCGTGAAATTTTCTCCCCTCTTCTCTTTCTTTGGGGGTCTTATCAGTACTTAAAAAGATGTTTTTATTTTTTAAAATAGTACTACCCTTAAAAATCTTTTCATTATTATTATTGAGTGATACCAAAATTGGTCCTTTTCGAAGTCTGTAGCAGGTGCTAACTGCATAATCTGGTATAGCTATATTACACTTCGTGAATCTGTCTCTAACTTTATCGAGTGTACATTCATTTTAACTGAAGGGGATATTATGGATTAGAAAATTATTCTTTTTTATCTGCCGCTTTAAAAAATGTATTTCTTTTTCGAGTTTCGCATTCTTCAACTCTAGGTCCTGGCGGGTATTTTTTAACCGATCACATTCTTTTAATACGTCACTAATGAGAGAGTTATTAGTTTCGAGGGATATTTTCATTTCATGAATAGCTTTCATTATGTCGTCGTTGGAAACCATTATGAAGGAAATATACGTAAGTGCTTGCCAGTGATTTGATACGTAAAATACGGTGACACTGACCTTATCAGCAGGTTTAGTTCAGTTCACTGATAAGCAGTCCAGTATAGGCAGCAGGTTAATTTCTTTACAATTTTCTCCTATCGAAAATCCTCGGTCAATTTTAACGAAATTTTATAACTAAGTTGCTGATACACAGAACTACAAGCGTGTAAACTTTGAACTAAATCAGACGAAAATAATTAAGACCCGATGTATACTCGTACCAAGCTAGACTCAAGTACTTGTTAATATTATTTTATAATGTTTAACTAACCCAACTTTTTTGCATAGTTTGAAGTAGGAGTCGGTAGGGTCCCTTAAAGTGTAGTAGGGCTCTGACTTGGAGAGGTACGCCCGCCAAGTGAAGAACGCCTCGAGTTTTTTCTTCGCTTTCTCCATACTTTTGGTGCCGCAGACGATTGACAAATAAAGCTCATCATCTGCAAATAGTATATATATATATACATATATATATATATATATGTATATATGTATATATATATATATATATATATATATATATATATATATATATATATATATATTTTTTTTTTAATATTTTTTTTATTTTTATTTTGATTTGCGAGATCACAGGGATATAGGATCAGTGAACAGAAAGGATTTGTCTAGCTGGAATGCGTGCCTTGGTAGCTCGGTGGTTAGAGCACCGCGCTAGAAACGTGGGCGACCCGGGTTCGAATCCCGGCCAGGACATAATCTTTTCTCTTCAAAATCAAAAAAAAAAAAATATATATTTAAAATTAAAAAGAACCATAAATTAAATATATATATATATATATATATATATATATATATATATATATATAGAGAGAGAGAGGGAGAGAGAGATATTTATGTGTGTGTGTGTATGTGTTTTTACATGGACAGTGGAAATCTTCAAATACGCCGATAGGCCCGTACCTATCCGTGTGTGGGATTTTTACCCACTAAAACCACCTTCCTACACCTGTTTTCTACACTCCACGGGACTGCCATTAGGCATTACTTCGTGGAGGAGAATGGCTGAGTGCCTCCTCATTGATTTCAGCTACCTCCTGGTTCGCCTTTCTTTCTCTTCCTTTTTATAGCACCTGTGCTGCTAACCTTTGGCCTGTCATCCATTAATCCTGATTGATCAGCATAAGGTTGACAACATTATCTGCAGTGGGATCTGAGCAGCAGGCGCGTCGGAACTCCATCCTCTCTTCTTGAAAGCGGGGACAGAAGAAGAATATGTGCTTTGCGCTCTCCTCCTCCACTCCTGGGCAGAATGTACATACACCTTTTTCATTTTTTCCTCCCTTCCCTGCCTGTAAGGTACACAGGGTTTTCCTCTAGTAGGGGAACACCACTGGAGGTACTATTTCTGGGAATTTTTTTTAATTCTGTTGGTTTTCTTTATTCGTATAAATACCTCTGGAACTACGGTGTAGCCCGGTGCACGGTTGTGCACCTTAGGGCTACACCTTATCCTTATGCCTCATCTTCTTCCTTCCGTTTTGTTTCTGTCCGTCTCCTCCATAGGTTGATCCGGAGGTCTTCCCGGTGCCGGTCCTCTCCTCGTCATCATGAAGTGGGCCTGACCAATGACCTTTCTCCATCCGCATGCGACCTTCCTGAAGTAGTTGCTCCGGGAGAGCTGCCAACCCTCTTCCCTTGACCTCGGATCTGATCGCATGCTCCCTCAGCACGTTTTCTCAGTTTTCTTCTTAGCCGCTGTGAAAGGTTCTCACATTCTCGGTATACCCTAGTGGTTTTTCTTCGTTTCCTCTTCCCACAAACTCCTCCCAGGATTTTCTCTTCTCCGCTAACCTGCGCTTGTACTCATCCCAAAGTGCAGCGCGCCTCTCTTCGCACCTGCACTTCTGGTACAACCGCCGAGCCCCGTAGAGCTTTCTTTTGAGAGTGGTTATGCTCGGCTTCCACCATTGGACCGGTCTACTGACCGCCGTCTTCCTCCGGAGACATTGCTCTGCCGCATCCCGGATGATATCGGTGGGCCGACTGACTTCGGCAACGTTTGATACGTCTTGATGCGACATCATTCGCTTCCAGTCATCGTCCACTAGCAATCCTATTAAAGGCGGCCCAGTTCGCCCTTCTCGTCACATAGCCTTGTTCCCCACCGAGGGTTCGTCGGCCTAATCCCTACAGACGTGACAGTGCGTTGGTCACTCGAGCTGCTTTATCACTAACCCCCTGAATATGGTCCTTGAACCGGAGCCGATCATCGATTCCAACACCGAGATAAGTCAAATAGGGCTTGGACCTTATCTCTTGCCTACCCGCTCTCAAGGTGATACTTTCTCTTATTTTACTGCTACCGACAAGAAGGACCTCTATCTTATCATCTGCTAGCTGCAACCCTACAGACGCCAGCCAATCTTGAGTCAATGCAACACAATGGTGGGCTTTTAGCACGAGCTCTTCATTGTACTTTACATCGACGACCACAGGGATACCATCAGCAAAGCCCACAATTTCAGCACCCTCTGGTAGTTTAAGCCTAAGGACTCCGTCGTACATAACAATCCGCAGGAGGGGTCCAAGCACTGATCCCTGATGTACATCGCCAGTCACCTTAAACCTTCTCGAGCCGTCCTGTTTCGGACATATCAAGGTCCAGTCCCTGAAGTAATCTAATATTATAATCCTGAGGTATTCAGGGACATTCATTGCCCTTGCACAATCAGGAATTGAAGACATCCAGAAAGAGATCTAGTCGGGCTTCCATTGCTGCCTTCAGTGCCAAATTCGGAATGCCATCTAAGCCAGGGGATTTTTCCATCTGAAGGCAACGGCAGATGTCGCTAAGCTCTTCAGCCGATACCGCTGGTACATGAAGTGGGGAAAGGGACGCTGTCTGCCCTAATTCCTCTTGTTCAGGAAAAAAAGTGGAAACGATCCTCTCCACAGTGACTGGGTACATGGGCGAGTTCATAGCACTGCTCGTCAGTTTCTTCATAACTGTGCGGTATGGTCTCCCCCACGGGTCCTCGTCCACTTCAGCATAGAGCTCTTTCCAGCATTGCCGCTTACTTATCTTGATAGCTCGCTGGAGTTCTCGCCTCTAAGCTTTATACTCCAACTGGAATTGGTGAAACAGCGGGCTGCCTCTCGCTTTCTGGTATTTCCTCCTTGCTGCATGGCATCTTTTACGGCGGTCGGCTATAAGGTCGTTCCACCAGCAAGCTGGAAATCTGCCACCACCTATATTGAAACGAACTATAGCCGCGTCGCACGCATTATTGACCAGGTGTATCACCTGACGAGCCTTGTCCTCCGCTATGTCTGACAGATTACATTCTGCCTCCATCTTGATTTGGAACGTTCTCTGTCAAAAGTCCTGGTTGTCGAGCGAACCACATCCCTCTCATGCCCTTAGTTCGTGATTCCGTAGTGTGGCCAGGATAGCTTGGTGATCTCTATGTGTGTACACTGTGTGTCGCAGACCTTCCAGCTAGTATTTGCGTAGAGCCTGTCACTAACGAATGTGTGGTCGATCACCGAGCTCCTACCTCCCCTCACGAACGTGGGCTCCGACCCAGTATTTGCCAAAACTATCTCTATCTGGGCAAACGCTTCTAGTAGGATTTCTCCACATCGGTTAGTTGCATGTATACCCCACTCCGTCGCCCAGGCATTGAAATCTCCGGCAAGGGCTGCAGGTCTTCTCCCTCTGACATCTAGGACTTTGCGATCTATGAGACCTTCGAATTTCTCAATTGTGGTGTTTGGTGGGGAATAGAAGCTATAAAGGTAAAGGCTCTGTATCTTAGCCCAGACAAACCCACATGTAGAGTCTTGCACCGTTTCAGTTATGGCCTGTTGGTTACATGCCCATATTGCAGCTCTTTCAGGTCCCTGCCATCTTCTGGTCAAGTCTCCGAATTCCCAACACCGGAAACAGCGTTGAAGTCGCACCTTCTCCCGTACACGGCTGATTACTAGCCCTACTCTTATCCTGCCTTTCGAGACAGCCTTCTGGGCCACTAGAACTGGCAGAGCAACCACTGCAGTCTGTGTTCCAGCGTACGCTACTCTCATCGATCGCACTGCGGTAGGTGGGATCACTTTTCCATCTAAAAGGGCTGTGAGAGCCTCGACAATCTCTTCTTTTGACGTAAGTGCGTCCAAGTCCCTGATTTCAATCAGTGACTCCTGCGTCCAAGCTCTAATTTGAGCCTCTGATCCCAACTTGAATCCCTCTAGAGTGCGCTTCAAGTTCTGCAAGGCTCCACCAGACTTCCGATTCAGCAGGATTAATAGATAACCAATCTTATTTTTACGTACCTTTGAAATATTTGCACCCAGATTTTTCAAGGCGGGGTCGTCTCGGACCTTCCGGAGAGTATCCGCATAGGTGCTGGACTCCGAGATCTCAATGATCCAAGCATCCGGCATTGGTGGTTTAGTGTGCTTCTCCTTCGCAATGTCCTTTTTCCTCCTGGAAACTGTTTCCCACTGCTCATCTTTCGGGAATTTACGGTTTTCCAAAAGTTGCCGGGGCTGATCCGGCATTCTTCCTTTCGTCGATGCCTTTGTTTTCTCCACAATGTCGTGATTATGAAGGCACCGGTTGCCTAGATGATCCTTTCTTTGAAGCCTTCGACTTCTTTTTAGTCTTAGTTACCTTCGTTTTTTCTTCCTGGCATCCTGCTAGAAAAGATGGAGGCACATTAACTTTCTCTCTTGATTGGAGTGTGCCTGGTAATGGCATCACTGTCTGAATGCCTACGTTTGCTTTCACATTCTCCGCTGTCTGTTCCCTTAGTTTGCTTTTCATCGCTTCGAAGTAGTTCTGTACCTTACAGACGTATTCCCTTTTTTAACCGTGAACATTATGCTTTTGCTGGATGTAATTCTGTAGGTCATCTACAACTCCAGTTAGCCTCGTCAAATCTTCATGATAATCTTCAAGACTTGTAGTATTGTATGTCACAGCAGCCAAGTTGACCACCGCTGCGGCACTGCGGTCGTGTGATAACAACGTCCGGGAGCCCGCTTGCTCACTCTCGTTGGACGCCGGTACTGGGGATTTGACCCTCTGCACCGTAAGGTATTTCAGATCCTCTTGACTACCCATGGTTGGTTTATTATTCGGGGTTCCTTCCCCTGGTCTGTTTGGTCCACATGACGTATTTTATTTCCCTCCTGCCCTCTATATGTAGCGAGCAGTCCCCTATCCGCCACATGGGAACGCGCCACATATGGATTACAGACTCCCACAGTGATATGTGTGTGTGTTTAAATACATGTCAAGTTTAATAAAAAGTAAAAAAACAGACCACGTCTTTGAACTCTATTTGCCATGAGGTTAGCAAATTAACGTATCTATTCCTACACAGTTTTGGTGATTTAGTCAGGTATCTTTTATATTTCATTTTTAATTCATATCCCGTATGTTTACACACACGGAGTCAAGAAGCTAACTATATTTTGGAATGCATTGCATTGTATGCATGGGACAGAATGTACTTGTAAAAGACACCTTAACTGACATCTAGCAAATTTCATAATTCATTTGAGATGTAAGTAGAATGATAGTGAAGGATGATATCGTCCCTACCATTTCCAAATATCGAATGTGAAAATCGATATTTTTGAGGAGAATTAAAAAAAATAATTTCAAGGATCAATAAAAATTAGTGCCTATAGTCAAACCAATGACATTCGTTTTACATTGTTTTTGTGATTGATAGATGCCTCTTTATGAATTTTAATTATCAATCCTAAAGCAACTGCTATAATTGTGTTATTTTCACATTCGATAATTTGCGAAGTAAATTATTTTCTTATATTTACTTTATAAAATAAATTATATTGCATTACAAAATACATTATATATTACAAATATTTGCATTATATTTGATGCATTATAAACTATGAATTACTTACCAACGACTTTAGGGTGATGAGGTTGTAATAAACTCCATTCCCTTAGTATTCGAACATTGTCCTGTTGCAATTCTTTCTTCATGATTTTTTAAATATATTATTTTATTATGTATTATTACTGAAAAAAATAATATAATTAAGAATATTCTTATAATTTTTTTTTATTTTTACTTTTCCCTCAATCTCTCTTATCTCAAGTTCTTTACAATTTTAAAAAAAGGGACTAAATTTAACAGAATATATTAAACTTTTGTTAAACTAAACCATAATACTGTGGAATATCCACCTCCCTGCAATTCAGTTGGTTTTGAAAAGCAATGTACATTTGGCTACGCGTAAAAAATACAAGGAAAGATCGACTTTGGCATTCCTAAATAGTAAGTTTGAAGTGTATTTTCTCTAAAATTTGATTTCCTCGAAATAGTACTTGGTATTTACTAATATGCTAAGAATATTATTGTATTAAAAACTAGAGACTTAGCTGTCCCTAAGAAAAAGAAAGAAAGATAAAATTGAAACTAACTAATATCAACATTTTCTTTATGCCTCTTCCCTCAATTTTGCAATTGCATACATATTTTTAAGGACGTTTATCATTTCCATTATAAACCTGTTTTTTTATTTTATTTACCCAATAAAATAAAGGCTTTTTTCTATACAGCTATTGTAATTTTTTTTAAATTTTCATTCGAAATTTTGATTTCCTAGATTCATCTTTAATCCACAAAAATCCTGTGAAGCGTCTGAAAATAAGAGGAATTGTACTTGGGACTGTTATTTGAGTACTTATTACTATTATTAGTTATTTGAGTTATTTGAGTGGTGAGCTCCTCGACTTGCCTATACTTACTGACCATTATAAATCATTCATTATATTTGCTTGTAGTATTTAATACAATTGTAAATTTCAATATACAATTTTTTTAAATTACGAGTATCCACTGATGTAACTATTCTGATTAAAATGATTTTTGATAAGTTAGATATTATAATTATTTAATTAAATTTGTGTCACTTTAAAAAGTCGTTTATAGTGAAAAAAAATGGAACAAACTCAACATATAACATCTTAGGCACACAATTTCAGTTTCGTTAACCATTTCATTTTTGAGCCAGATTTAACACATACATTTAACAATTTGTAAGACTTGAAAATGTAAAATATTTAGTTTTTGAGCCAGGCTTAATAAAAGATTCACGTAACAATTTTTAAGATTTCAATACTGGGACTCAGTATATTCGTATTATAAAATACAACGAATACATTGAATCATATTCAAGATAAATGTTTACAATGGCTTGGAACAGTATTGGGACAGCAAACGAATGAAGAATGATACAGATTTGCTTTAAATGAAAATATTTAGGATCAATTTTTATCATGTTACCTAAACTAGGGTTATGAAATAAACATCGAATAATTATACAAATCCTAAAAAAAATCGGAAGCCACTAAAGAATAACCGAAAGCTATTTATCTATACATATAAAATGTATTGTCCTGAACGACGGACGGATCAACGCACAGCCTAATCCGCAAATCGTAGAGACCTGAAGCTTGGTATGACAAAGGATTTTCCAAAATTCTACCCCTAAGGGGGTGAAAAAAGGAGCATACGTTTGTAATAAAAAAGAAGTCATTTTTAAAGCGAGCGCCATGAAATTTTATATTTAGCTTCTAAATTAAAAATAAAAAAAAAACGTGTATTTTTATTTATTGAAAATCGACCCGTAAACGAGTAAAATACGGAAAATCGTATTATGTTATCTATATATATAAAATGTTTTGTCCTGAATGACTCACGGATCAACGCACAGCCTAAACGCTGATCGTAGCGGGAAGAGGAAAACTTGGAGGGTGCATTCTTTGTATGACATAGGCATCCGATGAGAAAGGATTTTCCGAAATTCTACCCCTAAGGAGGTGAAAAAGGCGGCAAACGTTTGTAATAAAAAAAAGACATTTTTATAACGAGCACCATGAAATTTTATACTTAGCTTCTTTATTAATTAATTATTAAAAATAAAGAAATACATGTATTTTTATTTTATTTTGAAAATTGACCCGTAAACGACTAAAATACGGGAAATCGTATCATGTTATCTATACATTTAAAATGCTTTGTCCTGAATGACTGACGGATTAATACACAACCTAAAGCGCTGATGGGGCAAAGTTTGTATGGGAGTACGTGATTCCTTAGCCCAATCTACTTCAAAATTTGCATAAAACTTTTGTAGCAGAATTGATGGAAGATGAATAAGTATTTTATTGAAATTAATCCCTTAACGTGGTTAAAAAGGGGTAGACAGTTATTCTTGCTTAAGTGTTTCTTACTCGCAAAATATACATATTTAGCTGAACGAAACAAATTAAGTAACATAGTTTACAGGAGAATATTGCAGTAGTTGAACTTAGGACAAAAACTAAAAACACATCGATAAATTACCTACATATGTACATTATTCTAATCCTTTCTGTTTGTAACTTCTCGCTGCTGCCGTAAGTTAACTGAAACCGTTATACTAATTAATCCTTTCAATAAATTCAATAACATCACATACTAATCCTTTACTGACACGAACAAATGTAAACTTCTGTCCGTCCCGTTTGTTAATCAGTGTCAATGTAGGTTTCACGGCAGTGCTGATCCGTTTGTGATGAAATTCGATATGGATAATTTCAAGCCTGGGAAAGGACATAGGCGACTTTTTATCAGCACACCACACAGGCGAAGTTTATATAAATAAAACTGTAACCTGATTGAGTACCACACCCAGCGGTCAACGGGCAGCAAAAACCACTGAACTTATTCAGTGCTGCTGCAGATATAATCCACCACTGAGAAGCTACAATACTCACAATGATGCGGAATGATGATCAAAGAGGAACAGAAACTAATGAACACTAAATGGCCCCTCCTGAGTATTATATGATTCTTCTCTGAAGTGAGACGTCAATGGGACCCTTTGTATTCAATATTTAAAATTTTATAATTGTTCCTTTGTTTTTTTATTAATCATATTTCTCAATGTGGGAGTTAGGTAGTCTGAGGGTGCAGTAAAAAAAACACAAAAAAAAAAACACTAAAAAACACACTAAGGAAAACTTACTTATTATAAGCGCCAACTTTTCGGCCTACTTTGTAGGCCATCTTCTGGGCTGTGGGCTCCGTTTGCTAAGATTCATGATTGAGAGGATGGCCTACAACGTAGTCGAAAACGTTGGTACTTACAATAAATAAGTTTGTCTTACTTCGTGTTCATTTTTTACTGCACCCCCAGACTACCTAACCCCCACATAAGATCTTCTTCCAGTCAACTATTTTCCTCTCAATCATAGTTCTCAATGATGTCTAAAATGGTACATGTTTTAATTACACTAATGTATAATTTGCATTAAATTTAATTAACATCGAAAAAAATTATAATAATATTAACTTTTACAAAAGTAGCTTGTGCCAATTATATGGTTTCTTATTTATTTAATTTTTTGATAGTTGTTATAATTTTAAATATTTTTATTTGAAAAGAAAAGCTATGTCCAGGACCGGGTGTCGAACCCGGGTCTCCCAGGTTTCCATCATGGTACTCTATCAACTGAGCCATCCTGGTTCGACTCTCGGTCAGATAGATCCTTTCTCTTCACTGATCCCATTTCCCCGTGTTCTCGCAATTTGCGATGTGTACAAGGATGAGCGAACAGGGGAAACCCAAATTGCGAGAACACGGGGATATGGAATCAGTTAAGAGAAAGGATGTGTCTGTCCGACACTGATCCAGGATGGCTCAGTTGGTAGAGGGCCATGACGG